>SJYA01001710.1:0-274881 GCA_006410615.1 Neotragus moschatus | reverse complement strand
GGGGTGGGGGGTGGGGGCTGGGGAGAATGAAGTGCTCTCAGAACACCTGCTTGTCTCCAAATCTAGGGACCTGGAGGGGCTTTTCGGGAGGCCCTTCTTCACCATCAAAACAAGGGCTGGCACCAAGTCAGCTGGACTGGGCCCCCAGGTTCCAGCTACAGCCCGTCCCCAACCCCATGTCCACCCAAGTCGGCCTCCTGGGAGGAAAAGGATGCATCTCAACTTGGACCTAAGCTCCAGGGGATCATTTGGCTTAAAAAGCCCCCCTCCCCACACTGCATTCACCCCCAACCCACCAGGGATGTCTTAACATCACCTAGGTGCGTCCCGCCCTAGTCAAACCTCAGCACTGCTTCCTGAGGTCTTGGGATAAGCCCCGCCTGCAGCCCACCGACAGCAGATCCATCATTTTCGATCAGGTAGATGCAACAAGAGGGAAGTGGATTGAGGGCAGGTGGTGCGAGGCTGTATTTGTACCGCATTCCCAGTTTTTCCTGGGAGTGTATGTTTCCTTGTAGGGGGCAGGCTTTGGTGGGAAGAAACCGAAAGGCCGTGGAGAGAGTTGGGGGAGGGGGCCAGACTCCCCCGCTTTCCCCCTGCCCCCACTCACTGACCACCTTTCCCTCCTCCCAGCTGCACCTCCCTCTCCCAGGACCTTCTCTTTGCTCCTCACCTGGACCTTCCCTTGGCCGTCAAGCCTCCACTCAGCCTCGCCTTGCTTGGCCAAGGGCTCTTCAAGGACCCTCTAAAATTAGAACTTCTTTTTTGGCCCCGTGGGCCCTTCCTCCCAGCACCTTATGTATGTGAGCCAGTATTTGATTGGCATGGCCATTAAGTAGATGTTTCTCTCCCCCAGCAAACTGTGAACTCTGAAGACAAGCGCAGGTTGGTTTTGCTGACCACGGTGTGCCCACCTTCCCGCTCAGGGTCTGCAGGGGAAAGGGTACCAGATACATTACACGTGGGAGGAGGAAGGGGAGGAGGGAGGAGGAAGGAGAAGAGAGAAGGGGTCCTGCAGGGAACAGGGGAGGGTGCTGAACAGGAGAGAGAAGGGGACGGGACCAGTTATCACCAAGAACAACGCGAGCTCTCCCCAATGCTCCCTGAAAATGCGCTTCGACTCCCCTGTTCTAACCAGTCTAGGGCTTCCCAGGTGGCACTAGTGGTAAAGAATCCTCCTGTCAATCCAGGTTAAATATAGCAGATGTATATTGATTCCCTGTGTCTGGAAGTTCCCCTGGAGGAGGGCATGCAACCCTCTCCAGTACTCTTGCCTGGGAAATCTCATGGACAGAGGAGCCCGGCAGGCTACGGTCCATGGGGTCCTAGGGAGTGGGACAAGACTGAAACGGCTTAGCAGGAATGCACTTGTGCTCTCAATTAAATAGTCAGGAGACAAGAAGAGGTCTTGTGACCGTGGGTGGGCCCCTCAGGAAGAAGACAGACTCCTTTCCTGGCAAGGGCTCAGCCAGTGAGAGGCCAGGGACTCCGCTCACTACAACAGCCCTCCCAACTTCCTTTCCACTCTAGAAAAGAGTTCTCCTTCCCTTTCTGTGTGGGGACTTGCACCTGGCACTCTATAGTGGCAGGTACTGAACCCTAATTCTCTGCCCATCCCGAATAAACCCATCTTGAGATGCTGGAGAAACATCTGGTGCTTATTTGTTTCAAATCACATTCCCAGAGGATTCCTGTGTCTATTTAAGGTCACTGGGAAGACAGANCAGCCAGTGAGAGGCCAGGGACTCCGCTCACTACAACAGCCCTCCCAACTTCCTTTCCACTCTAGAAAAGAGTTCTCCTTCCCTTTCTGTGTGGGGACTTGCACCTGGCACTCTATAGTGGCAGGTACTGAACCCTAATTCTCTGCCCATCCCGAATAAACCCATCTTGAGATGCTGGAGAAACATCTGGTGCTTATTTGTTTCAAATCACATTCCCAGAGGATTCCTGTGTCTATTTAAGGTCACTGGGAAGACAGAGCAGGAGGAGAAGGGGGCAACAGAGGATGAGATGGTTGGATGGCATCATCGACTCAATGGACGTGAGTCTGAGCAACCTACAGGAGATGGTGAAGGTCAGGGAGGCCTGGCGCGCCACAGTCCATGGGGTTGCAAAGAGTCAGATGTGACTCAGGGGGTGAGCAACAGCAACAACCTCCCAGTTCACCCCAGACCCAGCCACCCTCTAATCTGCTCGCTGTCTCTCTGCATATAGATTTGCCTTTTCTGGAGGTTTCGTGTAAATGGAAACACCCAGTATATAACCTTTGGCATCTGGTTTCTTTCACTGAGCTTAATGATTTGGGGGTTCATGTTGTGGCATGCATGTCTATCAGCAGTTTGTTTCTTTTTATTGCTGAACAGTAGCCCTGAGCCTTGGTTTCTCATTAGTGAAGCTGTGCTGTGCTTAGTTGCTCAGTCATATCCGAGTCTTTGCGACCCCATGGACTATAGTCCGCCAGTCTCCTCTGTCCATGGGATTTCCCAGGCAAGAATACAGGAGTGGGTTGCCATATGCTCCTCCAGGGGGTCTTCCCAACCAAGGGGTCGAACCCAAGTCTCCTGCATTGCAGGTGGATTCTTTACCATATGAGCCACCAGGGAAGCCGTATTAGTGAAGGAGAAAGATATTTGCAGTGCAGTCATAGAGAAACCATGCCTTCTTCCAAGGACCCTACTGAAAGGGAGGTTGGCCCAGGTGAGTCTCCTATGCCTGGGAGACAGAACAGCCCATGATGGTGATGGAGACTGGAAAGAATCACTAAGATGGAAAAACTTAGAAGGCATCTCAATGGGATAGAGTGACAAGCAGAAACCAGTGAGGTCAAATGTCAAAAAAACAAACCCTTTCCTTTGGTTTTGCATATCACTTTCGTAAGTGGGAAGTGCCAGAATAGCTAATACCTTGAGAAAAACAGAGGAGCCCTGAGTTTGGAGAGATGCGCTCTGCATCAACAGGACCCAAGTCCAGGGCCACCCCCAGACCCAAGAAATGGGAATCCCCTGGCAAAGATTAGGATCAGAAGCCCTCCCACGCGATTCCAATATACAGCCAAAGCCAAAGTCAAGGATGACTGTGCTGAAGGTTATGAGGCACCCAGAATAACCAACTGCTGTATCAGAAGGGAGGATCTCGGGTTTAATCCTGATCTTCCCGTAACAGCCCCCGCACAGACCGCCCTCCTCTGGAAGGACACCCGGAGGTGTAGCTATTGCCCTCACGCCCACCGATGCCCCAGTGCTGACTCCACAGAGAGGCCCTGACAGGCACATAGACAAGGCCGGCTTATCACGGGTGGAGATGGCTGGTTCTTCTTACTTTAGTAAAGAAAAAAAAATCACCAGTACTCTCTGAATACGTCCTCCTAGAAAATCCCTAAGGAAAGTTCCCCTAGGACAGCAATCAGCTATGTAGATTTCAGGACACTTTACCACACATTTTAGCTCTCTAGGTAAATATACGACTACATAGTTGAAAGTGTACATTGCTCTCAACATTGCTCACTTCTACCAACATCATTTCAGTGAGTCTTCTTATACATGTATACCCATGCACATGTCCACTTACTTTGTCATTGGGGTGAAGCAGTGCAACGTCGGGGAGTTCTGGGCTCTGCATTCGGCTTTATTTGCCTTTAGTGTTACAATGACTATAGCAGGAGAGTTGGTAGTTTCATTCTTGGTTGTACTATGGACTCTGTCAATTTTCAAGTAGGTTCCCTTTCCCCTTGTATGTGTGTGTGTCTCTGCTAAGTCACTTCAGTCAAGTCTGACTCTTTGCAACCTTATGAACTGTAGGGGATCTTCCCGACCCAGGGATTGAACCCAGGTCTCCTGCGTCTCCTGCACTGCAAACAGATTCTTTACTGCTGAGCCACCAGGGAAGCCCCTCTTTCTCCTTACCTTTTCTAATTAGTTACAGTTAGCGATTACAAAAACCATTAATTTTTTATTGTGGTGGTGGTGGTGGTGGTTTAGTCGCTAAATCATATCCGACTCTTTGCGACCCTATAGACTGTCACCTGCCAAGCTTCCTCTGTTCATGGGATGCTCCAGGCAAGAATACTGGAGTGGGTTGCCATTTCCTTCTCCAAGGGATCTTCCCGACCCAGGGATTGAACCCGGGTCTCCGACATTGCAGGCAATCTCCTGCACTGCACCGGACTCTTTACTGGCTGAGCTACCGAGGAAGTCCACTTTAATCAGTTTTGAGTTGACAGTTCTGCAGCGCTGAGTACATTCACACCATTGGGCATCCATCCTCACCATCCAGTTCCAGAACTTTCTCATCTTCCAAACAGAAACCCTGTAGTCATTAGACACTAGCCCCCCAGCGCCCCCTACTTCCAGCCCTCAGCCACCACTGCGCTTCCTCTTGTCTCTATGGACTTGACTGCTCTGGGAAGCCCATACAATGCTTGTCCTTCTGCGTCTGGATTCCCTCACTTAACATCATGTGTCCAAGATTCAGGCACATTGTAGCCTGTATCAGCTCTTCGCTGCTTTTTAGGGCTGAGTGATAACCCATTGCATGTATGTGTCACATTTTTTTATCCATTCATCTGTCAGTGGACACTCGGGGGGCTTCACTCTTTTGGCTATTGTGAATACTGCTATGACAACTAGGAAGACCTACTTTAGAAACATCTGTTTGAGTCTCTTCTTCCACTTCTTTGGATACATATCCAGCATTGGAATTTCTGGATCATATGATAATTCTTTGTTTAATTTTTTTGAGGAATCATCACACCATTTCCCACAGTGTCTGCACCACTTTACAGTCCCACCAGCAACGGACAGAGATCCAGTTTCTCCAGTTCTCACCAACACTTGTTATATTCTATAGCTTTTTAAAAATACTCACACTGGGGAATTCCTTGGCAGTCCAGGGGTTAGGACTTTGAGCTTCCATTGCCGAGGGCACAGGTTCAATCTCTGGTTGGGAAACTAGGATTCTGCAAGCTGTCTAGCATGCCCCCCCCAAAAAAGTAAAATAATGAACTCTTCAATTAAAAATACCCACACTAATGGAAATTAAAGCCATTGATTTGTGTATGTTGACCTTACGTCCAACCACCTCCCCAAATTCTCACATTAGTTTTCCATTTGATGTCTTGGATTCTCTAGGTAGTTCATCACCTCACCTGCAAAAGTGACGATATCTTTCCTTCTCATTTTAGACCCAGGCCCCTTGGTCTTATTCTTCTGTGCTGTCAAGGACCCGCTTTACTAGGTTGAAGAGAAGCCGTGTTGGATGGTAGCCACCCCTTCCTTCCAGTGTTTCACCCTTGCCGTTGTTCAGTTGCTCAGCCGTGTCCGACTCTTTGCAACCCCATGAACTGCAGCACACCAGACTTCCCTGTCCACCATCTCCCGGAGTTTACTCAAACTCATGTCCATCGAGTTGCTGATGCCATCCAACCATCTCATCCTGTCACCTCTTTCTCTTCCTGCCCTCAACCTTTCCCAGCATCAGAGTCTTTTCCACTGAATTGGCTTGTCGCATCAGGCGGCCGAAGTGTTGGGGCTTCAGCTTCAGCATCAGTCCTTCCAATGAACATTTAGGGTTGATTTCCTTTTGGATTGACTGGTTTGTTCTCCTTGCTAAGGGACTCTCAAGAGTCTTCTCTTACATCATAATTTGTGTAAGCTTTTGGTGAACCCTGGTTAGGGCTCAGCATGTTCCTGGATTGCTAAGAGTTTATCAATAGTATCCAGCTTTTCAAATGTTTTTTGGGTGTCTATTGAAATCATTATGGCTCAATGCAATGAAATACACTGATAGGTTCCCTAATAATGACCCACTCCTGCCTTTGTTGGATGAACCTACTTGTCATGAAATATTTGTGTTTAATGTAAAGTCCGGGCTACACTTGATAACCACAGATGAACAGGTGTCCAAAGGCTAAGGAAACACAAGAGATAATGGTGGATAAGGATCATATCCTTGCTCCCAGAAGGGCACATCACTGGAGGAAAATCCCAAAGGAGCAAAAGTCTTCAAAGAACTTCTGACCCTGTTGTAATAAGATGGAAAAAAACCACATTTATCCAAGTTAATATCGAGGAGAGTTCTGGGTGCCCTTAGAAGAGACACTGTGATAAATAGATTTTGATTGGTGAAATGTCCACCCAAGAAGAGCCTCATGTTGTGCTGAGAATCTGAGCTGCTGGGTTAGGCAGAGCTGGGGCAGAGCTGACTTGCCCATGGCTTGAAAAGGACAGGAAGAAAACCTGGAAGCAGAAAGTTAGAGAGACTGGGGAGAAAGGAGCAAAAGAAAAGGAAGAAAACCCTGCCATCAGGGCAGCCAAGGGGGGTACCTGAGGAGAAGGGACTGTCTACCAGGCTGCAGGCTGTTTGCTCTCATTGCTTGTGAAAAAGTGAAAGTGAAATTTGCTCAACCGTGTCTGACTCTTTTGCGACCCCATGGGCTATACAGTCCATGGAATTCTCCAGGCCAGAATACTGGAGTGGGTAGCCATTCCCTTCTCCAGGGGATCTTCCCAAACCAGGGATCGAACCCAGGTCTCCCGCACTGCAGGCTAATGCTTTTACACATCTGAGGTCCAGTAAGGGAGCAAGCAAAGGGCCAAGTTCTGTTGGCAGCTGGAGACACCAAGCAGGTGGAGCGAAGGAGCTAAGGGCGCCTGACTTCAAGGTCACCCCGAGGTTTGCTAAGTCATGTCAGTTATGTCTGACTCTGTGTGACCCCATAGATGGCAGCCCACCAGGCTCCCCCGTTCCTGGGATTCTCCAGGCAAAAACACTACAGTGGGTTGCCATTTCCTTCTCCAATGCATGAAGATGAAAAGAGAAAGTGAAGTCGCTGTCATATCTGACTCAGCCCTCCATGGACTGTAGCCTACCAGGGTCCTCTGTCCATGGGATTTTCCAGGCAAGAGTCCTGGAGTGGGGTGCCATTGCCTTCTCCGAGCCCAAGGTTTGGGAGGCAGCAAAACCTTGCATCTGCGCTGGCTGGGGTGAGGTTTACCAAGAGAAAGGGCAAAGTACGACTTTGGGAGATGAAAGTTCTAGTCTGGAGGGTCTTAATCACATGCATGTGGCTCCTTCAAAGGGTCTGTGAAGAGCACCCAGGGGGTCCATGAACTTAAATCGGAAAAATTTACATCTTTATTTTCCCCGACCTCTAACTGAAATGGAGCATTCCCTTCTGTCTTGAACACAGGTAACGAATCCTAAGTTTTAGCCGTGCCAAGAGAAATGACAAGACAGATTCTTGTTCCACACTTTAGGGGTTCCCAGTATCTCAAAATATTGCCCATACCTGTTGCACGCTTTGAAATCACGTGGTCCTGAACCAACCCTCTAGGGATCCTAAGGAAGGTGATGGGGTGGACATAAGGACCACACCAAAGGCAGGCTGGAGGGGGCTCCACCGGGCTCTCTGTTTTGTCATTTTCGCCCAGCACTTCCCTGTGCCGGATACTGGTGGCCTGAGGGCAGATACAGAGATACAAGGCAGAGAGCCTGCCTGGAGGCAAGCTGGAGGAACCCGGGGCTGGGGGAGGGACACAGCAGACCTGCGGCTCCGGCCTGCCCGATGATTCATGCCGCGGGAGCACAGGAGAGGGGATGGTGGGGGTCAGATGAGGTTTCTCACGGGAAGTGACATTTGAACTGAGTTTTTCAGGATATATTAAGAAGTGCACACAGGACATAAAAACTTTCCTCTAACCAGAAAAATCCCTCATCAAGCGCATGCGTGTCTCCGCTTAGAGTTCAGAAGAGCAAAAAGCAGAAATTTCCCCTGGCCTGGGGCTGAAACAGGAAACCACCCAGAAACCCTCAGCCAGAGGAGGCTGGGAGTCCCCAGTTCCCCAGGCCCAAATGGACATTTCACAGGAAGCACCGCTGGGCGCAGTGCGCGTCTGTGGCCACTCCTCTGCCTTGGCATGAAGCCTCCATGAGCTCACGGGCTGCCATCTGTCTCGCCTGTTAATGAATCACAGGCACCTGTGCCTGACGCAGACCTGGCCCCTGCAGATCCCTGTTGAATGAGCGAATAAACCCAGCCGCAGCCTTCTGGAGCTGAAGGGGGGCGGCCACATAGGGCGGCCCTGCCTCCACCCCTCTGAGTGCCATTCCTGTCCCCAGATCACAAAGGCGCCCTGCCCCTCTGGATGACCTGCGAAGACCCCCGCCCCCAAACTCCCAGGGATACAGAATGGCTTCAGGGCAGTGAGCAGGTGAAGGGCCATCCCCTGTGCTGCTTAGGTGTGAATTGTCTCTGCTTCCCTGGTGGCTCAGAGGTTAAAGCGTCTGCCTCTAATGTGGCAGACCTGGGTTCAATCCCCGGGTTGGGAAGATACCCTGGAGAAGGAAATGGCAACCCACTCCAGTATTCTAGCCTGGGAAATCCCATGGACGGAAGAGCTTAGTGGGCTACAGTCCATGGGGTCACAAAGAGTCAGACACAACTGAGCAACTTAACTTTCACTTTCATCCAGGTGGGCAAGGTGTCATCACGGGGATCGGCAGGGTCCTAATGGGTGTCTGAGCTTCCTAGACGAAGGGACCCCTTTCCTCATGGCGTGGTCTGGGCTGGAAGGATGAGTCCCAGCTGGTGGGGGCAGAGAGCTGGAAGCATCTTCACTGGAGCATCCATCCTGAGCTCACAGTGGGTGCAGAAGGTCGCCTCCTCGCACGGCCTTCTATGAGCTGGTCCCTGATCTGCAAAGAATACGGTAGAATGTTTCTATGGCATCTCTGTTGCCCCCAACAATGTTATGGGCAGAACTGTGTCCCTTCCACCAAATTCATCTGCTGAAGCTCTAACCCTCAGCACCCCAGAATGTGACTGTTTCTGGAGATGGGATTTTTAAATAGGTGACTAAGTTAAAGTGAAGTCACACAGGAGGGCCCTATTCTAATATGTTGCTGTTGAGTTGCTAAATCGTGCCCAGTTCTTTTGGGATCCTGTAGACTGGAGTCCACCAGGCTCCTCTGTCCAAGGGATTCTCTAGGCAAGAATACTGGAGTGGGGTGCCATTTCCTTCTCTAGACGATCTGCCCGACCCAGGGATCGAACCCAGGTCCCCTGCAGGGCCTCCCTGGTGGCTCAGAGGTTAAAGCGTTCGCCTGCAATATGGGAGACCCAGGTCCGATCCCTGGATCGGGAAGATCCCCAGGAGAAGGAAATGGCAACCCACTCCAGAATTCTTGCCTAGAGAATCCCATGGACAGAGGAGCCTGGTAGGCTACAGTCCACGGGGTCACAAAGAGTTGGACACGACTGAGCGACTTCATTTTCTTTCTTTTTCCCCTGCATGACAGGTGGATTCTTTACCGCTGAGCCACCAGGGAAGCCCAATCTAATCTGACTAGTGTCTTTATTAGAGGAGATTAGGACTCAGACTCACACAGAGGGATGAGCACGCGCTGACACAGATGGGGGACGTCCTGTCTACAAGCCGAGGAGACAGACTTCAGAGGAAACGGATAGCTTACGGTGACCGGTGTCGCCTTCGTGATTTCCAAAGATTTAACTTTGGACCCAGGGACCAGGCTCGATCACTCAAGAGCTTTTGTACAGCAGAGTTTTATTACAGTATAAAGTGGAACAGAGAACACTTCTGACACGGACGTCAGGAGGGGGATGAGAGTGCCCTCCTCTAGTGTTAGCAAGACAGTTATATGCTTTTAAATTGGTTGTTACAATAAATCAAAAGAGTGTCTCAAGGTTGTAAAGATCTTACTAGACCCACTCCCACAGTTTACATTTTAGAATAACAGGATTAGAATTTAACAATAGAAAGATCCTACCAGACCCACTCCCATAACATACATTCTAAGATATCAGGATTAGTCAGGTCTTCAGGAAGGAGAAACTGTCCTCAAGAAGGATACACTGTTGTTATATAATCCTTAGTACAGAGTGTAAACTGAGTTGTGTAGTCATCAAAGAAAAAACTTTTTATGTGACCAAGACTAAGGAAAGTACAAAAGCAAAAGGATGTTTGTCCTCTCCTCCTTGAGAATTCGAGACCCCTATCTCCGCTTCGAGAGCCCCAGACCCCTTTTTCCTCCTTGGGGACCCCGGACTTCTTACCAACCTGCCTAGGAAGTGACTCAAAACCAACCCCACTGACGCCTTAATCTCAGACCTCCAGCCTCCAGATTCATGAGGAAATAATTTTCTGTTGCTTAAACTCCCCAGACTGTGGTACTTTGTTACGACAACCCTGGCTGACTCCTACAACTGACCTCACTCCGTGAAGTTTTTCAATGGGCTCCCAGAGATAACACCCACATGCGTCTGTTACCACAAAGGAGAAATAAACCAAAGTGCCTTCAAAGACTCATAGGTCAGAAAGACCTTGGGACCCAGGGGTGGGTTATTTGGTTATTCGCTGACCTTATTGCATCTCCGCAAGCAAAACGGGGTTTCAGAGCTTGAATTTCCCAGAAGCACCAGCTGCTTCTTGCTGATGTCAGAGAATTCACGCTCGGCAGTAAGCTGATGTTGGTTCACATAGATTTTACACACAGAGAAGGAGAACCACGGAACCCTGAATCCCACTACACAGCTGATATCTGCAGGGAGGTTAGTGGGTTTTAGTCTTAAAAAAAAAAAAAAAAAAAAAAAAGAAAAATCTGATGCATGCCTTAGTCTTTCACAGGGTTTATTAGTCATGTGCCTGACTTGCCGGCTCAAAGACAACAAGAGTTAAGTCCAGCTTGGAAGTGTCCTAAGGTATTATACTTGGCAGCCAGTCTCTCAGTTTTCATGCATTTCACTGATTATCTGGCAATGCCTCCGAGGGCTTTGGGGACACGTGGGTGCCCCCCCCTCTGCCCCACCCTCATCTCCAGCTCGCTGTGCCTTCAATTGCCAGGCAGGTAACAGCTTCCAGCTGGGCTCTGCTTTAATAAGATGGAAGCTTCCTCTGCCTCTGGAGAAAGTCCAGGTGGTTTTGTTGGTTTTGGTTGATAGGTGACTGAGGGGCACGTGCGTGCAGGAAAGCTACGATGGGTTAGACTGTCTCCTGCTGTCCCCTCTCCCCGAGGTGAGTAAGCTCTCAGGGCTGGAGGTCCCAGGACGGGAGAGGCAGGGTTTGCTGCTACCTGGCCCAGTGCCTTCACTTTCTGAGCTTCCGTTTCCTCATTGTAAAATGAGAAAAATAATAACAGCCCACCCAGAGGACCTTTGCAGGCTGAAGGGAGTCACCTCTGAATGGACTCTGTCTGGGGTCTAGTAATACTACGTGTCTATTCCCTCTCATCTCTGTCTTGCCCCTTGAAGGCAGAGCTATGGCTTCTCCTGGGCACCCCCCACTTTGCCCAGCACCACGCTGGGCACACACTGAGACTGGGACAGAGAGTGTTGATGAATTGATGTCCTGGTCTCAAATCCTTTGCACGTTTCACTCAGCGGTGTCCGCCTCAGCTGGGACTATATTTGAGGAAGGTGAACTTTAAAACTGTCTTTCTGATAAAAATAACTGATGTTCCTTGCATTTAGTTTGGAATATATACTTGGGCACAAAGAAGAAAATAAATATAGCTAACCCTAGATGCTGAAGTTTCAGTACGTTGGCCACCGGCTGCGAAGAGCCAACTCATTGGGAAAGACCCTGATGCTGGGAAAGATTAAAGGCAAAAGAAGGGGAAGGCAGAGGACGAGATGGCTAGGTAGCATTACTGACCTAATGGACAAGAATTTGAGCAAACTCTGGGAGATACTGACGAACAAGGGGAGCCTGGTGTGTTGCAGTCCACGGGGTCAGCGAAGAGTTGGGTGTGACTTAGCAACTGAACAATATTTTGCAGTTTTTCCTTCCAGTCTTTTTTTCTGTGCATATGTGTACCCAAGTCCCTTTTATTCCACTGCCTGGACATTTGCCCTGAACATCTGAGAGAAACCTGTCAGCACCTACAGCCTCAAAGACAAGACCTTCCTTACAACACAGCTGCATCTGACAGCCCCGTCTCTCTCAGTAGTTGGAGTCCCTGTACACTCCAGGGCTTATCTCACACTTCTTGCAGAAGTAGGATCACTCTCGTATCAAAAACACGACCGAGAAAGCTGCCGGGATATTTCCAGGCTGGCAGCTTGTGGTGATGAGCACTTTTAAAGTTAGGCAAATAATTTAAAGAAAAGAATGTCTCTAGGTTTCTGGACATCTTGCTCCGTGTTTGTTATTTAGATGAAGAAATACAGTCAACTCTGGTTTATTTCTGGTTATGGAGGAACTAGCTGCGGGGCCCTCACGTTGGGTCCTTTCCCCAGATCAAGGTTTCACAAAGGAAACTCAGAATGCAGGCTGTTGTGCTAGGCAGCCCTGCACCACTCAACTGGGCAGGTCAACCTGGGTACCCAGCTGGGAGGGGAAGTGGGTCTGCAAGGCTGGGCAAATTTATCTGATCCAAGAATTTTTAGGAAATAACAGCGGGGACTCCCCTGGGGTCCAGTGGCTAAGACTCCTCGCCCCCAGTGCAGGGGACCCGGGGAATCCTGGTCAGAGAACTAGATCTCACATGCTGCAACTAAGACCCGGTGCGGCCAAATAAATAAATAATTTTGTTCAAGAAGGAAATAACAAGGCAAAAAGCGTTTTGCTCAGGTGTAAGACCATTTATGGAGTCCAGGAGGCTCTCATGCACCCCTACTGATTTGGTGTAGGGTCCACACGTTTGACACCAGACGTAGAAACAACTGTGATTCTCGCATAATCAAAGCTGAGCTTGGTGGGTGACTTTTTTCTTCAATTGAAGTATAGGTGATTTACAATACGATGTTAGTTTCAGATGTACAGCAACGTGATTCATTATATACACACGTTTTCAGGTTATTTTCCATTATATGTTATTACAAGGTATTCCTGTGCTATACAGTAAATCCTGGTTGCTTATCTGTTTTATATATGGTGGTTTATATCTGTAAAACCCATATTACTAATTTGCCTCTCAACCCCTCCCTCTCCTCTTTGGTAACCAGAAGCTTGTTTTGTACGTCTGAGAGTGTATTTCTATTTTGTATACAGATTTATTTGTATTATTTTTGTTAAGATTCCACATATAAGTGATAAAAATATTTGTCTCAGCCTGACTTACCTCGCTAAATATGACAGTCTCTAGGCCCATCCATGTTGCTGCAAATGGCAGTATTTCACTCTTTTTATAGCTAATATTCCATTGTATATATGTATGTATGTGTGTGTGTATATATATACATACTGCGTCTTCGTATGTCAATGGTCTGTTTTAGTGCACGGGGGTTGTTCCCGTGTCTTGGCTATTGTAAATAGTGCTGCTGTGAACACTGGGTCACATGTGACTTTTCATATTAGAGTTTTTGTTTTTTTCTGGATATACACCTGGGACTGGAACTGCAGGCTCATATGCAGGCTCTTGTTGTTCAGTTCATTCAGATGTCCGACTCTTTGTGACCCCGTGGACTGCAGCACACCAGGCCTCCCTGTCTATCACCAACTCCCGGAGCCTGCTTGAACTCATGTCCATTGAGTCGGTAATGCCATCCAACCATCTCATCCTATGTCGTCCCCTTCTCCTCCTGCCTTCGATCTTTCCCAGCATCAGGGTCTTTTTCAATGAGTCTACCCTTTGCATCAGGTGGCCAAAGTATTGGAGCTTCAGCTTCAGTATCAGTCCTTCCAGTGAATATTCAGGGCTCTATTTTTAGTTTTTTAAGGACCCTGCATCCTGTTTTTCTATGGTGGCTGCAGCACTTTACATTCTGCTGGTGCCTTCTGAGTCCTGCAACCTGCCCTTCGTAGCTGTGACCCTCCCACCACTGTGGTGATGAACCCAACTACACTTCAGATACATTTCTGTGTGTATNGCTCTATTTTTAGTTTTTTAAGGACCCTGCATCCTGTTTTTCTATGGTGGCTGCAGCACTTTACATTCTGCTGGTGCCTTCTGAGTCCTGCAACCTGCCCTTCGTAGCTGTGACCCTCCCACCACTGTGGTGATGAACCCAACTACACTTCAGATACATTTCTGTGTGTATGTGTGTGATTTTGTGAGTGTGTGTGAGTCTATAAAGGGAAAAACTCCAAGGTCAGCCTTGCACAGTTTCTTCTTGGCTAACTTTTTAAAATATTTCGATCACGAAAAATCTGCTTCTCCATACAATTTTTCCTCATAGTATTTAAGCCCTACCCTTCACCCTGAAATATACTAAATTCCTGCAATTTATGTACACGTGTGCATGTACCTGTGTGTACACACACATACAAACACACACACATACAGGGCTTCGCTCAGGGCCCTGCAGGTATGCAATAAGTTACATACCTTAGCTATTATTATTGTTGTTGTTTTTTGGATTTTAGTCTCACCTTTAGAACCCTGTGAATAAAACGGAGACCCCAGGAGTACAGACCAAGGATGCCTGGGAGATCAGTGCATTCCTTTTTAACAAAATTGTTACCTGAGGGAAAGTAGGGTCGCCTTTCGCACGGAACAGTTTGCGCTCTTGACTACGCCCCCTTGTGGTGAAAAAGGAGTAAGACCGAGGGATTGGTCCCTAGCCCAGAAAATGTTTCCTTTGCGTGAATGTCAGTTATCCCTACTATGCCACTATTATTGTTGCTGTGACCACTACACTTTCTACAGGTTGATTGTTATTATTCATAAGGACACTACTGAACCTGGCGTTGTGCTAAGTAAGCACTTCACGTACTTTATTTCATGTCAGATTTATAACAACCCTATGCTGTAACTAGGGCCTTCCCAGGTGGCTCCGCCGTAGGGAATCCGCCTGCCAGTGCAAGAGATCCAGATTTGATCCCTGGGTCGGGAAGATCCCCTGGAGAGGAAAATAGTAACCCACTCTAGTTTTCTTGCCTGGAGTATCCCGTGGACAGAGGAGCCTGGAGGGCTACAGTCCCAGTCCATGCAGTCGCAAACGTGTCAGACACCACGGAGTGAACCGACTAAACAATCAAGGTTGTAACTATTGTTAGCACTGCCATTTATAGAGCAGGAAGCTACAGCTCAGAGGGTTTGAGTAACTTGCTCAGAGTCACACAACTCATAGGAAATGGTCTAGAACTTAACCCAAGGCCTAACCCCTACGCTTAACCACTTACCCACTGTCACACCATAGCCAGTTAGAGTGGCGTTTCTCAAACCTGAGTTACATGTGGACCCCTTTAAACGAAAAGACTTTCTTATGAATGAAAGAAAACAGACTCCTCTGAGAAAGTGAGTTAAAACCCTGCAACCACAGGCGATCCTGGGCCCCATCTCAGCCATCCAAGAGTCGCAAGCGCCTAAAGAGCCCCCGGCACGGGGCTTCCCTGCGGAGCCTCATTCCGTTGATCCTATCCTTTTTTTTTTTTTTTTTTCAGATGGTCACTGAAATGAAAACTAAGCTAAGTTTTATTCTTAAGGGGGCATGTGGGCAAGACACTGCCCTCCTGCCTCAACCCTGCCAACTATTTTTAATAAACCCTAGTCTGAGAAACACCTGTTTAGAATGCGGGTACAGAAGAGAGCGGTTGGTGTCACACCGCTCTTCCCATAGTGCTTGGAAGACTGTTCCTGATGGGCTGGCCCTTTAATCTCATACTTTTAACAATCCCATAAGGCTTTTCTTGGATGTCATTTGAATCGGAGTCTTGGAGGTGAGTCTTGCCTGAGGCAGAGTGCCCCCAATGCCAGAGCTGGGACACAAGCTGTGTGCAGCAGTTAATTTGGTTGATGGCACGCGGTCCCAGGGGCAGGAGTGAAGGCTGCGTGTGTGTGCAGGTATGCTCTGTAGGGTGGGGGAAGGGAAATAAGAAAAGGGAAAACCATATAAAATGTGCTTGCGAGTTGCCCACCAGAATCCTCTGCAGGGTGTGGACCGATCTCAGAGCTGCCCACGTGCCCAGGAAGGAGAGGAAGAGCAGCTGCCCTTGCCTGGCTCGTTGTCTGTCCCCCCAACCTGGGCTTCCCTGGTGGCTCAGTAGGTAAAGAGTCTGCCTGCAATACCGGAGACCCAGGTTTGATCCCTGGGTCAGGAAGGTCCCCGGGAGGAGGACATAGCAACCCACTCCAATATTTTTGCCTGGAAAATCTCACGGACAGAGGAGCCCGGCGGGGCTACAGCCCGTGGGGTTGCAAAAGTTGGACACCACTTGGCAACTAAACCAGCACCACCGATCAAGGGCTCCCCTGAGGGCAGTGACCTGTGCTCTTCTGCGCCAAGCTCCAGAGGTGCCCCCAGGGGTTGGTTCATTCATTTCCTGAAGTTGCTACAGCAAAAATACCACAAACAGGGTGCCTTGAAACCACAGACACCTTTTTTCTCCTCCCACCTCTGGAGGGCAGAAGTCCAACATCAGTTTTGCCAGGCCCAAACCAAGGTTATCTTGGAGATTTGCTCCCCCTGGAGGCTCAGGGAGAAGCCCACTCCTTGCCCCGAGCTTCTGGTGGCCGCGGGGCTCTTCCCTCCAAACTCTGGCTCCGTTTTCACACTGCCGTCTCCTCGGTGTGTCGAACCCCTCTCGGCCTCTGTCTTATAAGGACGCATGAGGGCATTTAGGACCATCCTGGTCACCCAGGATGAGTCTCCTCGTCTCAAGATCCTTAGACTCACTGGGTGGCTTAGTCACTCAGTTGCGACCCCATGGACTACTGTAGCCCGCCAGGCTCCTCCGTCCATGCGACTCTTCAGGCCAGAGTACTGGAGTGAGTTGCCATCCCCTCCTCCGGGGGATCTTCCCCACCTACGCATCAAACCCAGGTCTCCTGCATTGCAGGCAGATTCTTTACCCGCTGAACCACCAGAGAAGCCCCTTTAGTCACATCTGCCAAGACTCTTTTCCCAAGAAAGGGGACCTTCACAGGCTCCACGGCCACAAGCCTCCCTCGCTGCAGGTGAAACCCATTGGGGCCGAGCAGAGGGAGGCTTGTCTGAGCTAGTGGCCCTCCTCGGGGCTGCAGGCAGAGGTGAGGATGACAGCCCAGGGCAGGAGGTGTCCGATAACCAAGTGGACGCCTCTGACCCACAGACCAGGCCATTCAAGGGTGACGGAGGTGGCAAACCTCTGCAGGAATTGCTGGGGAATTCTGCAATTACACTTCCGTTCTGACAGATGTGGCTCAGGTGTTGTGGCATCTGCTTGATTTATTTCTGCAGGACAATGGTTTCCCGAGTCCCTCTTGGGCTGCGTCATGAAGAGAATCTAGGATAACACCTCGGTCGTCTTTTTCTACAGGTGCTTGCTTTTCACTCTCCTGAAATGTTCCTGGAACAAATGCAGTAGGTACCTGCCTGGTCTCCCTGCCTTCACGTGCTCCATCCTAGAGAACTTCAACTCCAAAAGGTAAGCCTGCCCACACCCCACCCAGGTCAGGCCCTTCGGTGGTTCATGGTGCTGTGAGACAGCAGTGGAATGGCACTGGGATGGCACGTTGCACCACATCCTCCGCTTGTATCAATCCCCTGCTTATGGGAAGGTGACTGAACAATAACATCCAGGAGATGGTGAAGGACTGAGAAGCCTGGTGTGCTGCCGTCCATGGGTCGCAAAGAGTCAGACACGACTGAGCAACTGAACAATATTTCAATCTAATCACTTTTTAACTTAATTTTGGTTGAAGTATAGTTGATTTACTCAACATAATTTTTCCTTTGTTATTCTCCTTAGTTTATTTTATGCATTGAAAACAGTATTCTAAGAAAGGATCATAGGCATCACCAGAATGGCTAAGGAGTCCCTGACCCAATAGAGGTCCCCCTCACTTGCAATACTCCAATGTGTCCAGCAGAGGGCACTAGAGTTCCTATGCAAACCTGCATGCACATTCCTGCCTGGTTCACTATTTCCCACCATTGCAGAAGCAGAAATGTCCTTTAAATTCATATTCCTTTTAGAAAAGTAATAATGTATGCACAGTGATCAGAATATGAAAATACTTACAGACCTGCTCTCCTATTTCTTTGTCTCCTATTTCTTAAAATTTCCATACCATTTTTTAAATGCTTAACAGAACAGTTGGTACTGACGTTATTTTTAAACTGTGTCTTATAGCTGGAGCTACCTTATAATTTCTATGTCCTATATGAAAGTATGCAATCAGTATAAAGTGGAAGTTAAGATAAAGACTAGCCTGACCACATTATAAATGCACACAAATGTATACAAAATACCAAGTAACGTGAGTCATAGCGATGACCGGAAGAGCCTTCTAGGTCTTTGGCCAACTCACCTAGAACATTATCTAAGGGCTCTCTAGTGTACATAATGTAGTCCTTTTTTTTCTGAGCAAAAAAAAACCCTTTCCTATTGTGTTTTCTCAGAGAGTCTGATCACCCTGTTATTTGTTAAATTATCCACCTGATATTTGTTAAATTATCCCAATGAACTGAGTGTCAGGTATTCAATGCCTATTTTACACAACAGTTTTGAATAGGGAGGTCAGTTTGAAGGCAAGACCTGTTTGTCCTCCTCTTTCTGCCATGTCTCACCAGCGATTCAGGGGTTTCACAAACAGCAAACTTCACAGACTGCCTTCTCCCCTGTTTTTTCTAAGGGAGCAGGATCAGGGGAGGGAGGAAATGCAATAGCAGGCGAGCTCCACCTATTTCTCCTTCTGACGCTGGTAAGGCCTCTGATGAATAAATTAACCAGTTTCTCAGCATGCCTGCCCTGCATCCTCTGTATGCCTATGACCCAGGACATGCAGAGAGATATTCCTTCCTCCAAACCTGAAAACCCTTCGTAAGGCAGGGCCAACTTCTCACATTGTATGGCAACCATGTGGCGTGATGTGGGGCTCAGATGGATGTGACTTCAAATCTTAACTGCAACTCTTAAGTGATATTAGTCAAGCTGGCTTCCCAAATGGCTCAGTGGTTAAAGAATCCGCCTGCAACGCAGGAGACGCAGGCAAACGCAGGTCCAGTCCCCTGGTGGGGAAGAGTCCCTGGAGGAGGCCGTGGCAATCCACTCCAATATTCTTGCCTGGGGGAGACTCCAACGGACAGAGGAGCCTGGTGGGTGACAGTCCATAGGGTCGAAAAGAGTCAGACACGACAGCGACTGAGCACGCACACGTGGGTCAAGTTACTTATTTTTGAACATTATCTCCGAACCGTAGTCACCTCCAGTAATACTTACTTCTGAATAATATTTATCTCTGGAACGACCTCTGAACACGTGTTGTCTCCTCCATAAAATGGAGTAGCAGTTGCTGTTCCTTGGGGTTGTCCAGATTCAATGCAATTTTGTTTGGGAAGTAGCAGGTGCACAGAGCATATTCGGTCAACCCTTCCAGATCCCCCCAGGAAATGCATGCTTTCCCCTTAGAAGAGATGCACAGGCCGACTCTGAGTGTTACTTTACGATCCTGGGGAGACTTAGAAAGAGGATAAACTCGTGACTCTTATTCAAATACAAGAAAAATGCCACATGCCAAAGATACTGTTTTGCTCCTCACACAGTGAACGCGGGCGTCCCCGGAAGCTCAGGGGTAAGGAGCCCGCCTGCAATGCAGATGTGGGTTCAGTCCCTGGGCTGGGAAGATCCCCTGGAGGAGGGAATGGCTGCCCACCCCGGTGTTCTTGCCTGGAGTATTCCATGGACAGAGGAGCCTGGTGGGCTACAGTCCACGGGGTTGCAGTCAGACACGACCGAAGTGCCTGAGCACACACAAACGCACGCGCAGTGAAGGAATCAGGCAGATTTTAGAACTGTTCCAATGAAGAAGTCAAAAAGCACACGTGTACAAGGAATAAAAGAAATGTTGAAATGAATCATAAAGGAAACAAAATTATTTTTCTTTCCAGCAGTTGGGGAGGGGGGAGGTAAGATGGACCTCTCCCAAACAGGATGGAATGTACATAATTACCAGTTATCTGCAGCTCCTACAGCTTAGAGTCAGAAAGAAAAAAAATCAGAATCCAATAAGGCAGAGATTGCCTGTTATAAATAACACACAGTTTTCCATTAGAACACTTTTTTTCCCCACCTTACTGCTGAAGGTGTGTGCAGCAGTAACAGGCGCCGTTTTTTTTTGTTTTTTTTTTTCAGGCGCCGTTTTTATTTCCTACTTCCTAGGATTAGATCATACAGAAACTACTCGGCAGCGACCCCAGGTTTTGAAATCACGAGGAATCAGGGTTGCCCTGTCCTGGAACAAAGCTACAGGCTCCACAGGCAAACAAAGCCCTTTGCTAAGAAATCAATGCGCATCGCAGAGACAAAGCAAGCCCAGGCAGGCAGCGCCCAGCCCCTCAGGGCCCCCAGAGCTCATCTCCAGCTCCCGGGCAGGTGGGCTGCCGGATGCGGAGGGGATTGCCCCAAGGGAGGGAACCGCCCTCCACCCTCCAGGAGGGACATTGACCAGCCTGTGGCCAGCTCCTAGTCAATTTCACGCCCAGCTGACTGCTCAGGTAAGGCTCTCCGCCCAGGTGAGGTCCCAGTTTCTAGCTCTTGTGGTCTGGTTACTCATACAAAATATAATCTTTCCCCAACAACTTTTCCAATTCTTGAGACCCACCAGAAGCCCAATGCCACCTAAAGTGGCCTCCCAACTCTATTCCAGAGCTCCTAAAAATGTTAGTCCTAAGGTGGCTCCTTCACATGGCCCCGTGGGTGGGCACGTGGACTGTGATTGTCTTTGCCAGATAGTGCCTGGCATTTATCACTCAGGGTTAGTAAGTCCCCCAGGGAAGTGAAGTGGAACCATGATTCTTATTGACTGAACCACCCAGCTTCTTTGTTGAATAGCAAGTGGATTCAGCTCCTGTTTCAGCCTTTTTCTGCTCTGGATACTCCTCCCCTTGGACTTCCACTTAGCAGGGTAGGTGAGTGAGACATTTGCTCAGACTGCAAAATTTAAGGGGCACCAGGGTTCAAAAAAAGCTCCATAATTAAGATAAATAGCCTTTCGATACAATTTTAGGAAACTGAAATTAATGAAAACAGTCCATAATGAGCAAAATATAAACGTTTTAAATAAAATGAGGATCCAGCTCTGTATACGCAGTATCCAGACTTCCACAGAGCCTAAATAAAAGCAAAGCAGGCAAATAGCACCTTAAACTTTGTCCCACTGGTGCTTTAGAGTCTAGGCTCTCACAGGTAAATGTGCATTTTTAAAACAGTGAATGCACACTTAAGATTTCATTTCATTGAAAGTAAATTTTACGTTAAAAGAAAAAAAAAACAGATATTGAACTCTGCTTAGCTAAATCCTTAAGGGGTAGTGTATTGATGTTTATAATTTACTTTGTCCTATACACATACACACATATAAATGGGGGTTCCCAGGTGGTGCTGATAAAGAACCTGCCTGCCAACACAGGAGACGTAAGAGACCTGGGTTTGATCCCTGGGTTGGGAAGATCTCCTGGAGGAGGGCATGGCAACCCACTCCAGCATTCTCATCTAGAGAATTCCATAGACAGAGGAGCAAGGCCAGCCACAGACCACAGTGTTGCAAAGAGTCGACATAACTGAAGCGACTTAGAATGCACGCATGCATATATGATGGGTTATGGGTGAGTAGAGGGAAGGATAAAGGGATAGATATTGATAAAATACAGTAAAATGTTAATAATAGAATCTAGGTGGTAGGTTCATAGGTATTCACCATAAAATTCAATTTTGCTGTGTTTTGGAAAAATTTTTAAATAGTTTTAGAAATTTAAAAATAATTAGAAAAAAATAGAGAAATCTAATGTCTGCCATTACAAATGTAGGATCACTGGCCAAATTAGAGGTTTTGCTCTTATTTTCCCTTGACCTTTAATGAGTAGAAAATGGTAAGGATTTGACGCTAAGCGTACCAAGTTTATAGTCCTCAATGACGTGTATTAGACCACACCCCAGTCCTATCTGGCAAAATCCTCCGATGTTTATGTCAAGACATCCACATGCTTTTGTTTCTTCTGAAGCCCTGACCTCACCTAGGGTGTGAGAATATGACACAGAGTGAGTGTCTGCTCTGAAGGGCAACTCATATGTCATGCACTGATCAGACCACAGGGTTTCATTTATATTTAATGACTGTTAGTTTCTGAAGAGTGGCAGAATATGCCAAAATATGCCTCTTTGGCGTAAGAATTATGCTGAGCTGAAGGCAATTGAGAAAAAAAAAGCTAAAAGAAATGCTCTCTGTCCTCCCCTATTTGCCTAAAAGCAGCACACAAATTTGTAAAGTTGTCTCTCCTCCCTTCTCTAAGAGGAAGGACAAAGGTTAATCCCTGGAGATAACTTGAAACCAACTTAAATCAATATAAAAAACTGACTCATATTTACTGTCCCCTTCCTGGTCACTTCCTCGTGACTGGCCTCCTCCACTCACTTCTCTCTTTTGTCTCTAGTTGAAGACGATATTTAAGCCTGAGTTTTAAGCCACCTCCGAGAGCTAATTGTTTTTCACCGGGTGTCTCCTATATATCCATGAGGGATACTGGTCAATAAACTGCTGTTTGTATTTCCCATCTTAAGGTATCTTTTGTTACAGGGGAGGTCCCAGCTGAATACTAGGAAGGGCAGGAGAAAAATTTTTTCCTTCCTACACTATTCATGTTTTAGTATTATTATTACTGTCTAACTCACAGGAGGAAAGAAAGAAGGAAAGGAAAGATGCAGCCAAATAAACATTTTTTTAAAAATAAGGTGTGCACTTCAATGTGAATTTACTATATTCAGACAGTTGTGCAACCGTCAACACAATCGATTTTAGAACATTCTTGTCACCTCACAAAGAACACCGTACACTTCAGTCACCTTTTCACAAACCCTCTCTCTTCACTCTCTCAACCCTAGGCCACCATTAATCTCTCTCTGTCTCTATAGATTTGCCTGTTCTGGATATTCCACATAAATGGAACCATATAAAATATGGTGTTTTTGTGACTAGCTTCTTTCACTTAGCATACTATTTTCAGGGGTCATTCATGTCGTGGCTCGAATCAGTACTTCATTTTTTTAAATAGCTGAGTGATATTCCATTGTATGGATGTAATGCACTTCAGTTCAGTTCAGTCACTCAGTCATGTCCAACTTTTTTGCGACCCCATAGACTGCAGCATGCCAGGCCTCCCTGTCCATCACCAACTCCTGGAGTTTACTCAGACTCATTTCCATTAAGTCGGTGATGCCATCCAACCATCTCATCCTCTGTCATCCCCTTCTCCTCCTGACTTCAATCTTTCCCAGCATCAGGATCTTTTCCAGTGAGTCAGCTCTTCACATCAGGTGGCCAAAGTATTGGAGTTTCAGCTTCAACATCAGTCTTTCCAATGAACACGCAGGACTGGTCTCCTTTATAATGCACGTTATCTATCCATTTATCATGATATTTGGGTTGTTTCCATTTTTGTACTATTATGAATTATGCTGCTATGAATATGCATGTAGTTTTATGTGGATATATGTTTTCATCTCCTTGGGGTATATACCTAGGATTGGAATTGTTGGACAAAAGTCCATCTAGTCAAAGCTATGGTTTTTCCAGTACTCATGTACGAATGTGAGAGTTGCACTATAAGGAAATCTGAATGCCGAAGAATTGATGCTTTTGAACTGTAGTATTGGAGAAGACTCTTGAGAGTCCCCTGGACTGCAAGGAGATCCAACCAGTCCATCCTACAGGAAATCAGTCCTGAATACTCATTGGAAGGACTGATACTGAAGCTGAAACTCCAACACTTTGGCCACCTGATTCAAAGAACTGACTCATTGGAAAAGACCCTGATGCTGAGAAAGATTGAAGGTAGGAGGAAAAGGGGATGACAGAGGATGAGATGGTTGGATGGCATCACCAACTCAATGGACATGAGTTTGAGTAAACTCTGGGAGTTGGTGATGGACAGGGAGGCCTGGCATACTGCAGTCCATGGGGTTGCAAGGAGTCGGACAAGACTGAGCGACTGAACTGAACTGAACTGATGGTAATTCTATATTGAAAATTTTCAGGAACTGTCAGACTGTTTTCCTCTGTGGCTGCATCGTTTTATATTCCCACAAGTATATATGGGCTCCAATTTCTCCACATCCTTGCCAACACTTGTTATTATCTGTCTTTTTTATTGTGCTTGGCTGTGTGAGCTCAGTCACGTCTGACTCTTTGTGACCCCATGGACTGTAGCCCACCAGGCTCTTCTGGCCATGGGATTTTCCAGGCAAGAATACTGGAGTGGGTTGCCATACACTTCTCCGGGGGATCTTCCCAACCCAGGGATTGAACTCGTGTCTCTTGCGTCTCCTGCACTGGTAGGCACATTTGTGTCTCCTGCAATGGCAGGTCTTGTGCTAGCACGTGAAAGCGAAAGTGTTAGTTGCTCAGTTGTGTCCAACTCTTTGCAACCCCATGAACTGTACCCGCCAGGCCCCTCTGTCCCTGGGATTCTCCAGGCAAGAATTCTGGAGTGGGTTGCCATTCCCTTCTCCAGGGGATCTTCCTAACCCAGGGATGGAACCCAAGTCTCCTGTAGTGCAGGCAGATTCTTTACCGTCTGAGCTGCCAGGACGGCCTGGTAAGGCACTAGCACCATAGAAGCTGCCTATTATGTAGCACCGATGAATTGGCGAAAGTAGCAAAATAAGAAGCTAGGAGTGGAACAGACATCTACGCTGGGCTCAGTGTGTACTGAGCACATGGCAGGGAGTGTCTAAATTTGGGTTCCCTCAGAATCAGACACCGAGACAAAGAGTCTGGTGCAAGCAGTTTGTTTTGGAGGAAAAGAAACCACCATGAGAGTAGGAGAGTGAGACTTGGAAGCAGGGCAGCCAGCATGGGGTCAGCAGTCCAGCCGGGAGTGACTGTGGACAAGGAGAGCTTGGTCTCTCTTGGGAAACCCTTTGAGGATTAGTGCGGTGCCCACACCTCTGAGGGCTCCTGAGAGGTGAGAGAGTTGGCATATTTATACACCATATCCAGTCAGCCATTGGTTGTGGCTGCTTCCGGGGAAATTAATTCCCTGCTCCTGCCATGAACATAGCCAGAGATAGCCCTCCACCTAAAAAGGATAAAAAGGAACTTTCTGGCAGTTTGAAGTTGGGCCGCCAGGCAATGAGGTGGTTTGGACAAGAAGAACGAGGCAGGCCATTGAGAAAGTACACTGCAGGGGTATGAAATTGTACCTACCTACCCACAGGGAGCTTAAGTCTCAAGGTGGCAAGATACGACCATGTGGCGGAAAGAGAGCAGTCAACGGAATACGCTACCATGTCAAAATGATGATCTGAACATTGTGCAGTCAGAAAGACAAAAGTGATGACCACATATTTTTAAGAATCTATTTACATGAGATGTCCAGGAAAGGCAAATTTGTGGTTACATGGAGCTGGTATTGGCGGGTAGGAGGGCGTTGGGATGGGGAAAGCAGGGAGTGACTATAAATGAGCCAGAGGGCTTTTTTTTTTTTTTTTTTTTGAATGGAGACTGTCTTCAGATTAGATTACGGTGACATCTATACAGCTCTGTAAAAGTTTTAAAAATCATTGAATCCCTACACTAGAAATTAATGACCTTTATGGGGTACAAGGGCTTCCCTGGTAGCTCAGCTTGTAAAGACTTCACCTGCAATGCAGGAGACCCAGTCTTCCCAGGTAGCACTAGTGGTAAAGAACCTACCTGCTAGTGCAGGTTAGACAGAAGAGACGGGTGTGATCCCTGGGATGGGAAGATTCCTCTGGAGCAGGGAATGGCAACCCACGCCAGTATTCTTGCCTGGAGAATCCCATGCAATGAGGAGCCTGGCGGGCTATGGTTCATAGGGTTGCAAAGAGTCAGACACAACGGAAGCTGGTGCATAAGTTTATCATGCATGGTGCATAAATTATATCTTAACAGAAGCTGTCTTTAATAAGTGGTGCAGTGAGACTTAAAACTTCCTGTAGGCACTGGGACTCAGGGCCAGCCTCCATCCTTTGTCAGTATATAGCAGACATTGTGCTGCTGTGAACCAGGATCCAGGTAGTGCTGGACCAGAATGACTTTGAAGTTGGAGATCCATCAGACATTGAGCACCTTGAGCTGGACAAGTTACTCAATCTCTCTGGGTTTCTTCTTCATCGTGTAGACTGTTCTGGGTGTTTTCTAAAGATAACAGGAATACTAGCACCTTAAAAGCTGATAATATTGGATTTGTTACCTGGGGCCATTAGGGATGACTTCTTGGCATTATAAGGCATAAATACGGTAATGGGATAGCTGTCCAAACAAAAGTGATTTGGAGAAGCATCCTAGCTCCAGGACACATACAAAATGAACAGGACTTTTAACATGAATAATGTAACAGTGGAAGTGAGGAGCAACCCAGGGTAGGGCTAAGGAAAACGCATCAGGGAAGAAAGTGTCAGTGAATAGCCTTCTGGGGGCAAGGCTTTTAACAATTTATACAGTTGGTAGAAAATCTTGCTTCAGGAAACCTCTAACTCAGCTTGACGAAGAATGAAAGAAATTTCCATTAGTTACTCCAGCTCCTATTCAGTCCTTCTGATGACAGAAGAAAATTGAAACCATTGAGCCATGCTTTATCTGACCAAGATTATTGATTTGATTTGAGCAGGTAATATACTTGGCTGGAATGCTGCATATCATTGGTCGAGTCAGGCGGTATAGTCGTCAGTTTTAGTCAAACTCTCTTTTAAACACCAGTCGAGAAATTTCTCCTGCATTAGGCACCTCTTAACTCAGTTTCTATCACAATGTTCCCTCGATACTTTTGCAGTCAGCTGTGGTTACTAGAAGTGTTTTGAGATGGGACTTTGTTAGCTGTTAACAAAAGTAAGTCAACTGATTAAAGCTATTTGGAGGTAGGTCTCATGAACTATTATCTTATGGGCGTCTGATTTTCAGAATGAGGCCTATCCAAACGAGAATTCTGTATGTGATCAATCTTTCAAATGAGTTTGCTTTTAGAGTCATTTTCAAATGACTCTAGGGGTGATTTTTATTATCTTTTAAATTTTTTTCTGAACTTTATAAAGCAAAATGGCACTATTTTATTTTAATTTTAGGCATTTTAATTTGTTTAATTATGCTTAACAATACAGGAATATATTCTATTTATAAAAGACTCAAACAACCCAGAAGTGCTTAGATACTGCTACTGTCATCATTAGCCTCAACTAATTTTGCTACAGTTAAAAACAACTGTGACAAAGCAATGTGCATCCTGTAATACTTTATTTACATTTAGATGTAGTTTTCATGGTATTATACATTATGATTATATATGTTGTAACTTGCCTTTTGTACTTAAAATAGGTCTGGATGATCTTTAAATGTGTACATGTATATATATGTGTGTGCATATCTATGTATACATGGGGTTCCCAGGTGGCTCAGTGAAAAAGAATCTACCTGCCAAGAAGGGGACCCAGGTTCAATCCCTGAGTCAGGAAGATCCCCTGGAGAAGGAAATGACAACCCATTCTAGTTTTCTTGCCTGGGAAATCCCATGGACAGAGGAGTTTGGAGGGCTACAGTCCATGGGGTCGCAGAGTCAGACATGACTAAGCAACTAACCCACACATTTATGTATACATTCATATATATATATATATATATATATATATATATAGTGTTCCAGAGCTATAACTTATTTTGCAGTTCTCACCTTGATGGACATCCATTTGGCTTTCCAGTTCATTGGGCATCCTTCAAACACTCATATTTGTGCTCATGAACAAATATCCTTGTAGGAGAGATTCCGAGGAGTGGAATGAATGGGTCAAAAGGTGCTTGCGTGTTTAGTTTCAGTAGATACTGCGATATTGCTGCTCACACGATCTAAAGTGTATATACTCCCACCAGCATTTAGGAGTGAATAGCACTTTTCCGAATTAACTTAAAATTTTTTGCCAATCTGACAGGCAAAAAGTATCTTCTTTCCTGAGAGACAGTGACGTTGGGGTTAGGCATTTTTTCATACATTTATTGTTTCCAGATATACCTGACCTGACATCTATTACATCCCTGCCTAGAACTATTCTTGAAAAGCCAACTCAAGTCTTCCTCTTTGAAACTTTTCGAAGCAGAATGGACTGGAAAAGGTGTATCGTTGGAGACGCTGCTAAACCGCATGAACGGTGTTGCTCCCGCTTACTTACTCCCCTTACCATACGAGTCCCTCTCCGGGTGCCCTGAGCCTGTGGAGGCCTCCCTTAGGAGGAGCTGCTCGTCTGTCTCCCTGTCGGCCATCTTGGCTGTATGGCTCGCTGTAGCCAATGGAGCGTGAGCTGTAGTGACAAACGCCACATCCAAACGGAAGCTCTCAGAGGCATTGCCAGCCTCAGCCACTTCTGTTCTCCTTCTGCCATAACAGAACAACATGTTCCCATTTTCTTCCTGGGGTGAAGAAAACATGTGGAGGAGAGCTGTCAGGTGATGTGACTGAGAAGTACCGGGTTGGCCAAGAAGTTCATTCGGGTTTTTCTGTTACATCTTATGGAAACACCCGGACGAAATTTTGGCTAACCCAGTGCATCTTGGTTGTTATAAGCTACTGAGATTTGGATCTGTGGAAACCAACGCAGAACCCCTGGGTTGCTATAAAGGTTATTTTAAGCTGAAGAGATTTGAAAGTCATCAGATGAGGGAGAAAGGAAAAAGCCTCTTCTCTGACTAAAGGCAGCAACTTCTGGGAAATAAGGCTGCTTTATTTCCTCCTTAGGGTAGATCTACTCCTAGAAGCAAGAACATGAGTAAAACCTTCCCCAAATACAATAAATGAGTCACAGGGGGAGAATATATAGTGTGGGAAATATAGTCAATAATGTTGTTATAATATATGTATCTGTCCCCATATAAAACCTTTAGCTATTATTTTAAAGGACTTATTGTAAAGGACTCCTCAGGGTGGTAACTAGACTTACGATGGTAACCACTTTGTAATGTATAGAAATTTCTGATCACTGTGTTGTGCCATTGGAACTAACATAGTGTTAGAGGTCAGTTACACTTCAGTGTCAAAACTAACAAATAATAACTACTGAGAACCTACTGAAGAGTACAGGGAACGCTCCTCAACGCTCTGTCTTGACCTAAATGGGAAGGAAGTCTGAAAAAGAATATGTATACACAGAGCTAACTCACTTTGCTGTACAGCAGAAGCCAATACAACATTGTAAAGCAACTATACTCCAATAAAAAGTAGTGAATAAAACAAAACAAACAAACAAAAAAAAAGTTCCCCAAATCCCTTTACCAAGGGAGTTTTATGGCCCTGAAGGAGATGGAAAGATCACTCATGCCTGTATAGAGGAACATTATCACAAATATTTTATCCCCCATGTGTTCTCCTGAAAACCCTTTATCTTTAAAAAGTCATCAGTTTTCCCATAAGTACATTGCTTCCCCTCTCTTTCACTATTCAGATGGTACACAAGCCCTGAGTTCTGACCAGCCTTTTGTGTTACTCATCAGTATGTTCTCCCGTGTGCATGTACATTACATATGTAAGTGAACTATTTTTTCCCTCCTATGAATCTATCTTTTGATAGCTTAATTCACATGCCAGAGACAGAACTTAAGAGGGTAGAAAAATCCGAGCTTTTCTTCCTCTATAGGAGCCATTCGTTACTATAGCAAAGCTGAATGATACAGACAGAGATGGGCCTTCCTTTCCAACTGTGTCTCTGCCACTTACTTGCTGAGTGAAGCTTGTGTTCTAGAAGACCTTTGGTCAAATGCTCCTTTATAGGCTCCTTTATAAATTAAATATAGCTAATGATTTTTTTCCTTCTTGTGAAGAACAAATAGGATGAACAAACTGTTGCATGTTGGTATTAAGTGACAGTAATACATCTTTTTCAGAAGATAAATTATACATATTCCAGTAAGAAAAGAGATTGGATAATACTCACCAGATTCCTATGCCAAGTTATGTTTAAAAATTACTTTCTTACCATTTGGTGTTTCTGTTAAAGAATAAATAAGTGATTCATGTCAATGTATAGCAAAATGAATACAGTATTGTTAAGCAAAACAAACTAAAAAAATAAATAAATAAGAAAAAATAAGGAAGGGTCCGCCCAAAGTGCTTGAAATACTCATTGAGAATTACGACTGGCTGTCACATGGCCCATGATTACTGCCATGTGATGGCATGGTCGTGAGAGAGGTCATCAAGGGGAACTGAGTTCTTCCGCTTTTTGAAGTTGGCACCTTGCCCTCCCCACAGAACTTGTCTGTGGGTCACAAGCAGCATTTCTGTGTCTGCCTCTAAGATCAAATAAGCAAGCAGAGTCCCTGAAGTGCTTAGACCTTTTTTTTGGCAGCGCTACAAAGCATCATTCCCTGACCAGGGATGGAACCACACCCTCTACAATGGAAGCAAGGAGTCCTAACCACCAGACTGCCAGAGAATTCTCAGTGCTTAGACATTTGAAAAATTCATCTCATGACAAGGAGCTGGAGAATTATATAAATATTACATATTTATATATTTTTGTTGAGCAAACTGTTTGAGATAGAAAACAAAAGGCGTAATACACACCCATTTGTCTGGTCGCTACTTACCGTTGTGCAGAAATTTCCTCAAGTTCCTACAAGTGTTAGAAAGAATCATAGTTGAAACAAGCAATATCATCAGTGGTTAACTGTTGTCCCTAGGTGATGGGTACCTGGAGGTTTCTTCTACTTTCTCCCAATTTATGTGTAATTTGAATTTTTCCATAACAAAAAGTTTAGGAGAGACAGAGGGAATCAAAGTACGCCTATTCCATAGCAGGGAGTCATCTGAACTTAGCAAGTGTTTAGAACAGTTGAGTAAGTTCCTTAACTTTCTGATTTTCAGTTTCTTCATCTGTAATGTCTGCTCAGTCATGTCTGATTCTTTGCGACCCTATGGACTGTAGCCCACCAGGCTTCTCTGTCCATGGGATTCTCCAGGCAAGAATACTGGAGTGGGTTGCCACTTCCTACTCCAGGGGATCTTCCCAGCCCAGGGATCTAACCCACATCTCTTGCATCTTCAGCATTGATGGATGGATTTTTTTTTAACCACTAGTGCCACCTGGGGAGCCCTTTGTCTCTGATATGGGATTAATAATAGCTCACTCATGGTATCGTGGCTTAGTAAGGGGTTCCAAGGGCGTTACTTTNAGCCCAGGGATCTAACCCACATCTCTTGCATCTTCAGCATTGATGGATGGATTTTTTTTTAACCACTAGTGCCACCTGGGGAGCCCTTTGTCTCTGATATGGGATTAATAATAGCTCACTCATGGTATCGTGGCTTAGTAAGGGGTTCCAAGGGCGTTACTTTTTTGCATGCAAAATAAACACCGTCTATAATGAGAATTTCCCCCGTTCCCCCCAGTACCCCCTAACTGTCTGATTACTGGGAAAGGTAGAACCCTTGTGATGGGGTTATCACACTTGTAAGAAAAGGAAGAGACTCGGGAGTTGTCTCTCTCTCCACATGCAGGTAATGAAGAAAGGCCTTGTGAGCACACAGGGGAAATCCAGTTGTCTGTAGACAGGAAAGAGACGTCACAAAGGACCATATCTGCCACCACCTTGATCTCGGACTTTTCAGCCTCCAGAATCATGTCACATAAATGGCTGTTGTTTGAGCCTCCAAGTCTAAGATATTTCCTTATGGAAACCCGAGCTGACAAAGACAGCCTCTGCCTATGAGTATATGTCTTCAGTTCAGTTCAGTTCAGTTCAGTCGCTCAGCCGTGTCTGACTCTTTGCAACCCCATGAATCGCAGCACACCAGGCCTCCCTGACCATCACCAACTCCCTGAGTTCACTCAGACTCACGTCCACTGAGTCAGTGATGCCATCTAGCCATCTCATCCTCTGTCGTCCCCTNCCCGTAAAGTCAGAGGTATAGGTGAAAGCATAAAATAGACTTTAGTTTTGGGGGTAGATGCTCGGGAACAGGGGATTTCCTGAGGCCTGATCACGCCTTTGCGTATGCCACGCCTCCTTCCTCATGACCTTTGCCACGGGCGGAGTTCCTCATGCCGGCTCCCGGCAAGCAGGTATCTGTTTTATAAAGTAAGGTGAACTTGTTCAATCATTCAGTCATGTCTGACTCTTTGCAACCTCGTGGATTGCAGCACGCCAGGCTTCCCTGTCCTTCACCATCTCCCAGAGTTTGCTAGATGAACTAGACACACAAAAGATGCACTTACCGAAAAAAAGTAACTTATCAAGTTGAGGAAGGTACTTATTCTCTTGGAGCTTAAGTTGTCTCGTGTATAAAATAAAAAGTTTAGAAGATCAGCTGTGGCACTCTTGTCTGCTTTTCTGGGGTGTCCATGGCATCCTTGCTTGGGTTCCCTAACTCCTGGTCTCTGTAAGCAGACCTATTTTCATTAATATTGTTTGGAAGGATCAAGCTAGCCTGGAATGGCGATTGGGAACCATCTCCCATGTTCAAGTGCCTTGCTGTACCTTTTTCTCTGTCCTCATCTCCACGCCAAAAACCAGAGGGCTACCAGGCAGTACCTGGCTGGCAGATCTGGGGAAAAGAGACAGAGAAACTAAGTGATAATAAGCCTCTTTCAGGACCAAAGAGGCTCCCCTNTCTTGTCTGCTTTTCTGGGGTGTCCATGGCATCCTTGCTTGGGTTCCCTAACTCCTGGTCTCTGTAAGCAGACCTATTTTCATTAATATTGTTTGGAAGGATCAAGCTAGCCTGGAATGGCGATTGGGAACCATCTCCCATGTTCAAGTGCCTTGCTGTACCTTTTTCTCTGTCCTCATCTCCACGCCAAAAACCAGAGGGCTACCAGGCAGTACCTGGCTGGCAGATCTGGGGAAAAGAGACAGAGAAACTAAGTGATAATAAGCCTCTTTCAGGACCAAAGAGGCTCCCCTAATAGCTCAGTTGGTAAAGAATCTGCCTGCAATGCAGGAGACCCCAGTTTGATTCCTGGGTCAGGAAGATCCACAGGAGAAGGGATAGGCTACCCACTCCAGGATTCTTGGGCTTTCCTGGTGGCCTAGCTGATAAAGAATCCGCCTGTAATGTGGGAAACTTGGGCTCGATCCCTGGGTTGGGACGATCCTGTGGAGAAAGGAAAAGCTACGCACTCCAGTATTCTGGCCTGAAGAATTCCAGGGACAGTATAGTCCATGGAGTCACAGAGTCGGACAGGACTGAGTGACTTTCACTTTACTTCAGTACCTGAAAAGAAAAAACTGTGATGGTTACACCCTACTTCCATGGTCTCCTGGAGAAACTTCCAGGCTGTGTGCTTTTTTTTGCTTCTTAATCAGAATACAATCAGAAATCGGGAAGGCAGCGCTGTTACAACAGTCGTTGCACATGGAGTACGTACCAGGTACTGGGCATTGTAGTCAGCAAGGGCTTTTAAGAGCCTCTCATCCTTTCAGGGCTTCCCAGGTGGTTCAGACAGTAAAGGATCTGCCTGCAACGCCGGAGCCCCTCTTTCAGGATGGTTCTAATCAGAACACTTTATCAGCTCGCGGGCGCTATCACAGCTGTACCAGTTGTTAAAGTGTGGGAACACTATGGTGCTGGTTGGTTACCAGGTGACGCTGGAGTCCACTAAGTCCTTCCCACCCACCCCACCCACCCACCGCTCTGGCTGCAGCTAAGGCACCGTGGGGGGCATCTAGCCAGCAACTTCCTGCTGGGGCAGCAACAACTTCCAAGCCCCAGACCGTGGGGAATGCCCAGTGCAACCTGGCTTTTCGAGGCTGTGTTTACCCATCACCACCTGACTCCCGCTGTCATTACGGCAGCAGCCTGTTGGAGCAGGCTCCGTGGTATATAATACTGGCTATTCAGCATTTTTTGAATAATTTTATTTATTTTTGTTTTTAATAATGTTTAGGTGGTGCTGGCTCTTTGCAGCTGCATAGGCTTTATCTCTAGTTGTTGAGAGCAGGGGCTACTCTCCCGTTGGAGTGAGCAGGCTTCTCACTGCGGGGGCTTCTCTTGTAGCAGAGCACAGGCTCTAGAGTGCACAAGCTTCAGTAGTTGCGGCTTGTGGGCTCCGTAGCTGAAGTTCCCAGCTCCAGAGCACAGGCTCAGTAGTTGTGGCGCATGGGCTCATTTGCATATGGAATCTTCCCAGACCGGGGATCAAACCTGTGTCTCCTGCATTGACAGGTGGATTCTTCACCACTAAGCCACCAGGGAAGCCAGTTATTCAGCATTTTTAATCTCACTCTGCCTTTCTTTTCTTTTTTTGCACCAACTGCAGCAAGATTGCCTTAGTTAATTAAAAGATTCAAAGATCTTTTAAAAATCTCCCCAGACATCAGCTGTTTTTCATTCTGCCCTGCTGTCTTAGAGACTATGTTCATATGTATCCACAACTATTACACCGTTGTAATCACAGCAGAGTTCAGTTTTGTGTCTTGCCTCTCTTGGGTGACATGATGTCATAGGCATTTTCTCAAATTTCTACATAGTTTTGAAAATTATTATTTTAATGATTTATCAGCTCTTACTTGGATTTAAGCCAGATGACTAGGCTATAAAAATTATGTCTGGTGGGTGTGGGAGGAAGAGAGAAATGAAAAAAAATGAATGTCTTCTCTCCTGCATCCTGTAGATTTCCCTCAACAGGTGTCAGCTAGTTAGACAAAGTGTGTCGCTCAGAGTTCTCCTACTGAGCTGAACTCACAGCCCTGGAGAAGGAATTTCTGAAGAACTTCACAGTCGTAATCGCAGCTTGGCCCAGATACTCAGTGCTTTGGTTCAACGTTATTTGTTTCATGGCTCTCTTCTTGGGGAAGTTCAATCCCCCAATGGCTCAAAGCCTTTCACAGAAGTACTTATGACTACAATGAAAGTAGGGCAACTAGAACCAATGGTTGCTTTTGAAAACAGTCTGTCCAGTAAGATCTAGAAAAAGGTCACTAATCTCTCAGAAACATCACTTGATCACAAAGTGACTAACTTCTTTATTTATGAACATTTGAAAAAGTGGGGCCATTCTCCCCCATGCCCTGAATCAGTTGTTTCTATAATTCTCTGTCTTTTTTTCACATTGGAAAAGTAATAAAGAAAAACAAGAGAGACTTGATAACACTAGATATTCCACACATTTTCTTGTTGCTAAGGCTTAAAAATGTTTTTTCTGTGTGTCGAACACAGTATTATCCTGTGCTTTGCTTGCTGTAGGTAATTTAGCAATGGGATTTACCTAATAGAACAGTTTTTGATTGTTCTTTTGCTTGATCTAATTTTAGGTAATTACTTCTCTTTTCCCTGGTGGCTCAGATGGTAAAGCATCTGCCTACAATGTGGGAGACCTGGGTTCGATCCCTAGGTCGGGAATTTCCCCTGGAGAAGGAAATGGCAACCTGCTCCAGGACTCTTACCTGGAAAATCCCATGGATGGAGGAGCCTGGTAGGCTACAGTCCATGGGGTCACAAAGAGTTGGACACGACTGAGTGATTTCACTTCACTTCTCTTTTCAAAGCTTGTTTTCCTAGTATTTCTACTGGTCCTAGTTTCCCACATAGCAATATTTACCCCAGGATAACCTGCCCATAAGGCACTAGAAAGAACAGCTCAATTTCCTTCATCAAATATCAAGCATGAAATGTAATTTAAATGGGTAAAATGAGGAATTCCACACCAGTCATAAAAATCTACCCATAAACAGGTGGAGAATGAAAAAACAAAAACTAAACCAGAACGCCCAAGTCAATAAAAGATTTCATGCATGCACGCATGCTAAGTCGCTTCAGTCATGTCCAAGACTTGTGACCCCATGGACTGTAGCCCGCCAGGTTCCTCTGTCTGAGGGATTCTCCAGGCAAGAATACAGCAGCGGGTTGCCATTTCCTTCACAAAAGAATCTTCCTGACCCAGGGATCAAACCTGACTCTCCTGTGACTCCTGGATTTCCAGCGGATTCTTTACCACTGAGCCACCACCAGCAAAGCCCCAAAGATTTCATAAAACCAATCAAATGCTAAAATTACTGACAACTGGATATCTTAATCAGAGTCATTATCCAAAGAGAGTGCCTTCTCCAACATTCACCAAATACCTGCTATTTTCATTCAAAATGCCAACCCTGTGGCACTTCCCACCATGTCCTCTGGCTGCCTTTTGTCTAAGGAAAACTTAAGTCAAAGCATTAAGTTTAATTAGAAAAATGCGAACATGCAAAAACAAAGGCAAACAGTCAAAGGAGACCAAATAATAATAATATAACCATTAAGCAGAGTCAAGGGCCTTTAGTTCCTTCTCAAGGGCTATAGATATTATTCTGAGCCGTATCCTGTGGGCTGTCTTATAGGAACTGAAACCCCTGCCAGGTGAAAGAAATGAACTTGATGACCGGACTGTACATACGACATAAGCTGCCACAATTCTGAGAACCGGCCTCAAAGAAATAGAAACAAAATAACCCTGGAACTGAAGATTAACTGTACCTAGAACAACCAAGATGACGCTGGTCAGACCACTGATGACCTATTTCAAGATGACTGTCAGAGCTGTTTCTTCTTGGAGCCCCTCCTTCTGTCTATGCAAGCTCTTTCCTTACTGGACGCCAGTAAGGGGGAATTGGCCTTTGGACAGACATCTGCCCTCCCCTCTGTGGTTTAGGCACTAGGTCGTGTCCAGCTCTTTGTGACCCCATGGATTGTAGCCTGCCAGGCTCCTCTGTCCATGGGATTCTCTAGGTAAGAATACTGCAGTGGGTTGCCATTTTCCTTCTCCAGGGGATCTTCCTGATCCAGGGATTAAACCCAGGTCTTCTGCACTCCAGGCAGATTCTTGACCAACTGAGCCACCAGGGAAGCCCTCCCCACTAGATGCCAGCATCCGAAAGAAAGCAAACTTTCCTTTCCACCAACCTGGCTTGTTTATTGGCTTTTGAGCAGCCAGCAGCTGGACCCCACCTTTTGGTAACCAGCACTGGGACTGGGTGTGCTAATGCCTTAATAAAATTAGTCCCTGGAAACAAAGAAAGCAGTCAGTCAGCTCTGCAGCATCCTCTTGTTTTTGGAAAAACCTTTCTCTTTTAGAGTCTCAATCTTTTTGTTTAAGCACATTTTAAAATGCTTTACATCAGATAAGAAAGAAAAGGAAAGTGTTAGTCGTTCAGTCCTGTCCGACTCTTTGTGACCCCATGGACTGTAGCCCATCAGGCTCCTCTGTCCAAGGAATTCTCCAGGCAAGAATACTGGAGTGGGTGGCCATTCCCTTCCCTATGCAGACTTGAACCCAGGTCTCCTGCATTGCCGGCAGATTCTTTACCGTCTGAGCCACCAGGGAAGCCCAACCTCAAATAGAAGGACATTTTCCAGTATTTTATAGGGGACAGAGGAAAAAACATTGATTTCTTTAGGACCTCTGCACCAGGCACTGAGTAGGTGACTTTTGATGTTTTCTCATGGAAACTATAGTCTGAAAACTGTCTCACTGACACTGAGCAGGATCTATAATAGCTTCCTTGCTTGTGTCACACAAAAAATTTTTTGTGAGGACCAGATAAATGAGGGTAGCTGGGGGGTGGGGAGGATTTCAAACTCCTAAGAGAAGTCACCTGTGTGGGGCAGAGAGCCACCTTTTATTTTATATTTTTAACATTATGCAATACCTTTGAAACTATTAACTTTTTAATTGTAACTTTTCCTTACATAGCCTGCTAAAGGTATCCTCATGTCTATAACACATTACATTAAGTATAACCTTAGTAGTATACACCTCAAATGTAATGATTCTGTTCAAACATAATGAAAAAATGGGAAGAAGAATCTGAAAATTCAATTTTAAAATAAATAGACGATTACTCTTGCCTGGAGAATCCTATGGATGGAGGAGCCTGGAAGGCTGCTGTCCATGGGGTCGCTGAAGGTCGGACACGACTGAGCGACTTCACTTTCACTGTTCACTTTCATGCACTGGAGAAGGAAATGGCAACCTACTCCAGTGTTCTTGCCTGGAGAATCCCAGGGACGGTGGAGCCTGGTGGGCTGCCGTCTATGGGGTCGCACAGAGTTGGACACGACTGAAGTGACTTAGCAGCAGAGCAATTTTAGGTTAGGTTCACAGAAAAAAATTAGCATAAAATAAAGAGACTCCCTATTCCCACCCTCTTCACTGTGCATGTTCTCCCTGTTATTCACATTATTATTGATGCTAATAATATTAACAAAATATTATTAATATTTTCCCACATTATTCATGTGGCACACTTGTCGCAATGGATGAGCCAATGTAGATATGTTAACTAAAGCCTATAGTTTGCATTCAAGTTCTCTCTTACTGTTGTACATTCCATGGGTTTTGACAGAGTATAATGCCATGTATCCACCATGACAGTATTACACAGAAGAATTTCACAGCCCTGAAAGCCCCCTGGGATCCACTATCCTTCTAGTAATCACAGATAGTAATTCTCCCCAAAGTCTACCCAGGCTCCTTAGAGCCCAGGCTTCACCAGGCCCCAACTTTGGCCCATAAAACTTGAATAAATATTAGCATAGTATCTAACCTCCCCAGGTCGTGTCCCTAGGGTGACTGTACCTCCCTGTAAAGTGCCTGCCTGAGAAAACTCAAGGCTTCCTCAAAATTGCCTGTTCCAGCCATATCTGAATATAAGGGCCCTGCTCCCAGCCTCTGTGAGAAAGAACGAGCCCAACTTAGCAAACCCAGACAGTTTCCCATGGACCCACTTTTTATAATTTTTCACTTCCCATACTCTTCTCAAGGCGCTGTTTCCCCACCCCACCCCACCCCCTCTACACCTCTACACGGATCAAGATTGAATTCAGTCCATAACGGATTCTTTTCCTGATGGCAACTGACCAAAGTCTGTCCTTATCACTTGAACTAGCGTCTCGTTTCGTCTACCTTTCACATCATGTTCGGTCATTCAGTCATAAATGACTCTTTGAAATGCTGTGGAGTGTAGCTGGTCAGGTTCCTCTGTCCATGGGATTCTCCAGGCAAGAATACTGGAGTGGGTTGCCATGCCCTTCTCCACGGGATCTTCTCGACCCAAGGACTGAACCCTAGTCTCCTGCATTGAAGAAGGATTCTTTACCGCCAATGGAGAAGCTCACCTTTCCCATCACTGATCTTACCACCTCCACGGTTTGGCCTTTTCCACAATGTCCTAGTTAGAATTGCAGCCCTAGAAAAAGACACGGCTTGTTACATACAACCAAGAACTCTGGCTGCCACAGGCGCCCTCTACTGGACGGTGACCGCTACATCAATCCAATCTTCTCGGAGTTAGGAGGTTGTCCTCAAGGAGTTGACTGGGGCTTCCCCTATGGCTGAGCGGGAAAGCATCCACCTGCAATGCAGGAGACGCAGGTTCGATCCCTGGGTCAGGAAGATCCCCTGGTGGAGGGCAAGACAACCCACTCCAATATTCTTCCTGGAGAATCCCATGGAGAGAGGAGCCTGGTGGGCTGCAGTCCATGGAGTCACAGAGTCAGACACGACTGTGGCAGCTGAACAGGCACTCAAGGACCTGACTGATCAACAGTGACAGAAACACTGGGTGAGGACATGCTGATGGTTGAGTATCCACAGGGTCAGTGCCCTAACCTTGGGGACAGCAGACTCTCAACTTCCATGTCTTCTGAGTTCCCATCAGATGATTTTCATACTCTTTTAATTTCTTTTGAAGCCTATTGGCCTCGATATTGAGACATTTTCCTCATCCTAATTATGCATTCCCTAGTATCTGAGCCGGAGAAGGCAATGGCACCCCACTCCAGTACTCCTGCCTGGGAAATCCCATGCACGGAGGAGCCTGGTAGGCTGTAGTCCATGGGGTCGCGAAGAGTTAGACAGGACTGAGCAACTTCACTTTCGCTTTTCACTTTCATGCACTGGAGAAGGAAATGGAAACCCACTCCAGTTTTCTTGCATGGAGAATCCCACGGACAGGAGACTGGTGGGCTGCCGTCTATGGGGTTGCACAGAGTCGGACACAACTGAAGCGACTTAGCAGCAGCAGCAGCAGTATCTGAGCCACTCAGAATGTGCCCCTATTCCTTGTAGCCTGAAAAACCTTGAGTCTGCAAAATGAACCACGTTTATGCAGTGCAACTAGCAATAAAATATTCATCGTTGGGTATTTCCTTACCTTATACTAAAGAGAACCATGCAAAGAACTTGAAAAAAAAAATGAGCTAAATGAATTAATGAATTAGAAAAGAAAGTTTGCTCTAAAAATAGGTGTTTTTCTTCAACTATAGAGTGACCCACCAATATTTTTGGAATCCTATTTTCTGAAAGACACCGAGTATATATATGTAATTTTAGTAATGTCTTTAACAGTAGCATCTTAAGATGTATTAAATGGAAAAATACAATGTGTATAAAAATAGGATCACACTAACCATTCTATTACTTTTTTTCTGGTTAAACATGTCAGATTGTACTCAGAATAAAAATAATAGAATTTAAGGTAATCATCAAGGAGTCAATTTTCTTACTTGGAAATTCTGACTAATTGTAAGTGGGATGTATCTAATAGCTATGGTATCTTATTTTAGTGACTTGTTCTCTCTTTGGTAGAACCTTTGCTCCTGTTACGTTGCAGACTTCTGTTGCTATTAGCTTAAGAGAGTACCTCATTCTCCTGCACTGAACCACTGACTGTAATTTCCTAATCAAAGTTCATTGTGTTATCTGTCATGGTCCCTTTGAAATAGTCTCCTTCTTGATTCTTTTGAAAAAGAATTCCTTAATGATGGAAGGAAGGAGGGAAAGGAAAGGGGAAGGAGGGTCTTCCCGATGGTCTAGTGGTTAAGACTCCATACTTCTGAGGCAAGGGGCTCAAGTTCGATCCCTGGGAACTAAGATCCCACACGCCATGCAGGCCAAAAAAAAAAAGAGAAAGGAAAGAAGAGAGAGGTGGAGGAAGGGAGAGAAGGAAGGAGAAAAGAAAGAAGCCTCTTTCTGCTTTTCTTCTGTTGGCATCTTTGAACAAGTTCAAAAGAGAATTTCTCAAAATGCTAAACAGTGACTCAACTCTTCAGCTTTTTCATGAGATTGAGTCTCTAGTTCAATCTCTTCTTTTCCGTGGGAGGAATTAACGTCATACACAATACCTCTTACTGTGTTCCTGTAAGCAGACCTCAGTCTATTCTTTGTTATGCGGAACCTCTAACACCCTCTCTGTTACCGGGTCTGAATCTCTGATTCTGGGGTTCCGATTCTTGTCCTGCTCGGGCTGAATCCTTGGTGCCCCACGGTCGCACTCCATACACATCAACCCAGCTATTAAGTCCTCTAAAAAACTTGCCAGGATAATTTGGTCGCAACCTCCCCCCTGTTCCTGCCTCACTTTGCACTTCTTTCTGGAATCTGTCACACTGAATCACCATCACTGACTTACGACAGGAACCTTTGAAATTTCCCCTCGGTGGGGAGTCAGGGAAAGCCCAACGGTGCCCGTTCTTCTCCTTTTCTACCTGTAAAATCTTGTCACCTTCCTCTCAGGCTAACACACAGGTTCAGTGAGGTCCTTTCTCAGAGGTCTCACCTGGTTCTTGTGTTTTTGCAGGAATCTAGATGGTACATTCCTTATGACCAGAACTACTGTGAACGTGCCCCTGTTCCTTGCATCCTGCAAGGTCTTGAATCTGCAAAATGAACAACATTGATCCCAGTACAACTAGCAAGACTGTATGGCCAAGCACGGTTCTGAACCTGTCTCCTACCCCTTGTCCTCAGCTGCTCTTCCTGCCTCCACAAACTGTCCACTGTGTGTCCAACCTTACAGATCTCATCGCTTTCCTTCGGTCATGTGGTCCCTCTTTGTCCTGGATCTTCTTCTTCTAACTACTTCACATTCTCTCAGTGGTTAGAACAGAAACAATCCAGCTGAGAACTGCTGGATCACTAGACCATCAGACAACACGGTATCATTTCTCTCCGGTTTTTCCTCCAGCTATGAAACAACCTCCCCCATTCAGAGCTGCCCCAGTCCTAACACCTTCTTCAGGTGTCTTGTCTACCTCCAGACTTCCATAGTTAAGGAGAAAATGAAAGACTCACTTCTCTCAAATTCTCCTGTCCTTAACTCCTTCAGAGTAAATGCTCTTATAAAATGATAAAACGGTGGAATTTGTCCATCTTTCCCTATCCCACTCCCCCCAAAAGGATTCTAGGACTTAAGTTATTTTAAATTACATAGATTATATGAGCTGTAAAAACTTTGATAGTTATAGACAAATTTAAAGTCCTTCCCCCGTCCCCCAGTCTTTACTATTGGCACTGCCAGGCTCCTCTGTCCATGGAATTCTCCATCCACGGGATAGGTTATTATTCCCTTCTCCAGGGGATCTTCCCAACCTAGAGATCAAACCTGGGTCTTCCGCGTTTCAGGCAGATTCTTTCCCATCTGAGCCACCAGGGAAGCCCTTCTCTGTCTTGTAGCTATAAAAATTGGCTACTAGCCCGAGAAAGGAGTTGACTCTCTCTTGAGTAGGCCTGCTGTTCTAACAGCATCTCTTACTCTAATAAACTCTATTCTCCTCTCATTCTGCCTCATGTCTGGAAATTCTTTTCCAACTTGCGCACAGACCATGACAATAACCTGCCTGTCTTAGGCTTTTGTAATACCCTCGCCTTGTGTGGTAGAGCTCTCAAGGCAGCTCACAGTCAAACCGTCAAAAGGAGGCCTTATACCTGATAACATCTGTGGATTTTTGAGAAACAGCTTGGCCTGTGTGGTGCCTGGTGCCTCATTTCCTGCTGGCAGCCCGGGCAGGAATAGCTGAGGAAAGCTGAGATCCCTCAAGGGGTGGTTAGAGGGTTGATTGTCACAGCCCAGTAGGGATCTGCTTCTCAGTCTGCCATCAGAATCTCCCTTCTGTCCTGGATGCAGCAAATAATGATCTAGGAGGCCTCGTGCACTTGGATTGTCACCAAGTCCAAGCTCATCTGCTCGTGGAGTATGGGGTCTGGATGTTAGTTTCTTTTATAGAACAGAGAGGGAGAGGAGGTGAGGAAGTAAAGTTAAAAGGTCGTAAGTCTTGCAAAATATCCCCTGGTTTGGCCAACCTCGGGCAGGGGATGCGTTTATTTCTCCTTTCCTGCAGCCATTCACGGGGGGCAGGATCATGTTATCTCCCTGAGCAAAGACACTTTAGTTTAACATTCAGATAGAGGGGCAGGCTTCCCAAGGCAGGCCATTATTATGAATGCTTATAGTATGGGTATAGCCTGGTGTGCTGCAGTTCATTGGATGGCAGAGTCAGACACTACTTAGTAACTGAACAACAATAGCTATGCATGCGTGCCAAGTCACTTCAGTTTGCAAACCTATGGACTGTAGCCACCAGGCTCCTCTGTCTGTGGAATTCTCCAGGCAAGAATACTGGAGTGGGTTGCCATTTCCCTCTCCAGGGGAATCTTCCCAACTCAGCGATTGAACCCAGGTCTCTTGCATCTCATGGGTTGGCAGGTGAGTTCTTTACCACTAGTGTCTCTTGAGAAGTCCTAACAAAAGCTACAGACAGCATCTTTTTAGTGATTATAGAAATGAAAGCAATGGGAGGCAAAGGTTAAAGTAAAAGAAACAGATCCAACACAGAGTCAGATTTTGTTTTTCCCTGTTAGTTTTGTTAGTGGAAGCACGCTGACTGAAGCTGCCCACCCTGGCCAGACACCATAGGAACTATTTGCATGAGATGTTTTATGACAGGAAGTCCTGATAAAGAACATGAAAGTAATAAACCACCACCAACGGGAAGAGTTCGGGGAAGGTCAAAAGGAGACACCGCATGTCCGACCACCTCCCAAAATCCTCATGGGCATCCATCTTGGCTGAACAAGGTGTGCATCACCAGGAAGGACTCTGACTCAGAATGATTGGCTGAAGACAACCTGAAGCTGATCCCATCACCATAAAACCCAACACTGCAAGCCATGTGGGAGAGCAGTCTTCCTGGGCTCCCTTACCTTCCTGCTCTCCACCCGGGTGCCCTTTCCCAATAAAATCTGTTGCTTTGTCAGAACATGTGTCTCCTCACACAATTCATTTTCAAGTGTTACAGAAGAGCCCAGCTTCCGGCCCTGGAAAGGGTCCCCCTTCCTGCAACAATTTCAGTTCTTCTCTCTAGGTTTTTGGATAAAACCATTTGAAAACTCCACCTAGCATAACTTTGGTTACTTTTGTAGAGCAAAATCAAATAAGCCAAGTGTTACTGGAATGGCTGGCAGCTTCCTGATGCTTAATTCTTGATGGGAGTTCTGGTCCCCTTGAAAGACACGCTAGGATGATGAGAGAGGGAAACAAATACAGTACTTGCTTTCTGATTGCATCATTGTGCCAACATTTTCCCCTTTCAGAAGGAATTCTGGCTGCATTCCACAAAGTGGAAATTGTGGGCTAATGGATGCTAATGGTTCAGGGGAGGCCAGCACACTGCACCGCCCAGGGCAAAGCGCACTGCCAGTTCTTTCTCAACTAAAAGAAACATTTTATCTAAAAGCTATTTCTCCAATAGCATGGTGAAGCTTCTTTGCCCCTAAAAGGCTGAACCAATATGAAATCATGGCAGACATTGTTGCAGGGAGGAGGCCGATTCTGACACCATCTTGGAAACTGTTTTCTTGACTTGCTTTCCGTTGCTCTTGTTATCATACTTAATGGGTTGCCTGGAGGATCCCGATGCTCTGCTTGACTGTAAACTAAAGTGCTTTTGTTCAGCTCCCGGAGAGATAGTTTGTCCCTGCCCACCTGTGAATAGAAGAGGTTAACACGCCCCTTCTTCCAGAAGCTGGCCATTCCCTGGAGATGCTTTGCCAGACTGAAGACCCTTTCGCTTTACTTTCCCACTGTCTCTCCCTCCCTATTCTGCCTTTTGACTTTGGTTCCTCATTGCTTCTTTCTCTCTGATCTATAAAAGAACCTGGCAGCCAGACCCCAGTAAGATGTTTATTTTGAGGCGCTAGACTGCCATCTCCTCAGTCTGCCGGCTCCTGGATTAAAGTCTCTTCCTTGCCTCAACACCTCATCTCTCAGATTCATTGGCAAAGCGAGCTTGGACTTGGTAATGGTATCATTCAAGTTTTCCTATTAAAAAAAATCTATCTACATATGTATGTAAATATATATAAGATATATATATTTATATGTTTAAATATAGATAAGATATCTATACAAAAATTTCTTTAAAAATGAAACTTATGTTCATTAAAGAAGCATAAAAACTACAGAATCAAGAGGGAGGAAATCACCTGCATTTGACTGCATAGAAATAAACCAATATAAAAATTTTCATGTGTGTCCTTCCATTCCTCTTTTGTGTTTTAAGCCATTCTAATAGGTGGGTAGTGGTACTCATCATGGTTTTAATTTTCATTTACCTATTGGCTAATAGATGCTGAACACGTGCTGATTTGCAAGCCATACGTCCTCTTTGACAAAATGTCTACTCAAGTCTTTCATCATGTTTTAACGCATTTGTTTTCTTCCTGTTGAGTTTGGAGAGTTCTTTATATACTAAAATCAAGTCCCAGCCCAGGGATTGAACCTCCATCTCCTGCACTGTGGGTGAATTCTTTACCGTGGAGCCACCAGGAAGCCTTACAATAGCTATGCTGTGTTGTGCTGTGTTAAGTCTCTTCAGTAGCATCTTGACTGTTTGGGACTCTGTAGACTGTAGCCCGCCAGGCTCCTCTGTCCATGGGATTTCCCAGGCAAGAATACTGGAGCGGGTTGCCATGCCTCCCTTCAGGGGATCTTCTCAACCCAGGGATTGAACCCATGTCTCTTATTGTCTCCTGCATTGGCATGCGGGGTCTTTACCACTAGCGCCACCTGGGAAGTCCTATAATAACTATGAAAGTAGAAAGTGAAGTCGCTCAGTCGTGTCCGACTCTTTGCGACCCATGAACTGTAGCCCACCAGGCTCCTCCATCCATGGGATTCTCCAGGCAAGAATACTGGAGTGGGTTGCCATTTCCTTCTCCAGGGGATCTTCCCGACCCAGGGATGGAACCCAGATTGCACATGTTTTCCCCCAGCTTTATTTCGGTGTACCTTAATTGTGCAGGCCCTCTTTGAGTCCTTATTCAAATCTTTGCAAATCAAAGATCCATCAGTGTTAGGGTCACAGGATTTAGCAAATAAAAACAAATAACAAATACTTTTTCAATAAGTATGCTCCAGGTAGACATGGGACATATATTCTTGTACTAAAAAGTATCTGCAGCGTAAAGGTAACTGGTCACCCTATATCTGATCTTCACCGCTAACTAGGAGTCAGATCACAGCTGAATTGGGTGTTGGGTTCTAAAGTCAGCACAATGGGAAAAAATTGTATAAGGCTGAAAGTATCTTTAAAAGTCCTTTCAAGTAGCTTTCAAAGTTAGTATGCATGAGTACTGCCTTCTACCTTATATGGTAATTCTTAAGCACCATGACATTGAGAACGTCTCAGGAACAGGAGAAAAGTCCCTAGGCAGATGGCTGCTCATTCAAAACATTTTCCTCCTGTGTCAGCAGAGGAGAATTTTCAAGGATTTTTGTCTGTCTACAGGCTTTTCTGTTTTGTATCAGGCTTTTAAATGTTTAAACAAGTGGTTATTGGTAGTTGTGGTGGTGTAACAAGATTTACTGGTGAAGTTCATCCCACATGGCTATTAAGCTCTAAAGTTAGTGCTCAAGAAAAACATGACCACACTGTGACTCCGTCGAATTGTTTTTACACAGTTACCCTTCAATTCACGCTCTCCAACTCCCTGGGTCTACATTTTATTTTCAATAAACATTCTAACCCCAAGTTACTCAAATATTTTTCTTCTGGGGGAACTTGTATATTTTGGATCATTCAGCAGCTACTTAAGAGTAATCATGGTGACAGGCTTCCTATGGCTTGGGGCAATCACATCCTGTTTCATGCACTCTTTCTTTTTATTTCTCTTTCTGGGCATTTTTCTGACAACTTTGCCCAACATTTTATTGGAAAATATACCTGGTGATACTCAGAAGTTTCAACTCAATCATTCGTCAGGAGTCCAAAGCAAAATGAGCAGAAAGAATGATGTTCATAACAGCAAACTTAATTCATGAATGACATTCCAATCTCATTTATTTCTAGCATATTTAAAACATTTAAATCAAATAAATTTGTAATCCATGCCAAAGTTCATTGTCACAGAATTTGATCTGCAGTGAATGACACTGTCATACTGTCGTCTTCTCTCTTCAATACATGTATATCTATCATATAAATATACTATACATTCAACATGATTGCATTAGTACATGTATAAAAATGTTCATTCACATTGTTTCACATATTAGATGTATTACTTTCATTGGTTAATACTGTCTAGATATGCTGACCTTCTTTAATGCCAATTTCTAAATCCAATATGGTATAAAAGAATTACTGGCTCCTTTCATATTGCTATGGTTTCTGGAAAATCTTGTTCACTTTTGAACAGATTGGCAATCAAGGAGTGACTCAAATACTTACAAATAAATGTACATACATATATACAGATACATAAATACGTATGTACACACATATACACAAACATTTGTATACATATATACTTTCTGTAATTTTACAAAAAAACCCAAACAAACTTTTTGGCCAACCCAATAACTTTATCATGGAAAATGCATAAAAGTCAAGAGAAAGGTACCCGAGGGTATCTCCGGTGTCTGACACCCAACTTCAATGATTACCAACTTTTTACTATAATATTATTCACAGCAGTGACATTAGTCACAAGAATACAAGTACTGTATAACATACATACATATAGGAAAGTGCACAGATCATAAGGTTACAGCTTGATGAACTATTACAAAATGACTGCACCCAGGTAGCCAACACCCAGATTAGGCTATAGAATGTTACCAGCACCGCAGCAGCCCCACCACTTGCCCTGCATACGGCATGCTGGATCTTAGCTCCCCCACCAGGGATTGAACCTTCATCCCCTGCAGTGGAAGCCGCGCCAAGTCTTCCAATCACTACCTTCTTATAGCTCCCTAAAGGTACTCACTACCCTGATTTCAAACATCATAGATTAGTTTTGTCTGTTTCTGAACTTTAGATAAATGGAATCATACAAGTGTTTTCATTGTGTTTCTTTCACTTAATATGTTTGTGGGATGAATACACATTGTTGTCTTTGACAGTGGTTTATCTTTGTTGCTGTATAGTATTCAATAGTAGAACGATATACTACAAGGTGTTATTCCATTCTGCTGTAGATGGACATTAGAATTCTATCTTGGTGAACATATCTTTTGGTGAATGTCAATAGGCATTTAGATCTAAGAGTGAAATTTCTGGGTTATAAAAATATGTGTGCAAAATAATTTTCCACCAATTTTCATACCCACTGGCAATGGATGGGCCTCTCAGTTGTTCCACGGCCCTGTCAATACTTGGTATTGTCAGTTTTAAAATTTTAGCTCTTCTACTGTGTATGTAACTGTGTCTTATTGAGGTTTTATTATGCAATTTCCTGATGATGAATGAAGTGGAACATGTTTTCATTTTTGTTAACCATTGGCTGTTCTTCTGATGCATCTGTTCTATCTCTTGCCCCTTTTTCTACTTAGTTATTTTTTGTAACAGTTAGTAAAAGTCCTTGTATCCTGGATATGAACATTCTGTTGGCTATATGCACAGAAAAATTGCTAAACTGCATTTAAAAGTCCAGATGGGACTTCCCTGGTGGTCTGGTGGCTAAGGCTCTGCTCTCCCACTCAGGGGGCTTGGGTTTGATCCCTGGTTAGGGAACAAGATCCCGCATGCTACAACTAAGACTTGGCAAAGCCAAATAAATAAATAAAAGATATAGGGTCATGAAATAAATAAATAGAATACTAACACTGTTCATTACCTCACTTACGAGATGAAGGTGAACTACTTAAAAATCCATAAAAATTACCACAATCTGAATTTGAGGGTTGAAGTATACACGAGCGACCCAATATTTTTTGCAGAAGTTTCAGGAAAAAGGCAAATATATTTAGCGACACAAAGGAGTGAGTGAGCAGTAGTTTATCCAGACAAGATGGCATTATCTTGGTGAAAAAGTAAAAAACAGCCCCTGACAGATTGGGCAGGTAATCACAGCTAGGCTCTGTTGAGTATAAATGATTTCAGAGAACATGGATCTCAGTTAGGACACTCTGACCATGATCAAGACAAAACAGGGGCCTGTAGTAATTATGTTTAAACAACAGTAAAACCCTGAACATTGTTGAAACCACAAAATGATCAGACATCCCCCTCAGGCTGAGAATAGTGCTTGCTGTTTCTTTACCCACTATATAGGTTTAGCTTCAGTCTAGTCTCCCCTTCTTCTAGATAAGACTTAAGATAACCAGTCTTATGAATTTCTTCTGCTTCCTGGTAGCATCCAACCCAGAGCAAAGCTCCACTTCTTTAAACACTCCCCCAAACGATCCAGCGCAAGCCCCGAATCCTAAAATTAGTCCCCTAACACCCTAAACTCCATGTTGTATATCCTTCATTTTATCAAGCAGTAAACTCAGTAGTGACAGACATAGGCCCTGATGTGTTCCTCCTGGTGGTCTTTGGTTGGAGGGCATTGACACTGGACTCCCCAAGTGGAATAATTCAACAGCCTGAGACTATTTACTTGTCAGGACACTAAAAACAGACTTATCTCTAGGGTGAAATTACATTAGCCACAGACACTGAAATGAAATGATTAATTAATAATTAAAAACAAACCCAGAGGAGTCAGAAAAGGCACAATTATAGACTAAAAGTAGATTAGTGATCTCTGAAGCCGTATGTGAAAAGAGGGATTAAATGTTAAAGGTCTTGTTTGAGATGATGTTCTAAACCTATATTATGGTGATGATGGCTGATAAATTTGCTGCTGCTGCTCAGTCACTTCAGTCGTGTCCGACTCTGTGCGACCCCAGAGACGGCAGCCCACCAGGCTCCCCCGTCCCTGGGATTCTCCAGGCAAGAACACTGGAGTGGGTTGCCATTTCCTTCTCCAATGCATGAAAGTGAAAAGTGAAAGTGAAGTCGCTCAGTCATGTCTGACCCTCAGCGACCCCATGGACTGCAGCCTACCAGACTCCTCCGTCCATGGGATTTTCCAGGCAGGAGTACTGGGGTGGGGTGCCATTGTCTTCTCTGGATAAATTTGCTAAAACTCATTAATTTGTATACTTAAAGTGAGTGAATTGCATGTAAAAAAATATGCCTCAATAAAGTTAACAACAGTAATTCCAGAGAAGACCAGCTACCTGAATCCAGCAAACATTCTCTCTCTGTAAGCCAACTACACGACAAGCTACGCTGTAAGCAGAAATTTGGTGGGGACATAAATTCAGAGCAAGTCGAACTGGCTATCTGTGATTAGAATACCTCCAGTTACATCACAGACATACAACCACTTCAAATGTGGAGTCTTTATACTTTAGTGTTTGCCTCTGCAGCTTTCATTCTTCCAGGTTCTGCTGGCTAAATAATCCTTCTGGTACAATGCCTACTTTTAGCCTACAGATCAAGTTATGTTGTCCTGGGAACCACTTTTCATCTTAAAACTTCAGATATCTTGGCTCTGAACTACCATGAGTTGTGTTTAGAGCCTCAAGGTCAATTTTATTTCCAAGTTGCAGTGTTCAGACTGGGAGGTAAGAGGACAGTGGGTGACTTTTTGTCCCTATCACAATTTTATATCAGAAATGGAATGGCAATGAGGTGATTTTTATCTTATAAAAAATTTCTACAGGCACACAACGAGCAGGGCACAACTGCCTCTCCTGCAACATGACACCGAAGTAAGGCTGCCAGGTAAAACATACACAAGTTCCATAGAATATTTGGGATGTACACAGACTTGAAGGAAAGTTATGACCAACCTAGATAGCATATTCAAAAGCAGAGACATTAATTTGCCGATTAAGGTCCGTCTAGTCAAGGCTATGGTTTTTCCTGTGGTCATGTATGGATGTGAGAGGNCCCGCTAGGTCTTGCAGGAACTCTTTCATCTCCTGGCTTCCTAAATTTTCTACTTTGCTGGAACCCTGGTCGGCTATGAGGTCTTGTGCTTTCTAGGACTTGGGGGTGGGGGGTAAATTTTTAACCTCACGATTAGGAGTCGCTTCCTTATTTGTGGAGTTTTTACACCCAGAACCGTGTGAATGGCATTTAATAAAGAGTTGCTGTGATGGCTGAGACCGTTCGTGTCTTAACCTTTTAAGTGTTTAAAAAAAAATAAAAGTTTTTAGTATGCAAAAAATATGTATATAAGATCCCACTGTTCAGTTTCTCTAAGACGGTTTTGAACACTTTAAAGGAGCAGGAGACAGGAGAAGGCGACGTTTTCTTCTTCCTAGGGCAGACCTTGAAAACTTTGTGATCTCTTAACGACCTTAAACCCAAGGCTTTCAGTTTAACTACTTTGGCTTTGGGGTTATTCGGTGTAGGGCAGGACAGTATACCTACGCAATTATTTTAGATGGCTAAAACTGACCCTTTGGGGCGCGAGAAAAGTCTTTGAAACCGTTAATAATTTTAACAATTCAATTAGTCGTTCAGCAGGCTTTTACAATCTATAAATAGGTTTATTTACTAAGTTTGAATTTTTTAAGCTGGTGTTAATTTTATTACTACTAGCTTTACTATAGTTGTGAATTTTGAGCTTATTTTAGGGCACTAAAGAAGCTGTTAAATTTCTCATGGCATTTTACAGTTTCTGTTTAAAAAACTGGATCTCTAAAAATATCTAAAGATCTTTAAATTTCACGCAGGTTAACAGCGCTTCAGAACTGTAACTCTGGTACCTTGCAGTGCAAGGCGCTTTCACTCTGAGAGTTCTGACTGGGAAAAAAAAAAGTGCTTCCAAGTGGAAGAGAGAGCTAGTCTCACAAGCACACTGGTTTTTCCGTTAAATATTGTAGTAACCAGCCTTTAAAACTTAGTGTTTGGTCTTTAAACTTAACAGCAATTGTGTATTGTATAACTAGTGCCTGTAGAGACAAAAATATTCCTGACTCCTAGGAAACTCAAAGGTCATAAGTTTATAACAGATTATCAGAATGTGATGTTATAAAAGATGTGTGTCCAGAGTGCTCTGAAGCACAAAGGAGGAAACATCTGTGGATTGGAGTCTTCAGGGAAAGCTGCAGAGAGAAAGTGACATTTGAGATGGACTTCAAACATGAGTATGAGTGAAATTTACAGGTGTTCTTCTGGTTAGGTAGTTTTGTTTCCTCAACAGGTCCTTTTAGGTAGCTACTTTTAAAACTTTTAAAATAGTAAACTCTTGATTGATTTCACGAAGTCCTTTTGGCATTTTCATTCTCACGGATGTAGGAATAAAACAGGCAAGACAGATCATGTTTGATTTCTGAGATGTTTGGATTTCTTCTGTGTAGCCAGCTGCATTCACATCTTGGTCAGTGGTAGCAAATCTCAGACCAGTACAAAGATGTACTTGCAGCACTTTTCCCCTAGAATTTGACTATTGGTTTAGGGAATTTAAAGTATACTTTAACATTTCTTCTCTTTGCCTCTCAAAGGAGAAAAACAATAAACAGTCTTAATTTTCATTACATCAATCAGGGAATTAATAATTTTTTCTCATCATTTCACATTTGTTAAGGAAGACGGTCTTCTGTACACTTGTCAGAAAAATGGAAAAAATTTATTTTTAAAATTGGAACTGGAATTGTGACATGGAAATAATTATAAATAATTATTTATAATAATTTGTACATATATTGAAATATATTAAAATAAAAATATAAATATTATCATAATTATTATAAATGATTATTTCCAGAAGATGCTTTTCAGTTCAGTCCCTCAGTCGTGTCTGAGTCTTTGTGACACCATGAACCGCAGCACTCCAGGCCTCCTTGTCCGTCACCAACTCCGGGAGTTCAACCAAACTCATGTACATTGAGTTGGTGATGCCATCCAACTATCTCATCCTCTGTCGTCCCCTTCTCCTCTTGCCCTCAATCTTTCCCAGCATCAGGGTCTTTTCAAATGAGTCAGCTCTTCGCATGAGGTGGCCAGAGTACTGGAGTTTCAGCTTCAGCATCAGTCCTACCAATGAACACCCAGGACTGATCTCCTTTAGGATGGACTGGTTGGATGTCCTTGCAGTCCAAGGGACTCTCAAGAGTCTTCTCCAACACCACAGTTCAAAAGCATCAATTCTTCGGCGCTCAGCTTTCTTTATAGCCTAACTCTCACATCCATACATGACTACTGGAAAAACCATAGCCTTGACTAGATGGACCTTTGTTGGCAGAGTAATGTCTCTGCTTTTGAATATGCTATTTAGGTAGGTCATAAGTTTCCTTCCAAGAAGTAAGCATCTTGTAATTTGATGGCTTCCAGTCACCATCTGCAGTGGTTTTAGGTTAGGAAATCAGGAGTTGGATGAACTGGTCAGGTCATTGATAACCATTTCCATCATTTTTTTTTCCCCCATCTGTAAAATAGAGATTATCATATTTGCCTGTTAATATGATGGTAGTGGTTTAGTCCCAACTCTCTGCCCATGGGATTTCCCGGGCAAGAATCCTGGAGTGGATTGCCATTTTCTTCTCCAGGGGTATCATTCTGACCCAGGGATCGAACCTGGGTCTCCTGCCTTGCAGACAGATTCTTTACCGGCTGAGCCAATACACACTGCTTATTATATATTCCCCTTGAAGGATATTTTGCCTTCACTAGAGAGAAAGTACAATATTTATCATTGTTCCAGTATTATACAATATTCATAGATGTTTATCTTCAGGGTAAGTGTAATTTATGGAGTATAGGCTTCACATATCCTGTGAAGTCCATGTCCGGTATCTAGCTCACTATGTATACTGAGTGACAGTCAAAAGAACCCTGAGGATTCAGTTATTTTCTCCTCTCAAAATTATTTTATGTTCANTTTAGGTAGGTCATAAGTTTCCTTCCAAGAAGTAAGCATCTTGTAATTTGATGGCTTCCAGTCACCATCTGCAGTGGTTTTAGGTTAGGAAATCAGGAGTTGGATGAACTGGTCAGGTCATTGATAACCATTTCCATCATTTTTTTTTCCCCCATCTGTAAAATAGAGATTATCATATTTGCCTGTTAATATGATGGTAGTGGTTTAGTCCCAACTCTCTGCCCATGGGATTTCCCGGGCAAGAATCCTGGAGTGGATTGCCATTTTCTTCTCCAGGGGTATCATTCTGACCCAGGGATCGAACCTGGGTCTCCTGCCTTGCAGACAGATTCTTTACCGGCTGAGCCAATACACACTGCTTATTATATATTCCCCTTGAAGGATATTTTGCCTTCACTAGAGAGAAAGTACAATATTTATCATTGTTCCAGTATTATACAATATTCATAGATGTTTATCTTCAGGGTAAGTGTAATTTATGGAGTATAGGCTTCACATATCCTGTGAAGTCCATGTCCGGTATCTAGCTCACTATGTATACTGAGTGACAGTCAAAAGAACCCTGAGGATTCAGTTATTTTCTCCTCTCAAAATTATTTTATGTTCAATTTACTATCATAGAATCAGGAACCCAGTGAACATCAAATCCTATTCATATTTTTCTAGCTTCTGATTTATGATCTTCATTTACCTTTTTAGTGTGACTCTGTTCTGTGGCTTTTTGTGTGTGTGTGTGATTTTTTTTTTTAGCTTTCTATCATTACATATACATTTGAGCATCAGCATAGTGCACGTTTTCATGAGGTTTTTATTGAATATATCGTATTTCATTGTGTTAGTATACTGCGGTTTATTTCTTGCTTACAGGGCATTTAGATTGGTCCTGATTTTTCTCTACTATAAATAGCATTGCTAGGATGTATTTAGCAGGAATTACTTGTGTATTCACAAATTACTTGGTCAAAGGCAAGAAACAATTTTATAGCCCTATTGAATATCACTGGGTTTTTCCCAAGAAAGATAGATTTGATTTACAGTGCCTTGTGCATGTTAAGTTGCTTAGTGTCCTACTCTCTTTGATCCCATGAGCTCTGTCCTTGGGATTCTCCAGGCAGTCACACTGCAGTGGTTGCCACGCCCTCCTCCAGGGGATCTTCCTGACCCAGGATTCAAACTTGCCTCTCTGTCTCCCGCATTGGTGGGCGGGCAGTTTACCACTAGCACCACCTGAGAAGACTGTCACAAGCTAAATGACTCCCTCTGTCTCTGCAGTATTTTATAGTTTTTATTTATAAGTTTAATAGCTCTGTCGTGGCACCCAAAACTTTTTTTTAGAGCTGCATTACTTTTGCTGCTATTGAGGTTTCTCTTTTAATTTTTTTCTCTCATTTTGTTAGTTTTTGAAGCCATAGTATTAAAGAATTAAACCATGGTATTCCTTTCCTCTAGCATTTTACTTTCTTAAACTCAGGGGATGATGTATTGACTACATTAAGTAGAGGAAGCCCTGGCCAAGAGTGAATAAATAGATCTTCACAGGGTAAAATGTGCAGTTAGCTTTAGACTGAGTCTTAAGTGTACTGAGTGGCATTCTAATGGCTAATAGCTGAAGATTAGTGAGCAGTTCACCCTTGCTGCTTATTATAACTTTCAAGCAATTATTTAATGGCTTGTGATGTTCTTAGATGAAAGATTAAGATTTTCTTTCCTGTCTTAGATGAAAGATTTAAGATTTTCTTTCCTGTCTAGTAAGGGGAAATGACCAAATGTACCCCCTAGTGGTTAAGAAAAAAAGTTTAAATCGAATTAGTTTAACAATTTTTTTAATAAAAAAAAATCAGAACCTCACTTTTAAATTTCCTTTCTTGGTAGTTATTTTTAGAAACTTTTAATAAATTCTGTGTCTGTTATTTTGAGAGCAGTTGCATTTTATTGTAGAATTAGTCAAATTTAAGAAAACAGTTCTAATGTTGTTCTGAACAGATACAAGAATGAACATTCATTTATGTGTTTTAACTTTACCATAGAGACAGTTTGGAGATTTTGCAATATTTAAAGAAAAAATATTACTTACGTGTGTGTGTGTACATGCTCAGTCACTTCATTCGAGTCTACCTGTTTGTGACCCTATCTACTGTAGCCCACCAGGCTATTTTGTCCATGGAATTCTCCAGGCAAGAATACTGGAGTGGGTAGCCATTCTCTTCTCCAGCGGATCTTTGCAACCCAGGGATCAAACCCACGTCTCCATTGCAGGCAGATTCTTTACTGTCTAAGCCACAAGGGAAACTCCTTTTTTTTTTTTGCATGAAATTATTTTAAAGCTGTGGTTGTTGATTATAGTGGATGTGAGAGCTAGGATTAGGAAAGCAGGCATGATTGATATAGATGAAATATGGTCCTACTGTCTCTGGCTCGCCAAAGAAGGAAGCCCTGCAAGAGGTGTGTTCTTGAGCATCTGAAAACCGCAGCCATGTGCCACACATGCGGACACACATAAGTTCTAGAAACTGGTCTGTGCTCTTTGGGCCTTGGAGCCCAGTTCCGGAAACCCCTGCTTGGACTCTCTCTTGCGGTTTGCTATCACCAGGCCCTCTTAGTCAGTGTTGTACTGTAGTTAATTGTAGCTCCCACGTATCTGAGCTCTATGAGGCCATTCTTTGTTGCCATGAAAATTAACGAAGTATCTATGAAAAGCTTTGTGAGAAATTGGTGAATGTATTTTTCTCTAAGAGAGTTCTTCTTACTCTCACCTTTCATTCCTATTTAGTGCCCTTTGCTAGTAACAGTGATAGAGACTGCGGTTTGTATACTTTGTGTGTGCCAGGTATGTATTAACCTTAGTTGATCCTCAGAACAGTCCTGTGGTTTTTAAATGGGGACCCTGAAGGCTGGGTAGGATGCAGTGCCCTCTAGTCAGGATGAATAGAAGCTGCGGCTTCAGGAGTGTGTGAGCCCACAGCCTGGGCTCTTCACGTTGGCATCCTGCTGGGTCTGCTGGCCGAGCAGGTACCTCTTCTGCTGCCTTACCCTGCAGGTGCCCAGCTGCTTGTAATCCTGGATTTACACAGTTGCTGCACAACAAAAAGCTCTTTACTTACGTAATCAGTTTTTAACCAGTCACATTTTATGTCTCTTCCTTCCTTTGATAGAGTCTAAAGTTGAAATTTTTATTTTTTGATGGGGGAGTGGAGGAAGAACCTTAGGATCTAGGAAAGCAGCTTCTGGGGCCCGTTGGTGAGGTAACTCAGAATTTGTGAATTCTAGCACGTCTGTTGGGATTTGTAAATTACATCCAAGTTAAGGTTTTCCTTCTTTAGACATTTTCCTACTATGGACTTCTCCAGTATTAACATAGTTGAACCTTCCATAGTTTTCCTTTCCTATGGCTATACTTTGGCTTTCTCCACTGGCTCAGCTGGTAAAGAACCCACCTGCCGATGCAGGAGATGCAAGAGACAGGAGATCAATACCTGGGTCAGGAAGATCCCCTGGCAAAGGAAATGGCAACCCGCTCCAGTATTCTTGCCTGGGAAATCCCATGGACAGAGGAGCCTAGCAGGCTATAGTCCATGGAGTCACAAGAGTCAGACACGACTTAGTGGGCCTGCACACACACCTTGGTATCTCAGATCTTTTTGTGACTAGTCAGTTATATTGATCATTGTACAAAGTGACTTTTTTTGGCCGTGCTGAGTCTTCATTGCTGTGTTCAGGCTTTCTCTACTGTGGTGAGCCGGACTTACTCTCTGTAAATTGCGGTGCATGGGCTTCTCATTGCCATGGCTTCTCTTGCAGAGCACAGGCTCTAGGGCGAAGCAGGCTCGGTAGTTGTGTCACACAGGCTTCATTGCTCCATGGCACGTGGAATCTTCCCGGACCAGGGATTGAACCTGTATCCCCTGCATTAGCAGGCAGATTCTTAACCACTGGACCACCAGGGAAGTCCCCAAAGTCAAATTTCTTCCCTGAGATTTCTCTCTACCTTGAAAAACAATAGTAGGTGTAAGATGAGGCATATGTGATGGCAGTTGTAAAAGCACAATCAAAACAAAGGAACAAGGAAATGGGAAATGCGGTCCTACAGCAAGATGTGCCTTGAAGTCTTAAAGTAGGGTGTAGTTGTGACCAAGGAGAAGGAAATGGCAGCCCACTCCAGTGTCCTTGCCTAGAGAACAGAGGAGCCATGGGGGTGGGCTGCTGTCCATAGGGTCGCACAGAGTCAGACACAACTGAAGCGGCTTAGCAGCAGCAGTTGTGACCAAAGTTGGGATCAGAGGTGGAATGGGCAGATGGGACTAGAAATAAAATTGTACATTTGTGGGGAGGAGGATTTAGAAGGGAGATGATAGAACTCTCTGTAAAAATATTTTCAGAAAAGATTTCTTAGGGTGATGTTGTAATCAGTCTTGTTTTGTCTGTATCTTGCTTTGGATTTACAGTCTTGCTTAGGAAGTCTTACTTAGGATTACTCTGTACCTTTCTTATGTTGTCACAACTTTTCATGGTTGTAATAACTCATCTTGGGACAGTCTGAAAGTGGGGATGTTGAAAGTAACCTTAAGACTCTTCAGAGTCATGTCAGATTTTGGAGTTGGCGGTCTCTAAGGCAAATTTCCAGATGGAGATGCATTTAATTAACGTATGGATGCAAAATAAAGATGTTTAGAATGAAAATTGACCTTAAAGTTAGTCAAATACTGCTCTCTTATAGTGATTGCCATTTTAATAGAAAAGCAAACTAAATCCCATAGATTTAGAAAACTAAATCTACCCAATAGCTACCCTAGAACACATGAATAGCTTTGTCACTTTTTTCTTTTACTTCCTTCAGTGAATGCCCTCTCTCCCCCACCTGGATTATAAATTCTTTAAAAGGCAAAGCATTCATACGTTTTATATTATTATAGCATTCACAGTGTCTAATTCAGGACTATGAATTTGAATGGGCTTTGAATAAATGTGTTTATTGAATGAATTTCTCATGGTTTTTCAGGATTTTTCGTTGTAAGTGTTCTTTGGTTTTCACATACATTGCAAATTTTAGTATTTCCCCCTATTTATTACTTCTTTTGAAGTCATCTTTCCTGCTTCTGACATGTTTCCACACTAAATTTTACTCTTTCGTCTTTATTTCTTATTGCTTTCATTTGGCTTCTGTCACTTCATAATATGACTGAAGTCCACTCTTATCTTTAAAGCCTTTTCTTTTTCCAACTTTTAACTGCAGCAATTTTCAAAATTCAAGAGTTGAAAGAATAATGACAGTATATCCACCGCTTAGCCGTCTAGAGCCACCGTTTGTTTAAATTTTCTTGTGTTTGTTTTATCTGTGTGTGCACTTAACATTTTTTAGAGACAAATGTCATGTTTGTAGTGTACTTTTACCCTTCATGAAACCACATACACTCATTGGCAGTCTTACTTCTTTTCTCCTTTCTTGTGATTTTTAACATTTATCCTACTGTCTTATTATGAAGATTTAGTAATACTATTTTTATGATACTTTTAATACTTTGGAGATTCCTTGTTTGATTGTAAGTCAGTATTTAAATTAGAGTGTTATAAATGTAGCTTATTTACAAATACATTGTAAGTTGCTATATTCCGTGTGAAAAGGTATCATTAATTTTAATTTACAATTCTTATCATGCTTTTTTTTTTTAATTAAAAAATATTCTTTTGTCAGGCCCAGAGCATGTGGAATCTTAATTCCTCCACTAGGCATCGAACTCTCACCCCCTGCTGTGGTCTTAACCACTGGGCTACAAGGGAAGTTCCCTTAGTATGTTTTAAATGAGATGTCTTAAATTTTCAAAATCTCACAACGTAAAAAAGGTAGAATGAATGAAAGTGCTACAAAAATAGCCAAAATGAACTGAATATCCAAGATGTGTTTTGATTAGTTCACCAAATGGCAGGGAAAAGTCTATAATTTAGTAGTGATATCAATGATGGACCAACTTTCCTATAAAAGTAATTGTGGAAAAGTGTCAGAAGGAGAAAAGTGGAGGACTGAGAGCAACAGAAATGAAAAGTGGTAGCAGCAGTTCAGTTTACTTGCTTTTCTGAGCCAGCATTCCAGTTTTTGAACTTTCTTCTTTGTCTTAAAGTAGAGCAAGTAATCCCTAGGTCATAAGGCTATTAGGAGAGTTGTGCTTGATAATTATTACCTTCCCCTTACCTAGACTAGTAGCCAGGAAGGGAGTAAAGAGTAGGTATAAACAGTAAAGGAGAAGCCTCTGTCCTTGGTGTCCTTTAGTGAGAGGGAGATGGGGCAGCCTCTCCTGGAAACCCTCAAGGTTATCCTTACACTGATAGGTATTCAGATTGAAGAAGGTCCAGTTTCTCTTAAATAATAGATAGCAATGCTGTGAAAGTGCTGCACTCAATATGCCAGCAAATTTGGAAAACTCAGCAGTGGCCACAGGACTGNAGGAGAAGGGGATGACAGAGGATGAGATGGCTGGATGGCATCACTGACTCGATGGGCGGGAGTCTGAGTGAACTCTGGGAGCTGGTGATGGACAGGGAGGCCTGGCGTGCTGCGATTCATGGGGTTGCAAAGAGTCGGACACGACTGAGTGACTGAACTGAACTGAATAGCTATCTTTAGCTTATAGTTAAGCATTTATTGTTACAGTTTAGTCACTAAGTCATGTCCAACTCTTTTGTGACCCCACAGACTCTAGCCTGCTGTCCATGGGATTTCCCAGACAAGAGTACTGGGGTGGGTTGCCATTCCCTTCTCCAGGGGGTCTTCCTCACCCAGGGATTGAACCCCTATCTCCTGAATTGGCAGGCAAGTTCTTTGCTGCTGAGTCACCAGAGCCCCCAGTTAGACATCTAACTTATTAGTTACTGTGTGACAACTATGAGCCTGTATTGTTTCCTTTTTTATTATTATATAATTCCTTCTTCACATTCAAAATTACTTGCCCATAAGCACATGTTTATTAACAATAGACCTAGGATTTGAAATGAATCCAGAAGTCTAACTCTGTTCTCTCTCCAAACTGAAGTTTTATTCTCTATTTGTATGTTGTGTGTTAGTTTTTGTTTTTAGATGAAAGATTTGTGGGGAAGTTTGTGGTTTTTTTTTTTTTTTTTTTTTTTTTGCTGTTTTGGAAAATCTTGTGGACAGCCCTCCACAAATTGTAGACATCCTTATAAATCACAAACCAAGAATGAAGTAGGTTTCTTAGGTGATGTTAACGTTTTTGTTAGGAATAGAATTCAAAGCTACTGTACCAGATCAGGAAAAGTTGATAGGTAAATTTAATGGTATGTTGATACTAGACAAAATGCCAAGTGTGAGATGGATAAAAACTAGTAATGTACAACTAAGAAAATAGTGAGGGAGAGTGTGTGAGTCTTTGGGCTCTAGCCTGAAATGGAGTAAGTGTGGTAATAATCAGTCTAAATGATGCTAAATTTTATGAACAGAAGACTGGCAGAATGTCTAGAAGAAAAATTTTCCTGGCTTCTAGAGTTTGATTCAGAGACTTAAAGTAGACTTACAGGAAGCCAGTAAGTTTGATTTCTAAAGTTGTGACAAGATAGTTTTTTAAAAAGGTTAAACTAGAATTTAAAGTGTTGTGGTTTCCTAAGGCTAGTTTTTTTTTAAAAGGTTAAACTAGAATTTAAAGTGTTGTGGTTTCCTAAGGCGAGTGAAGTAGGGAGTAAACCATCAGTTCAGTTCAGTTCATTCACTCAGTTGTGTCCGATTCTTTGCAACCCCATGGACTGCAGCATGCCAGGCCTCCCTGTCCGTCACCAACTCCTGGCACTAACTCAAACTCATGTCCATTGAGTCGGTAGTGCCATCCAACCATCTTGTCCTCTGTCATCCACTTCTCCTCCCACCTTCGATCTTTCCCTGCTGCTTCTACTGCTGCTGCTAAGTCGCTTCAGTCGTGTCTGACTCTGTGCGACCCCATAGACACCAGGCTCCTTGGTCCCTGGGATTCTCCAGGCAAGAACACTGGAGTGGGTTGCCATTTCCTTCTCCAGTGCATGAAAGTGAAAAGTGAAAGTGAAGTCGCTCAGTCATGTCCGACTCTTAGCGACCCCATGGACTGCAGCCTACCAGGCTCCTCCATCCATGGGATTTTCCAGGCAAGAGTCCTGGAGTGGGGTGCCATTGTGATCTTTCCCAGTATCAGTCTTTTCAAATGAGTCAGTTCTTCGAATCAAGTGGCCAAAGTATTGGTTTCAGCATCAGTCCTTCCAGTGAACACCCAGGATTGATTTTCTTTAGGATAGACTGGTTGGATCTCCTTGCAGTCCAAGGGACTCACAAAGAATCTTCTCCAACAGCACAGTTCAAAAGCATCAATTCTTAGGCGCTCAGCTTTCTTTATAGTCCAACTCTCACATCCGTACATGACTACTGGAAAAACTATAGCCTTGACTAGACGGACCTTTGTTGGCAAAGTAATGTCTCTGCTTTTTAATATGCTATCTAGGTTGGTCATAACTTTCCTTTCAAGGAGTAAGCGTTTTTTAATTTCATGGCTGCAGTCACCATCTGCAGTGATTTTGGAGCCCAAGAAAAGAAAGTCTGTCACTGTTTCCACTGTTTACCCATCTATTTCCCATGAAGTGATGGTACCAGATGCCATGGTCTTCGTTTTCTGAATGTTGAGTTTTAAGCCAACTTTTTCACTCTCCTCTTTCACTTTCATCAAGAGGCTTTTTAGTTCCTCTTCACTTTCTGCCATAAGGGTGGTGTCATCTGCATATCTGAGGTTATTGATATTTCTCCTGGCAATCTTGATTCCAACTTGTGCTTCTTCCAGCCCAGTGTTTCTCATGATGTACCCTGTTAAATAAGCAGGGTGACAACATACAGCTGTGGCGTACTCTTTTTCCTATTTGGAAAGCAGTCTGTTGTTCATGTCCAGTTCTAACTGTTGCTTCCTGACCTACATGCAGATTTCTTAAGAGGCAGGTCAGGTGGTCTGGTATTCCCATCTCTTTAAGAATTTTCCACAGTTTATTGTGATCCACACAGTCAAAGGCTTTGGCATAGTCAATAGATGTTTTTCTGGAACTCTCTTGCTTTTTCGTTGATCCACCGGGTATTGGCAGTTTGATCCTGGTTCCCCTGCCTTTTCTATATCCAACTTGAACATCTGGAAGTTCACAGTTCACGTATTGTTGAAGCCTGACTTGGAGAATAAACCATGGGGAATGATAAAAGTGGAGACAGACTTCCAGAAGTATCTGAGGCTGATTTGGATCTTAAATTTAGCAAAAAGATGTGAAATGTTTTAATTTACTAGTAATATTAAGCTCTTGTAGTAATAAAAAGCCACTGAGAATATACTTCCAGAAGCTCTCTTAAAGTTATGTGAAACAGAGTAGTAAATTTGGTCATGGGTAAGTTAAGAAAGTATATTTGAAAGAAAAGAGTTAAGAAGTATCTTTGAGGTGATGAGCTCTAAACTGTCAGTTATAAAACTTAAAAAAAAGATGAAGAGTGTCATTGAAGAATTTATGCTTTTGGCCAGAAAGGCTAATGAAAAGTAACAATGTCATCCTATACATATATGAAACTTTGATGTCTGTATCTTGAATTCTGCCTGTAATTCTCAATGGTACACCTTTTAAGAAAGATATGAGAGTAGGGCAAGGTCCTGTGAAAAGCAGCTGGCATGATCAAGGAGATATGACAATTCAGAAGATTAAGACCTTTCCATTTTGAAAGATTAAGACTCAAAGGAGAGATGAGAGAAGTCAGAAATGAGAATAGCGTTTTCCTTCAGTCTTATAATCCTACAGCCAAGAGATGTACCATGAAACTTCAGAGAGAACATCATAGACTAGGAAAATATCTTGCCTCATCCATTAAGTGGAAATGCAAGAAACTTTTACTCTAAATTTATATGCTCTTCAACAGTGTCCTCTTTTTTTTTTTAATGGCATCAGATCTCTGAACCTTTTTCCCTGTTTTGGGTTTCCAAAGATGGACATTGAAAGAACATTGAAAACTACCTGGGAAACAGAGCTTGAGGATGAACTCTAGGAGTCTAGTCAGCTTGCTTTCTGTTTTGTAGGGTCCTGATCTAAGAATTATGTTTACATTTTTAAGTGATTCGAAAAAAATTTTAAAAAGAGTAATGTTTAGAGATGAGTGAAAATTACATGAAAATCACATTTCCGTGCCCGTAAATAGTTTTACTGTACTGCAGCCAGGCTAATTCACTTCTGTAATGTTTGTGCCTGCTTTTGCACTATGATCGCAGAGACTGCCAGAAAAGCCTAAAATATTTACTCTCTGGCTCTTTAGGGGAAAAAAACTTGCCAGCCTCTGGGATAGACTAACATTTGAGTTATTTTTCCAGGTAAAGAAAAGTTTGTCATGACTAAAGTAAAATATGAAGTGTTTGAAAAGGCTATATAAAGGGTCCTAAGCAACATTTTATTTTTTTTTCCATTACCATGCTGTCCTATATATAAGCCATTAGTCTCCTGTGACCTCTTAAATGTAAAATTAAATAAAAATTTAAATTCAGATCTTCAGCCGCACTGACCACATTTCAAGTGACCGATGGTCTCGTGTGACTGGTAGCTACTGAATTTGACAGTGCAGATGAGGCTGTTTTCATCATTGCTTAAAGTCTCTTGGACATTGCTGCATGATAATACTTACATAGTACTCTGTGACAGGCTCTCTTCTTGAATCTCCTCAGAAACCACTTGCAGCAGAGATGATTATTACCTCCATTCTACAAATGAAAAAACCAGGGCCCTGGAAGTGAAACAACTTGTCCAGGATCCACAGCTAGTAAATGTCAGAGTCAGGATTTAAACCCAGGCAGCCTGGCTTCAGAGTCTGTGTTTTTAATCACTTTGTACTGAGCAAGGTCGAGAGTAAGGAGTGTACTTAATCGTAGCACAAGGAAGTTAGCGTCTGTGGTGAAATATGTGGCTCTGGGGATTTTGAGACTCAAAACATAAAAAGATGTGTAGAATATAGTAACTACATTCCTTCCTGGAAAGAAATGTAAAGGTGTGAACTGGATTAACTTTCTAGGAGCTTTTATTTTTCATAAGATAATATTAAGTAGAGCGTTTGGATTCTGGTGTATCTTCACAGCAGTGTTGACCCCCTTACAATTAGTAAAAATTATTTTGGCAGAGTAAGCTGTCACCTGGAAATTTTGCTTTCAAAACAGTTACAGATATTTTTGATAATTACTCAAACAATCTGTAAAGTTAAATATCATGCCCTAATTGTCTTCTTAGCCAAAATGACCAATGATACATTCTTGAATATTTTATACAAGGAGACAATTAAACTTTCTTTGTGTTTGAGACAGTGTTGCCATTGAGTTTTCATTTTATTTGAGTACAGTTTTAGGGGGTTTATGTGCCACTGTTTCAGTACTGTGTACAGAGGCTGATGTCTTCCATTGTTGATCATGAATACTGGAAAAGCATTTTAGTGAGTGAGCAGTGTAGTTTGGGCATTCTGTATTCTGATAATCATTACATTTATTTGTTTTTTTTAATATAACAGATTCATGGCACTTCATGTATTAGGCACCTTTTGACGTACTTTATAAATGTTAACTCATTTAATCCTTATACCTCTGTGAGATAAATAACTATTATCCCCATTTTTGCAGATAAAGAAACTGAAGCACCCATGAAGAAACTGAGATGTTAAATAATTTAACCAAGGATAAATAGTGGAGCCTGGAATTTGAACCCAGGCAAAGAGGCCCCAGAGGTCTGCTCTTGCCCACTGTTTTGGTATTTTTCCAATGATTGTGTATTGTTAGTTTTTGTACATTGAACATCTTGTCTCACTTTTGGGGTTTTGACAGGTATAGAGGACTGCTGACAGTGCTAGTAAATGAGATCAAAGTGGGAGATGTGGCTTTATGCACCTGCAGGTAGCTTCATGGTCAGAGTCCAGAGGCAGCCATAGTGCTCTGACTCTATAAAATACAGGTAAACAGCTCCTTTTTGTTTGTTTTTGGTTAGCACCAAAAGTACTTCAGGGTACAGATTACTTACTGACATTTTCAGCTGAAGAATTCTGTCCTGAGTAGCAGTGAGCCATTATTGGAAGAGGGGTATGTGGAATTCTATGGAACTTCAGATATGCCTTGGAGAAATTCAGGGAGCTTCAGTAGGCAGGAGTGGCTTTAAGTTAGCCCAGGTTTCCTAGGGAGTTCATTCTGCTTTGCTCTCTCTGCTCTGTTGTTGAACTTTATTCGGTCTTCATGAATTTCTTCTCTGTTACTACCTTTATAGTTAGCATTCTCAAGTTGATCCTTTAAAGCTGTCCTCCAAAGCTAAACCATGTTATTGTTCATCTGCTGTCTGCTTAAGAGCACGAGATTGTATTTGTGGGATAGTTGATCTGGAAATGTCTTAGTGGGATAGTTGATCTGGAAATGTCTTACCTACCTGGCATTTCTTTTTATTTCTTTAATAGTCTGATGATGTTTAATAGCTAATTTTCTATCAGTAGGCGTACTGTGATATGTGTCTCGTTTTTTAGTGGACAAGTCTGCAATATACATTCTTATATATGGTCTCTTTTTTTTAATTGCATGTATGATTTTATTTCTGGGGGTAAGTTCTCATAAGTAGGATTGCTGGGTGGAAGATTTTATGTATTAATATTTTGCTTTTCAAAAGTCTGTAACCACTTCACATTTCAAAGAACCACAGGTATTATATATAGCTTTTGCAATTTTTTGCCCCAAGTTTAGTAGTATCTCAGCTTAGTTACAAATTCATATCTCCAGAGTTTTAAAAATAAATGCCATGACTGTTTATCTTCCTACACTTCGATATCTCAGAGGCACTTCAAACAAAACATATCTAAAGGCAAACTCATGATCTCTTCCCCCAAACCTAATCCTCTTCCACTGTCCTTTTTTATTAACTTGTCTGTATCAGAAACTTGGACAAGTAGTTCGTCTCTGGTCTTTAAACTTAAGACATCTTTAAACTCTTATCTTTACTCTGTCTCTCTCACACACAAACACACAACGATCAAAGTCCTGTCAAATTTATTTTCAAAATATTTCTTGGCTGCATCCATTTCTCTTTTCTTCTTGCTGGACATTTTTTCAATGCTTGAATGCTGTGAGAATTTTTTTTTTAATTGTTTAAACATGATGTTTGCTACAGAATGAAATACTGAACATGAAAACCAGATTAAAAAAAAACAACCCAGAATCTATATAGATGTGGTGAATGATTTATTTTAAATGTCTTATTACATTTGTTAGAAATTTTTAGAACTTAAAGAGCATTTAGAAAATATTGGAGACATTTGCATCTGAAAACTAGTCAGTCAGTTCAGTCACTCAGTCATGTCCAACTCTTTGCAACCCCATGGACCCCAAGCACGCCAGGCTTCCCTGTCCATCAGCCAACTCCCGGAGCTTGCTTAAACTCATGTCCATCGAGTTGGTGATGCCATCCAGCCATCTCATCCTCTTTCGTCCCCTTCTCCTCCTGCCTTCAATCTTTCCAAGCATCAGGGTCTTTTTCAGTGAGGCAGTCCTTCACATCAGGTGGCCAGAGTATTGGAGCTTCAGCATCAGTCTGTCCAATGAATATTCAGGACTGATTTTCTTTAGGATTGACTGGTTTGATCCCCTTGCAGTCCAAGGGACTCTCAAGAGTCTTCTCCAACACCACAGTTCAAAAGCATCAATTCTTTGGCGCTCAGAATTATTTTGTTGTGATTTAAATGTATATAAATCTACTCAGTGCATGGATTTATAAAAGAATTCTTTAAAGTGAGTTGGATATCAAAATTTCACATTTCAAAAGTCAAATTCCTTTTCAGTTCTAAGCATGACCTAAGTTTTGGTCTCCAGTTGCTTATATTCTCATTCTGTATTTTCTCATTTTCAGGCTGAAATAGAACTATTCGTGAACAGGCTTGACTCAGTGGAATCTGTTCTTCCTTATGAATATACAGCGTAAGTTTCTCGGCTTGGTTTTCATAGGAAATTTTGTGACTCATCAGGATTTCGTGCATTTAGAACTTTACTTTCTCCACAGTTAGTGGTAAGTTCACATGCATTTAAAAATGTACAGGGCCTGAAAACATTTTTAAAGGGGATGTTCTTTATTTCTAAGGTAGGTTTAAAATGTGGGATGTGATCTCTTGATGTTGCTTTGCAACACCAACGGAAACTATGGACCATGGGTTTCCTTTTTTACCTGATTGGAAAAATAGCTATTTTGTTTTCTTTAATTTTTTTGATTATTAAAAAACCCACATAATTTTAAACAAAATCCTTATGTCCCACATAATCAGTCCCCAGGACAAACTGCTTTGTTGTCTGCCCCTGCATTTTTTTCTCTGCATATTCTAATGTACCTAACACATTTTTGTTTTAAATAAAAGTAGGTTTATATATTTTATTTGCACCTTGTTTTTCTCACTGAATCTATTGTGGACATCTTTTCTATGTTAATACACAGCTGCCTCAGTCTTTTTAGTAGCTGTTTATTATCCCTTTTTAGAGATCGTGTGGAGTCTATTTATGCTTTGTTTCACTAATTCTCTGTTTATGAACATTTCATTATTACAGTTTTTAGGATATTATAAAAAATTCTGCTTATAAATATACTTTTTTTAAAATTTGAGCACTGTATACCATATTGGGTGTAAAATACAGTTTCTAAATTTTCGTTGGCTTCTAAATTTCTGCATTATCTAAATTTTGAAAAAAAAAATGTTTACTGTAGAAAAATACACAAAAAGTTTAAGATGACCTATGAGAATTCGTAATCTTAAACATGTATAAGAGAAGGATACAGAGTTCATGAGCAAATGGACCACAATTTATGTAACTGTTGGAGACTTTTTTCCTAGTTTTTGTTAAGTAAACAAATCTCTCTCCTTAAATCTTTGTAAATATTCTTGGGAAAACTCAGTGGATCTCTTATATCCAGTAGATGGAAAATCTTCACTAGGGGACTTGCTAGCTCTAGTTTTTATCACTCAAGATCCATCTTCCTCTTAGGGCTCTAACTAGTCTCTAGTCATTGTGCTGGTCCCAACCATAGTGAACACAGTACTGCCCTTTAATGTTCTATAGCAGGGCTGAAATTTGGCTGTAATGTTCAAACAAATCTGATAAGTAAGATCAGGAAATTATAGAGAAAAGCTTGTAGCTGACTGGTCATGGCTTCTGCACGACTTTGTTTTCTCAGAGGGTCTGTCTGGCCACGCTTTTCATGTTGGCCGTCATATGAGGATGAGACAGATAAATTTGACACGTGTAAATGTAAATTTGACACATCTTGAAAGGTCATCAAGTGAATATCTGCATTAGAAAGATAACAAAGGGAGGTAAATTATGCAGAATTCCCCTGAAGAATAGGATGTAAATAATTTTATCATTGGAATGAATAATAATACGTTGTACTGTGTCAATTTTTTTAATTCTATAATTTATATCTTAATAAAAGTATTATTTGAAAAGCAAGGTGTTATAAAGCATAATTTTCTGATTTTTGTTTTGTTTTCAGGAGATGTGGTACATGGAACTTGGAGTAGGAATGTATTTCTTGTTCATCTACTAGAGCTGCTGGAGTGATAGCACCTGATCTGTCTTCTAGGTTGGCTAGGGGTTTGGTATCTCATTGCTTCCTTTTTTGCTTAAAACCTTAAATATTCTTGTCTGCAGGTTTGATTTTTGCCAAGCATCAGAAGGAAAACGGCCATCTGAAAATCTGGGTCAGGTTTTATTTGGGGAAAGAATTGAACCATCACCGTATAAGGTTTGTATACAGTGTTATATAAATGTCATTTAGTTGGATCTTTCTCCCTCCCCCCCTTACAGAAAAGCCTGTGGTAACTTAGCTAAGAAGGAATTCATTTCTCTCTTGCATCCAGAAATAATTTCTTAAAGTACAGCTGAGAAAGATCCTTCCCCTTTCACAGTATGTCATGAGTAAATTTGTCCTAAGGAACATTCTTCCAGTCAGTATTGTCAATGATAAGAGTGCTCAGACCCCACCCCCACCCCCACCTCCGGCTCACTTTGCAGAGGGATCCAGAACCCCGCTTCCAGTCACGATTCTCCATACTACCCTCCTCCTCTTTGGGAACAGTATTCCTAGATTTTCCCTGTTAGCACTTAGAGCACTGCTTCAGCTTTCCCATTGGCTTGTGGGGAAGTGAACCGTTCTATTTTGACCAGTGAAAGTATATTTGGGGTACATCTTTGATGCATTTTTAGGACTTCAGTTAAACCAAGCTGTAAGGACAATATAAGATATTCTCTTCAGTGTATGTACTTCATCATCATCCAGAAATTTCTTTTAAGCCTATTATCATTCTGAATTCATAGTCCCCTGTTCAGTTTATATATATATATATATCTGCTCTCCTGCTGCACAAAGTATAATGGAGCTCTTTTAGAAAAATTAAACTCATTTATAATAATAATATATCACCATATACAAAGCTAAATGGTACAAAGAATATAAAATGAAAAGTAAGTTTCTCTCCTCTCTTCTGCCCTTTTCCACATCACAGTTTCTTGTTAACCTTTCCTGAAATTTTCCATTTTTGCAAGCACATATAAATAGAATTAAATGTGTGTATTTATGTTTTAAAATACTGCTCTGCACTGTGCATTTTTCTCTAGCTTTCTGCTTGGGCGTCTGCATGCTGAGCACACACATGTTACTGGCTGTAACTTAACCCTGGGTTTTAATCCCCCAGCCTCACAGCTTCCTCTCTTGGTGTCCCATCCTTCTTTCTGGGATTAGCTTCCTTCCTTGTTTGCTCACTGAGCACCACCATCCATCTCCCTTGGCACTTACTACATTGAGCATCTGTCCAGCAAATCCTCTTGCCTAGATTAGTCCCACTAGCCTCTCACCCCAACACTGCGTCTCCACCATGCAGCACCGAGAGGAACACATATAATTATACAGGTTTATAGTTTTCAACCATAAGTATGTCATCTCAAAATATTTTGAGATTTTCTGCTGTAAAGATGCCAGAAATTAAAAATTTTTTCAGACAGATTTGAAGGCCTGATGAGATGAAGTCACTAGGAAAGAAGGAACTCAGAATATATGGACATGAGCGATAGTGAATGGGACAGGCATATGGTGTAACATTTCCTTGCTGTGGTATGTTGAGATTACTTTGGGAATTGTTGCACTCTTTTTATAGAAGAGAGTGGTTTTATATAAATTGTATAACTGCCTGAAAATCCTCCCTTAGTCTCTCAGCCCCATCTTTCTGTTTATATGCCTTGACCTTGGGAAATGATGGAAGGCGGGAAGAGCATCAGTAAGTAACCCTGTCAGTGAACCTGAAGGGCAGCCAGAGTCTCTGACAGTAAACAGTAGAATATTCAGATCCACAGAGAAGTTTTGTTCCCTTTGGTGCAGACTTTAAAGGCAGATTACTTCTTTAGTAGGATTCTACTCAGGGTTCTTTGTATTTAAAGACTATGCCTTGCTTATGCAAAAAATCCTTCTTTTAGGCCTAATGCTTTTCAGGTTTAATTTTGTTCTAGGAGTTGAGGTAAACTAGAAGAACAGAAGGAGCATTTTTAAATGGAGAAAGAATATGCACCTAACATTTTCTATGAGTTTTCTAGAATTTTTTAGGATCAAGATTTGTGCTAAAACAAATTTTTTCTTAAAGAGACAGAGCAGGCATTTCTTAAGATCAAGGCATAGGTTAACAGAAACATAGACTAAAATATCAGCTATTTTCCCCCAAAACCAACCATAAATGTATTGACGTATTTTTCAGTATTGATTTCAGTACTGATTCTTTACCCTTTATTTTCAAAGAATTTTGCCTTATTTTAGATCTGTAGTAAGAGTGGTGGTAACAGCCAGCAGCAGAACAAATCCCAAAGTTGCTTTGCCGTCTTTTATCTGCGACTTCTGTTGAGGTCAGGAGGAAACAGTGTAGGATATCGTATGCATTAGGTGAAGCTGAAGCCTACCTATCATAGGATCAGAAGGTCTTACATCTAACCACTTGCAATCACTCACTCACTTAACACAACTGCTGATGCCTTTCACATGCCGGGCACTGTGTTAGGTGTGAACAAGAGAGAAATCTCTGTCCTTGTAGATCTTGTGTTCTGATGGGGAGAAGGAAACAAAATGAATTGCTGAAATACATAGCGTGTCTGTTGCTAATAAAAGAACCGTTGAAGATGAATCAAGGAAGAAGGTGGATGGAGAATTTGCAGTTTTAAATAGGCCAGAGAAAGTCTCACCTGAGAATGTGACATTTCAGCAAAAGACTTGAAGCAAGTTAAGGGAGTGAACCCTGTAACTACTTGGGGGTGGGGTGAAGAAAGCAGCAAAAGCAGAGTCCTAAAAACTTGGAAATAGATTTGTTAAAGTAAGCCTATATGATATAATATGTTGTGAATAATATGTGTGTATATGTTCATGCTCTCAAATAAGTCTTCGACTCCAAAGTTGGAGGATTCCTTACTTAGTTTTCAAACTTTGTTTTAAAAAATTGTCAGTTTTTGTTTGAACTTCATTATTCATGACATCTTGAAAATTGACAGTCTTTTCAGTTGTGAGTAAAAAGAATCACATTTATACTGATTCTCGATAGCCAGATTTGGCTTTTTCTGTTATTCACTGCTGAACCTCCCATCACCCGGTGCATAGGAGGCACTTAACACATATCCACTGAATGAATATACAGACATAAAGACTTGTCTGTTTATTACTTGAAAGCCACAGGAGACATTACTATGGAGAGACAGGTGTTGTTTTGCTCTCCAAGTGGTTTTTTTCCTGAGGACTCATTTACGTTTAAAAAATCAGTAAGTTGGGATTATCAAAGATAAAAACTTATTATCAAAAGAAATGTTGATGACTTTAGAGAAACAGTAAGATTAAAATTTAAATGTGATTGAGTTATGAGGAACTTTTATGTTTATTATCAGTATTAATGCTCTTAATTTAATGAAAATGTTTTGCTTTTACTCTGTGTTATAGGTGTGAAGGACTTGGATATTTTAATTTGCTTTCCACTTTATTTTTAATACAGTTTACATTTAAGAAGGAGGAGACGTGTAAGCTTGTTTGTACAAAAACATACCATACAGAGAAAGCTGAAGACAAACAAAAGTTAGAATTCTTGAAAAAAAGCATGTTACTCAATTATCAGCATCACTGGTAAGACATAGAAATTTGGGATTTGGGGCTTTTTCCTTTCACAGAAGAAGCTTCTGTTTCATTGAATGTGTAAATTACTTCATTGACTAAATAAAATGTAGCACATTTATTTGCCAGAGGATTACTAAGGTTGACAGCTTAAAGTGTCGTCGTTGAACTGTGCATAGGAGATAATTAGATTATTATGCTGTCTGCTACTTGTTTTGGCACATAGACCTGGTACCTAGAGCACTTAAAGGAGCGTGTTTATGTTTGGGGAAAGGACCTGAATCAAACTTGTAGAAAAATATGTTATTTTATACTTGTGGACCATGAAAAAGACCATAGGGGGGAAAATTTAACTTTCATTTGATTTTTGAGAAATAGCATCTATTTCAAATAAAAATCCTTGTATTTTGTGTAATGTTTTTTATTTTATAAGCATGATGTAACATTAACAAGGTGTTTTAGCAGTCTGCATCATAATAAAAAAGCATTTAAAACTTTTTTCTTCCCACGTACTATTTACCTACTATACAGTATTCAAACAGTATTAAAAAAGAGTCAAAAATGCAGCTTTTCAAGGATAACCAGTTGTTATTCTTCCAGATAATTTTTCAGCAAATGCCTGTATTCTGCGGTCTACATGGTTTACATATGTTTTACCTTTTCCAAAAAGTATACGGTCCTGGAGGTGGTGAACAGAATACTGTCTTGAACGTTGGTCCTGTCGCTATCTCACATTGACCTCTTTGCCCTTGCTCATTCTCAGTTTGGACATGACCTGATCTCATGACTCAGTAGGGTGGTTGGGACCTCTCGTTCCCTCTTGCCTCCTGGGTTCCTCTCCATCCTCCCTTCCATACATGTAGAGCAAAGAAGTCCTGGAGAGGGGCAACCCAGGGTCCCATGCTATTCACCAACTAGTCTGTGATTAGGGGATTCACTCTGATTAGCCAGACCTGGGTAGAATACACCTGAACCACGTAGAAATGAGTTTCCCATAGGAGAGCTCCGTTAGAAGGAGGGAAACTTGCCCATTACACCTTGTCGGCTTTTTTCTCACCTGACCCTCAGTGCAAACGGCAGCTTGAAAGTCCCCTCCATCTCCTCATTTCTTTGGTTTCTGGTAAACCAAGAGCATTTTTCCTCTAAGCTACTGTTAGATTACTGAATTGCTGAGTTAATGTAACTTGAGATACCTTTCTTACTCATAAGTAATTGAAAAGTTTCCCTTGGTGCTTTTGCTTCACATTGTTCTTTCCAGCCTACAGAAACATATTTAAGGCTCAGATTTGCCCCATCATCTCCATTTTCTCTGACAGTTGATCATTTGTTGAATGAATGAAAGAATGACTCTTAATGGCTTGCGGGTGATTTTTTAGCTGTCTCCTTTACCCTCAGTTCTTAAAATACTGTTAGAGTCTTGCTCCTAAAGATAACAGAAGCAGTTCTTCCTTTGTACCTTCCTGATAATAAAGTACTTAGAAATACTTTCAACTTATTTATGATGCAATTAACATAGGTGCTGTTTTGATACCAGTATGCTTAATAATAAGAATAAATAATGTAAAATAGTTGCAAACTTAAACTATTCTTCTTAAAAAAAATAAACTGGAAAAGTACTGGTGAAGAGTGATTGTTGTTGTTGAGTCAGAAAAGTTTATGATTTCAAGTCTGAATCCATTAACAAAAAAATCTAAGCCATATCAGATATATACAGTCTGGTAAATCTAGGCAATGGGGTTTAGTCCTTAACATTATACATATGGAAAATATTGATTCATATTGATGAATTCATTTGAACCATTAGTTGAGTATATTTCTGTCCTTAACTTCAGGGTTTTTTTACTGTGTAATTTGATTTTAAGCACAGGTAACAGAGTTGACAGAGATAAAGTATCATGAGCCTTTAGAAATATGAAAGATGGATGATAAAGTGTTCTCTCCTACTCTCAGCTTCTTTTATCCTGCTCCCTAGGGTCAGCACTGTTTATTCCTCATGTATGTCTCCAGATTTTCTGTGCATGTGTAGGTATATAGAAAAGTATGTGCCTTTTAAAATAACAGCTGAAATATTGTACACAGTATTGTACACAGTTTTGCAAATTGGTCATTTTAAGAAAATACAGGCATTTTTCCGCGTAAAGCACATCTGTAGATCTATGTCTACCTCATTCTTTTTGTAATTCCATCATGTGACTGATCTGTAGTTCTTCCTCTATAATATTTTAACCATACTACCTTTTGAATGATTAAAATGCCTGATTATTTGTTAGTGCACCAACTCATTATTCTCATTTTAGAGAACAGTTAATTAACAGTAGTTAATATTCATATCTAAATTGATGAATACTTTTAATTCTTATTTGGGATTTTAGAACATAATTTGAGGATTTCTTGGCTTGCTCTGTCAGTAACCTAAGCTACTTCTTTATTCTTGCGACTGAACAATAAATATTTTGATACCAGCAATAGACACTTGAATCCCTGTTCTCTTCATGGCTTGTGATTATGCTTTTTCCCTAAGTTTTGCCAAAGACTTGGGTCTTTGTGATATTTTATTTATAAAAGCATGATTTATTTAGCTAGTTATCAAAGTACTTACATTTTTAAAAAATATAAAGTTGCCAGACTCTGGCTTATTGGACAGAAAGGGGTCTTTGAAAATATTTTAGTCTCGTCAGTACCAATCCTGGATCTCAGTTGGCCGGCAAAGAGGAATATTAGAGTGGGTAGCCATTGCTTTCTCCAGAGGATCTTCCTGACCCAGGGATTGAACCTGGGTCTCCTGCATTGCAGGCAGATTCTTTACCATCTGAGTCACCAGGGAAGCCCCCAAAGTAACATAAATGCCAGATTTCTTTGCTTTTTGCTGCAATTTTTTTGGTGTATTGTGGCAACGTGGGTTATTTCATTTTGATCAGAAGCTCTTGAAGTTTTTAAGAAAGGAAACTCTAGACATTAATTTATTGGGAAAAGCAGTTATTAATAAATGAAGCTTGACTGATAGAAGTGTTTCAGATGGTGCCCGTAAAGATAGAGAGTAATAGAAGGCATCCCTTGATGATGAAAAATTGGGGCCAGTTATTCAAGCTTTCATTTTCTGAGTTGTCTTACATATCCTTTTTCGCTAGTTGAAAATAGTATTTTTAATATTTTTGGTGTTACAAATTTCAGTAGCTACAACTTTCTAACTTAGTAATTGAAAATTATATTATTTGAAACTTATAGATTTATATCCAAGGATTTTTGGGTTTGTTTTTTTTTGTTTCCAGCCAGTAAAAGATTATATCAAGGCATTATATAAATGGTAAATTTAGGAAATTCACCTTAGTTTCACATTTTCTAACTAGCACTATAATTTTATATAGTACTTTCTCTGATATGATAGCATAAACATGTTACAATTAATATATTGCTAGTATATATTCATTGATTGAACTTCATTGTCTAAAAAATTGAAGCAATTAACTGATTCTTGAGGCCTCCTGAAAATCTGAATTATTTATATTATATAACATAGTTTTCATGCTTCTAATATTTTATAGTCTTTTCATGGGAACTGCTAGCCTGCTGGTTATAATAATAAGCAACTTAATAGTGTAGGTGATTCTTAAATTTAGTACATTGGGTACTATTAAATAGCATTTAAATATGACGAGGTGTTTTATTAAGTCATGAATGTATACCCTGAGTGAATATAGAATCATAATTTTACTTCCTAAGGCATAGTTAATTAACAAATAAAACATGCCCTGGAGTGTTGTCTTATGACTGTAATAGAACTAGTATATTTTTAGTAATTATTTTTATTTGTATCCTGTGGTGTGTTCTGGGCATTGGGAGCCCCGTGCTCATGACTTTAATGTGGTTATACAGTACTACAGAATTCTATTCTTAAAAAAGTTTCTTTTCACTATACAACTTAAAAGATTTATTTCTTTAGCTTTATAGCAGCCTTTCATTTAGACATAAGTTGGATTTACACAGTTTTAATAGATACTTTTTCACTTTTTCACCTGGCCCTTAAGTTGAATATTTCCCCATATCTTACAATTATATTCTTCTCCTTTTTTATTGAACTACCTAATAAAAGATTTCTTTCTATACTGTTCCATAAGCTGTTCCCAAGAAACTAAAGATACTGTTTCATACCTGTTTAGAGCTTTTGAGTGTTCTACTGAAGATAAATTATACTTAGGTATCTAGATAATGACATTGTTAAGTTAGTGATTGCAGTAAATTAACTTATAAAGCTCCCTTTCAAAAAAGCTATAAAGATTTTTTTCTCACTTTAGTGTGTCATATATTGGCATAATACTATCACTTATGAAATACTACATTCTATGTAATTTTTTGTGTGTCGTTTTGACACCTTAAGGCATTTCTAGACATTTAAATTTTACAGAGTGATGACAGATTTGGTGAGTAATTCCTAGTCATGTTTAGTGGTTTGTAACTTCACTTTCATTTTCATGCACAGGATTGTGGATAATATGCCTGTAACGTGGTGTTATGATGTTGAAGATGGTCAGAGATTCTGTAATCCTGGATTTCCTATTGGCTGTTACATTACAGATAAAGGGCATGCAAAAGATGCCTGTGTTATTAATGTAAGTTTCTGATAAACTAACTCTGCTACTTTTAAAATAAGCTTTTTGGTAGAAGGCTTCAGTGCTTATCTGGACACAAATTGTTATATTTATCAAATGAGTACTGTTTGCATGTTCTGAAGGACAACTGCTCAGTCTTTTGGGGGGGTGGGGGTGGGCTACGACACAAGGCTTGTGGCTTCTTAGTTCCCAACCAAGGATTGAACCTGGGTCACCACAGTGAAAGTGCCAGGTCCTAACCACTGGACTGCCAGGGGACTCCCATACTTGAGTTGCAGTTTATAACTGTGGAACTAAATAATTTAGATGCAGTTCAACATTTACAGGCATTGTCTCTTACATTCTAAATACTATGCTACGGGCTTGGACTTTGTATGTTCTGACTCTATTAAAAAAATGTTCTTAGTGGACTACCAGAAAGACCTCATTGTGAGTCCATGAAATTTGTATTGCAAGGTTAAGTCCATAGAATATTGTATTGCAAAAGTTTGGGTATTACACCTTTTAAAAAAGGTATCAATCTTTGAGGCCATTCTTTAATGATTAAAAAATAATAATAAGTGAAGGCATTAATTGAGAAAGTAGTCAAAATTGTTGGGGAATATATATCAAATTTTATATAAGGAGGTCAACTTGGTTTAATCTCTTAATGAATATAACCTGAATATCAACCTCTTAATGATATTCAGACATACACACACACATAGTGGGATATTATAATACTCAGCCATGAAAAGGAATGAAATAGTGCCATTTGCAGCATCAGGGATGGAGCTAGAGATTATCATAGTAAGTAGAGTAAGACAGGAGAGACAAAATATATAATATCACTTATATGTGGAATCTTAAGAAAATGATACAAATGAACTTACTTGCAAAGCACAAACAGATTCACAGACTTAGAAAACAAAACAAACTTATGGTTACCAAAGGGGAAGTGGGGAGGAGGATAAATTAGAAATTTTGGATTATTTGATACAAACTACTAGGTAAGCAACGAGGTCTTACCGTACAGCACAGGGAACTGTATTCAGTATTTTGTAGTAAACTATAATGGGAAAGGAGATATATATATAACTGAATTACTGCTGTATACCAGAAGCTAGCACAACATTGTACTTTAGTTAAACTATACTTCAATATTTTTTAAAAAAGACAAGGGAGTTTAAGCTTAAAACTTACTCATTTTTATGGAAAAGATGAAAATTCTGTCTAGGTTCGAATTTTCCTGAATGATGTGGCTCATTTTAAAGTTTTATGTTTTGATTCTTTTCTAACACTAAGTTCTGTTCCACAGTCAGAATTCCATGAAAGAGATACGTTTTACATCTTCAACCATGTTGACATCAAAATATATTATCATGTCGTGGAGACTGGATCCATGGGAGCAAGATTAGTGGCTGCTAAACTTGAACCAAAAAGGTAACTGTGAAATAGATTAAAAAATAATAATAATAATTAACTGTAAGCAAAATTTAGACCCAAAGAATAAATATTTTGGGCCCAGTTAACTTTCTTTAGTCAGTGTTCTGACATGTAATTTGGTATTTTAGTTGTTTTACTAAAATTGCCTTTAGCATGATTTATTGAGTGATGGGTTGTCCCGAGAAACCATACAAATATTTATTTTCCTGTCATGGTAGGTGGTAGGCAAACCAAGGTGCCTTTTTGTCTAGTTTTTCAGTCACTTTTTGACAGCTTTTCCATGTCAGCCTGGAATGGAGAACATGAGTGGTCAGGACCGTGTTCCCTTTTCCAAAGGAAAGCAGAAGCCCAGATGAGCTGCTTAGTGCGTCCTGTCGAAAGTCCTCATGAAGCGTTAGGTGCTAGCATGTGACAACTCATTGCAGGGGCAGCTCTTCAAACTGTCAGCTTTTTTAGTGTGAACCTACCTATCAGTTATATGGGAGGTGCTTTTTTAATTGAGTATTCTTTTTTTTCCCCCCATGATTCTCCCTGCCCCCAACACCAACTGATTCAGCCGTTTTCTCATGCCACTGATAGTAAAGAAATGCATACCATAAAAAGATGGCAGTTAATTTACACTCCCTCAGTGTTTGTTTTGATTTCTTTGAAGATTCTTTAGCGCTCTTCAAGTATGTTTTCAAAAGTTTGGTTCTTATTTGAGTAATAGTTTGAGTAACGCATACGTATAGCTAAGCCCTTTATATGAAGTAAAGATTTGTACAGTTCAAAGTGATTTGAATCACTTTTTGACTGTCAGCAGCGTTGTGAAATATGTACAAGATCTCTAACCTTTACTCCATTTAATAAAACTATTTCATCAGCATCTTGCCGAAATGTTTCTTCTCACAGCTACAAGCATACCCATATAGATAAACCAGACTGCTCTGGACCCCCCATGGATATAAGTAACAAAGCTTCTGGGGAGATCAAAGTTGCCTATACTTACTCTATTAGCTTTGAGGTGAGTGTGATTTTATCTTCAGTATAACTCAGAAATTGATCTTAAATTCATATTACTTAAACTAATTAAAAATATTAATGATCAGGCTTGTCAAGTAGATAAGCTTTTAATGAGCTGATTTTTGGAATAGTTTGTCAGTGCACCAGGCAACATAATCGTGCTCAAAACTAAGTCTTTGTTTAAATAAAAAGTATAGGAAATTGGAGAACTGAGCCGCATTAAAAATGTTAAGCCATAAGAGATACAAACAAGGCAAAAGGTAGGAAAGAGGCATAAAGGACGGTATGAAGATGCTCAAGATACGCAGCACGCATTTGGGAAAACGACACCATTTTTGAAACCAGGATTTGAGTGTGATTGTAAATGAAGAATTTCCTGATGATAGATGATTTATTATACGTTCACTGAAGGGTTTTATTAGGAGGAAAGTAAAGTTTATTGCATGAGAATCTTGGGCAATCTTCCACCTCTATTTTTAATAAACTATTTTCACAATCCAATATAGTTGTGACATTTACTATCCCCATATAATGTGTAATTTTGCAAGCCTGGTGCAGTAAATAATACGCCTTTCCCTCTGGATGTTAAGAGCTTGGTGTGGGTGACACCTGCTAGAGGCTCAGGGTGCCTAGGTTATAGCTTTGGTCTGGTTAAATGTCCCAGATATAGATAGATAGCATCAAAGAGAATCACGAGTAATCTATTCCACTCAATTTTCTGAAAAAATTAAATACAGCTCCTAAATCAACATTTAAAATAAGCCTTTGCTAATTAAGATTTAAAACAAGACTTTAAAAAATACAAGTAACTAGATACTGTTCAGTCACTCAGTCTTATCTGACTCTCTGCGACCCCATGAATCACAGCATGCCAGGCCTCCCTGTCTATCACCAACTCCCGGAGTTTACCCAAACTCATGTGCATTGAGTCAGTGATGCCATCCAGCCATCTCATCCTCTGTCGTCCCCTTCTCCTCCTGCCCCCAGTCCCTCCCAGCATCAGGGTCTTTTCCAGTGAGTCAACTCTTCCCATGAGGTGGCCAAAGTACTGGAATTGCAGCTTCAGCATCAGTCCTTCCAAAGAACACCTAGGACTGATCTCCTTTAGGATGGACTGGTTGGATCTCCTTGCAGTCCAAGGGACTCTCAAGAGTCTTCTCCAACACCACAGTTTAAAAGCATCAGTTCTTTGGCGATCAGCTTTCTTCACAGTCCAACTCTCATATCCATACATGATCACTGGAAAAACCATAGCCTTGACTAGACGGACCTTTGTTGGCAAAGTAATATCTCTGCTTTATTATTTTTTTTATTTACTGCTTAATTTCATCTTGATCTTTCTGAGTCTTGAGTAAATCTCTCTCAGTGAATCTTATGACTGACTCAAGTTATGTTAATAAGAGATTGTTGATTGGAAGGTTAAGCTCTGAATGGAAATCTTTGGATTTCTGGTATACTTTGTTGGCAAATTCTTATTCAAAGAGTTGTTTGTTTTTCATAATCTGTCTAGGAAGAGAAGAATATCAGATGGGCATCTCGATGGGACTACATTCTGGAGTCCATGCCTCATACCCACATTCAGTGGTTTAGGTAAGACTACAGCATTAATCTCCTTCATGCTCTGTCCTTATTCTGTTCTCTGTTGCCGTGAGCATCTCATTCACTCTAACTCTTGCCAGTTACTCAGAAGGCTGGACTTTTGAATTAGGTAGACTTGGATTCAGTCCTGGAGTTTGGTCACTGGTTGTGAGTCAGGCCAGATCACCCAAGGGCTCAGAGTCTATTTCTTCATCTGGAATTAACCTGTCTCACTGTACTGTTCTGAGGATTGAAGGGAGGTAATGAAAAAGGATTTGAGCACCTTACCTGGCCTGGAAGAGGACTCAGTATACAAGCTGCTACAGCTGTTAGGACTGTTTTTTATAAATAATAATAATTAGGGTTAGAGTTATTGTTACTGTTATTCTTTCCTCAGAACATGACCCAAAACTTTTATCTAGAGAACTGTTCAAGGTGGCATTACTCTCCTTTTCCTACTTCACTGACTAATCTTTTTGACACTCATTAATTTACTGAATAACTTGTTTTTCAGTGGACTTCTTGAGGGTAGAGACCAGTCCATTATTGATCCTTGTAGCTTATGGTGTGTTAAATTGGGCACAGTAGTTATTAATTTTGACCATGGACAAAAAACTCTAGTTCTCAATAGACCATGAAGCCAGAGCACAGTTCATTGAATTTGTTTGAGTTTAGGTCAGTTTTTGAATTGATTAATGCTGTTTTAATGTTACTCAATAAATTGTTTTTAAAAAGAGTTCTGCTGATCCAATGATTAAGCTCTAGGTTAATCCTGACGTGCTTATTTCTGCAGCATCATGAATTCCCTGGTCATTGTCCTCTTCTTGTCTGGAATGGTGGCTATGATTATGCTACGGACACTGCATAAAGATATTGCCAGATATAATCAGATGGATTCTACAGTGAGTGAAACATCTGAACTATTCCTTGGTCTGCCGTGGATAGTCTTTATTTTTTTCTTTGGAAAATTTTTAAATAATATCTTTAGTCAGAATCTGCTTTTTAAAAATTTCTTCTCAGAAGTGATCCTGAATTGACATTTTCAAATAAGAAAATGATCCTTAAGAATTGGTTTTGTTGGTAGAGACTTAGTGCCTACAGCTCTCAGAGCTGAACTGTTCACAGTCTCGTCTGCACCAGTAGAGAGTGAGGAGCAGTGTGGTTGCAGGACGCCAGCTCTGCCCTCCTTTCACTTACATGCTGTCAACTCTGTTTCCAGCAGATGTTCAGTTTGGGAAGCAGCAAAGTATTTAAATTTTGTGTATATGTTTGATTTTTTTAATTAATTTTAACTGAATTTATATCATTTCAACCTTTTGGTGTATTCAAAGTAATTTAATGTCTCAGCTTCATTAATTCTCATTTTAAGTTGTGTAACATTTTGCATTTTATACTTTTTCATTTCCCAGCAATGATTTGTAATGAATACTTAAGACTCAGGTTTTCATTGTTTTCTCTTCCCTAGCTTCTTAGCCTCCCCACCCATCTTTCTGTCCAGTTCTAATTAGAAAAAAGAACATGTTAATGTTTAGAAGCTTTTTAGCACTTAGATGCTGCAGTTTCTTTCCCATGATATTATTGATTATATGCCTTATTAAGTATTTTATTAAAATAATTTCACAATACTCTGTTCATAATTGGTAATTCCTAATAATTGCTAAGTTAATGGGATTTTTTCTTAATTTGTGTAGAGGTGCTTTGGAGTACAGGACAGAAAACCCTATTTCCAGTCTTGCTCCCATTCTCTGCCTCTTGCCAGTCTCTCAGGGTAGCTCTCGGAACGAGTCTGTTCCAGAGTGTCAGGTCATTTCACTCTGGATCACGTTACTCCAGTGACTTCCATCCACTGCACTCAGAGAGGCCAGAGTCAGCCTTCACAGTGGCCCACGAGGCTCTGTGGTAGCCCCTGGCACTCTGCTCCAGCCATGCTGGCCGCCTTGCTGTTCTTCAGACGCATTGGTCATGTTCCCGTTCCAGGCTCTTCCTTACAGTTACTTTTCTGCCTTCCTCAAGTGTCCTCCCTCAGAGAGTCCCTCACATTCTCCTGGTCTTTACTGAGATGTGCTCTTCCCAGTGAGCCCTTCCTCACCATCCCATTAAGATTACATTCTCTCCACCCACACCCTACACCCATAATTTCTATCACCATCTCATATACTATGTATTTTGCTTATTTGAGAAGATCTGCTCACAGGAAGTTGTCTGTTATACTCACTGTAGGATCTCTGGTATTTTAAACAGTACCAAGCGTCTAGTTGGTGATCAGCAAATATTTGTTGGAATGAATGAAATAGCCCTTAATGTACCAGACTTGATGCATTGCTGGCCTTACGACTGGTTTAAAAAAAAAAGGAATCCAAGGACTCCCCCAGATCCACCCTCTCCCCACAGATTGAGTGAGGCCAGAGCAGGAAGCAGTGCCAGCATGAGAGGTTAACGTTCTCCTTTAGGAGTATGCTTATATCAAGTTTTTAACCAATTGGGCAATTAAATTGAGTCAGTGGTGAACCTCGATCTCCTCCTGTTTGTTAAGCCTGGATTGTTGAAGTGGGCAGAATAATTCTAGGTTAGTAAATGCCTTCTGTTTTCAGCAGAATTGAGTTGAAATTGAAGGAAAGTCTTCCAAATTTGGGTTTGCTGGATTCTCCACATTTGAAGTCCATAACATATGATCTAGAAATTCACAAAAATTTACAATAAACAACAAATTTGTACCAGTCTCAAATATTTCAGATATTAGGATTATTAATTACAAAGTAAAGATACATGAAAAAGTAACAGCTAGGATTTTCCAGCACAGATGAAAGATGAGACTCTATAGATAAAGATTACTCAGTGTATCCAAAGTGGAATAAATGAAATCCACACCTCATCAGTTAACCATAGAACACCAGAGAAAGGAAAAGAACTTTTCTTAGAATCAGCTAGAGGGGGAAAAGACTGAGCTTTCTGCGAAGGAAAAACAGTGAAATTGGCAATGGAAACTCAAAAAACAATATCTTTAAATCGATGGTGAGAGAAATTAACTATTTACATAGAATTGTGTACTCTCTTTCAAAAATGAAGGTGAAATACCTTTTTCAGACTAAAACAGTTGACCACAAACAGACCTTCTCTAAAGGAATTTCTATAGAGATACTTTACTAGAAAATAAATAATAATCCTAAAGAGAAGTTTAGAAGGATTTGTGAACAAAGAAATTCCAAGTGATATTTTCTGTCTATAATAATAATGAGTCTAAATATGGAGGTTAACAAAAGTGTATCAACAAAGCAAAAGTAGCTTTGAGGAATAATTGTGGATGAGGTAGGTGGCCATCTGGAAAAAAAGTAAATTCCAACTTCACTGCTTATATTCAGATGATTAATGAAAATGTGGAACTGTAAAATACTAGACCACATGGGAAGTTATTTTTAAATCTTGTCTACTGCTGCAAAGATAGAAATCTGAGTGGGAATTTAGGGGAGGGCTACAGAAGTACCCTGGACAAAATGTTAAGAGAGGAGGCTGAAGAAATAGCAGGGGCCGTGTTTGGAAGGAGTTTCTAAGCTGTGCAGTCTGAAGATCACTAAGAAGCTGTTGAAGTATACAAAACAGTGTTGATATGGCCAGATTCATGTTTTAGGAAAATCACTTTTAACAGTGTGTGGACAGTTGTCTGGAGCTGGGCAAGATTGGAGGCACTGTGACCAGTCAGAAGACTGTATGGGATTTCCAGAGTCAGGGGATGGCAGCAGGGAAGAAGGAGGGCAGTGGGCAGATAAACCGAGGGCGTCCGGGAGGCGGGATGGAATGCTGACTGGCCAGTTGAGAGGGTGGGAGAGGAGAACAGCCAGTGGATGACCCGAACCACCCAATTAGTTTAAAGGATCTTTCTGGTTCTGTATTGAGCTTCAACTGAAGTGTAGAAACTGAGACCAGTTCAGTGCACACTGTGGTAGCCAGGTGAGAGGGGATGGCTTGAACCAGGGGCTAACCTGTCCTATGGGTAGATTTTAAAGCTAAACTGTAGGAATTGTTAAAGGATTGTATGAAGTGTGGGGAAGAAAAAAGATGACTCCAAGGTTTTGGGGACTGAGCAGATGGTAATTCTAGAGTTTTATCTACTAGGGTAGAGGTAGGGAGAGAAATCAGTTCCCTTGTGGATGATTCTGTTCAAGGTGTCCACTGAACAGCCCAGTGGAGCTGTTAATTAGGCAGGTATACATGTGTGTCTGGAGATCAGGGGAGCAGTGTGAGCTGGTGACACAAGCTTATTAAAATTATCAGAGCCTACTATGCATGTAGAGTAGCTTTGAGAACTGATACCATTTGCTTGTTTTGGAGATTAGTTACTGTGGGGTTAAATGGATATAGAATGTGATTTAAAATTGTCATCAAGTTGGATCATAAAGCTTGACTAACTAGGACATGGTATCCCATTATCTTTGTATTTCTTTTTAAAGTATCTCAGTAACTATTTGTAGATCTTAACACACATAACATTTCTTTAGAAACAATTCAAGAAAGTTATATAAAGCTACATGAGTCAAGCTTTCATACTTCAAAACTGAAATGTATATTAATATCTGTAAGTTTTTCTTTAAATTTCTGTATCTGCATATTCAACAATGAACAAACTGCCTAGTTTTCTTGATGATCCCGTGGTGATGAAACGATTTCCTTCCCTTTTCAGGAGGATGCCCAGGAAGAATTTGGCTGGAAGCTGGTTCACGGTGATATATTCCGTCCTCCAAGGAAAGGGATGCTGCTATCCGTCTTTCTGGGATCAGGGACACAGATTTTGATTATGACTTTCGTGACTTTATGTAAGTGTTAAGTGAAAACTAAAAAGTAGAAAATGCTTTTTAAAAATAATTATTTGAGATCCAGTTTTCCTAAGTTGTAGCTAGGCTAGATTGTTGTTTCTGAGAGTCTTTTGGTTCTCAGAATCTGTGTTCTTTGACCGTAGGTGACCAGGGGTGGGGTTAGCCATGCCAAAAGCTGACTCTTTCAGTCACCCTCACAGCTGCATAGAAAACAAGCACTTGCCGTGGGAGCATGGGAGCTGCAGGTCCTCATCTGGGCAACCTGGAAGCAGGGCCACACAGGTTGGCTCTCCTACCTCACCGGAGCGTATGATGAAAATCCCAGGACATCCTTGGCTTCCACTGAGAGGGACAGAACAGAGAGGAGACGGGACAGAACCCAGAGGGGACGAGACAGGAAGCTTTTGGAGACCTTGCCACCTTGGCAAGATTTAGGAAGCAAGACCTGTTTCTTTCCCCAGCAACACTGAGGAAAGATCTTCCTACACACACACAAAAATCTCTCTTCCTTGTGACCTTGAAAGCCTTCAGAAATTTTATTAAGTCCTAATTTGTTAATTAGGACAAATTTTTAATTTTTCTTTTTTAAAAAACAGAGCTGACTTAGAGGTATTCATCAGCTGCAGGAGGAGCCCTGAGACTCCTGTCTGGAGATGTTTTAATGCCATGGTCTTTCAGTTTTCCAAGTTATCATCAGAGAAAAATATATTTATGAAAAGAGTTTTATGAATTTTGCATTTATTTCCTCACATTCTCATTGCCTGCTACTGGTGAACAAGTAACACATGAATGTTACTAGAAAAATTCCGAAACCACTGACTTTTCAGTAATTTTCTTAGCAAACACTTGTTCTTATGTTTGTTTGCATACTAAATACGTAATACTATAGTCATTTTCTACAAGTAAAATTGTCCCAAGTTTTTATGATGCAATTAAACACATAAGTGTTTGGAAAGAGAATGAGCGATTCCAGATGTCTGGCACCTGCAAAGTTTGAGGTTGACTGATTTGCACCTTCCGGCTCCGTTGAAGACTAACTAGAACATATTTATCTACTAACAACTTAGATAAGGTGGCGATGGTGTGATGGGAGAGGCTAGCTGGCAGTTGTAAGTATATTACACTGAAGAGGGGAGACTGGGAAAACAAGGCATGAAGGAGGTTTGGACACGCCAGACGATTGACTGCAGAGTCCCAGAGGTGGAGTTCCAAGGGAATGGGTGCTTGAGGGTGAAATTCGGCTTTCAAATTAGACCGCGAGTGGCCTTCTGCCTCTCTCTGATCTTTGTTGGGGTCAGCTAGAAAGCAACCTTGTCATGAAGGACAGTTTCAAAGAGCCTCAGTTAGAAAATGACAGAGATTGTTTCTCTTCAGTGCTTGAAGATGGACTTTTTGCTTCAGAACAATCCATGTGTCAGGCCTGAGAGGACTGGGGAGGGTGCGTCTTAGCTTAAATTCCAGTAGGTCCTCTAGTTACCCTCTTTGGCTTCCTGTGATCGTGAGTTTCTCCTCTCCAGTCGCTGCTGCTGGGAAGGTGTGCAGTGGTGTCTGCTTGGCTGTGTGCTCCTGGGGGAGACACCGGAAATTGCAGTGAGAGAGCCACCTGCATCTGTTCTTGGATTTCTTTCTGGGAAAGTCATATCTGACTTCTAGTTTAAAGCTCGGAATTGCTGTAAATATAAGATGGTGTTTTTTTCCTTAATTAGTTGGGAGGGTTATATAGTGAAGAACAAACAAGCAACTAGCTAAGTAAGAGTAGGAAACAATTTCCCAAGTTACTGACCAAGACCTTCGGTAGCTAGTGTTCACAAAGCTAATGGTGCTGTGAAGTCTTTTTTCCTCTCTTTTGTCCTTTGACTAGATTCTGCCTCATCTCATGTTTGGATGTTACAAGGGTTTTTTTTTTTTCACCCCAGAGGAGTCAGTATTATTTTTAAAAGGAACAGAAAGTGAGAATATTTTACCATGGGAGTATTTTTATTGATGTTAATTTAAAAGCTGTACTTGAAGCTCAGAAGAGCTGAAAGCACTCTTGAGCTTGCAGTCAGCCTCCACTGGTAACAGGAAAGGTGGACCCTGACAGGAAATGTCCGATTGGAGCTTGCCTTATGTGTGATCCTGTTGATGCAGTGCCTTAGATATTACCACGATTCAGTGTGGCTGCGTGGTAAGGGAGCATATTTTCATGAAGTTGTATTTAGTTTATTGTTTAAAAAATGAGCGGGGTCTTCTGTCACTTCAAAGGAAACAATAATAAAATTCATAACTTTAAATTACTTTTTTTAGTTTTTGCTTGCCTGGGATTTTTGTCACCTGCCAACCGAGGAGCTCTGATGACGTGTGCTGTGGTCTTATGGGTGCTGCTGGGTACTCCTGCAGGCTACGTCGCCGCCAGGTTCTACAAGTGTAAGTAGGAGCTGCCCTGCCGGGTGTCAGACCAGGAGTCTAACCTGCCACGTCGGGGTCTGAGCCTTTGTGTCTGGTAGTTGAGGCTGTTTAAGCAGTGTGTTAAGAGGTGTCTAAAGAAGCTTGTGAGATGGATGACTCCCCCGAGATTTGCTTGTTCAAACATGCGTGTTAAACAGTGGCTTCAGTAAATTTAGGTGCTACCTGTCCATTGTCCCCTCTCTCCTTCTTAAGTTTTGACTTAATAGTTTTGGCTGCACAGCTTAGATTGGCTACATTCATAGAAATATATTTAGTCTAGTAAAGGGAAGAAAGTATCACTGAGTCATTTATTAAAACAAATAGCATATATATATAGGAATACTTTATGAGAGAGAGGTCGTACTTACATTGATTTAATGTTTATGAAGGTACACTGTACGAAAATTCATATCTCACTGTTTAAAGAGCCCCCAAGTAAGTTACTCTTGAAGCAAGGTTTAGTTACATTCTCTTGTGTTCTTGCTTTCCAAAAGTAAAATAAAGTTCAGTGAAAAAAAGAATTCAGAGCCACAGAAAAAGAGTGAGATAGGATTAGACGACTTACAAAGTAGCTTTTCCAGGTCAGCAAATGCCAAAGTTTGCCCTGCTTAGGAAGCCTGTGATCCAGTTGAGATGATCCTGTTGGTAATCTGTGACTGAAAATGCCAGGGAGATGATGACACAGGGCTAGGGTTCCCCAAGGTCTTCTGATAGGACTAAGGTTTCAGCTAAAACACACAGGGTTACTTAGGTAGCCTTAAGGTGTGGTTGGCTAGACTCAACCCCAAATAGAAGTATTAGATTTTGCTAGATGTGTAGAGTATGTGAAGGCCTGTGTGCATGTGTGAGTGAGTGAATGTGTTTACTTGCTGTGAGTTTTGTCAGGCTTCTTTTTTTCTTTCATTCTTTGCTGACAGACATAGGATTAGGCTGGTCATATGTACTTTAAGACAAAGGAGATATGGTTGGAGCCCTACCTGCTCCCCCTTTCTGTTTTTGTGCTCTCGCTTTCCTTCTGTTCCTCAGTCAGGTTCTGCACCGCACACCTGTCTGGGGCCTTCTCACCTGCTGTTCCCTCCACTTGACTTCCCATCGTACTCCCTGCCCGACGGACACACCTCCCCTTCTTCTCCTGTCTGTATTTCAGACTTCCTTGCTGCTGATTAAGGAGCATATTCATCAGGCAGAACATTCAGAGACCCACTGTCACACAATGCTTCATTTTATAGATTGATTTTTAATGTTTCAAATAATAATATTTGAATTTTGATTGGAATTGTATTAAACCCCCAAAATTCATAATTTCACAATACTCTTGTCAGTAATGCTGTGAATTCAAATCATATATATAAATTATTTTTTCTTTTAGACCAAGAAGTACTTCAGTTTAGTTTAGTCACTCAGTCGTGTCCGACTCTTTGCAACCCCGTGAATCACAGCACGCCAGGCTTCCCTGTCCATCACCAACTCCCAGAGTTCACTCAAACTCACGTCCATCCAGTCAGTGATGCCATCCACCCATCTCATCCTCTGTCGTCCCCTTCTCCTCCTGCCCCCAATCCCTACCAGCATCACAGTCTTCTCCAATGAGTTAACTCTTCGCATGAGGTGGCCAAAGTACTGGAGTTTCAGCTTTAGCATCTTTCCTTCCAAAGAAACCCCAGGGCTGATCTCCTTCAGAATGGACTGGTTGGATCTCCTTGCAGTCCAAGGGACTCTCAAGAGTCTTCTCCAACACCACAGTTCAAAAGCATCAATTCTTCGGTGCTCAGCCTTCTTCACAGTCCATTAAACGTATAAATTGTTAAAACTTGTTTTAAAAATCAAAGCTGTGTTCAGATCTCAGTCAGCTTTATCTCCAACTTTTAAACTAGGAGTGGAGGAGTATTTTCATTTATTTTACTCCAGATACTTTACATTTTTAAAGTGAGGGGGGAGTTAGAAGCAAAGAGTAAACAGCTGGTAAGTAAATTGTTCTATCAGGTGGCGGCACCCCTTCTGTTCTCAGTCACCTGATCCTACACGCTCACCCCCCATCCCTGACCCCCACNTTTAGTCACTCAGTCGTGTCCGACTCTTTGCAACCCCGTGAATCACAGCACGCCAGGCTTCCCTGTCCATCACCAACTCCCAGAGTTCACTCAAACTCACGTCCATCCAGTCAGTGATGCCATCCACCCATCTCATCCTCTGTCGTCCCCTTCTCCTCCTGCCCCCAATCCCTACCAGCATCACAGTCTTCTCCAATGAGTTAACTCTTCGCATGAGGTGGCCAAAGTACTGGAGTTTCAGCTTTAGCATCTTTCCTTCCAAAGAAACCCCAGGGCTGATCTCCTTCAGAATGGACTGGTTGGATCTCCTTGCAGTCCAAGGGACTCTCAAGAGTCTTCTCCAACACCACAGTTCAAAAGCATCAATTCTTCGGTGCTCAGCCTTCTTCACAGTCCATTAAACGTATAAATTGTTAAAACTTGTTTTAAAAATCAAAGCTGTGTTCAGATCTCAGTCAGCTTTATCTCCAACTTTTAAACTAGGAGTGGAGGAGTATTTTCATTTATTTTACTCCAGATACTTTACATTTTTAAAGTGAGGGGGGAGTTAGAAGCAAAGAGTAAACAGCTGGTAAGTAAATTGTTCTATCAGGTGGCGGCACCCCTTCTGTTCTCAGTCACCTGATCCTACACGCTCACCCCCCATCCCTGACCCCCACAGCCTGGAAAAGCTGCCCTGCTGGAGGCACCTTGGAGATTCAGACCTCCTGTGGGCATTCAGGAGTGCTGCCAGTCAGGCCTGAAGGTTCCTAGTTTTATAACATATTCTGAAACTGACCTCAAGGTAAATGAGCATTTCCAGGGTACTCTTTCTTCATCCAGTCCCAGTGATTGAAACTGGGTTAGAACTTTGTTTTGTTTTGAAGTTAAAAAAAAGTAGAAGAGAATAAAACTTGTTTGGATGACTTTCCTTTGACACTAGATTTATTTTATGCTAAAACAGTCCTGGGATGTGTGTCTCCGGGTTTGGATCATTTGATGAGGAAGTATTAGGACCTTTGCTCACATCAGTTTTCCAGGAATAGGCATCCAGTGCTGTGTGCTTATTTGTCCAGTGCCAGACCTGAGGTGTGGACATTTGGTTTGCTTTGAAGGTATGTCTTTTGTGTTAATGCCACTTTTGTTTTCTCCCGCAGCCTTTGGAGGTGAGAAGTGGAAAACAAATGTTTTATTAACATCATTTCTTTGTCCTGGGTAAGTGGAGTTTTCAGTGATAACTTGCTTAACTTAGTCATATTTTAGTTCCCAGAATTTCTGTCCTGTATGTCTGATCTTTTCTGTGTGTATCCAAGAAATGAATTTAATTTTTAAAAAGTGAATGTTCAGTGAACATTTGCAGAATGAGTACTACCTGTCTTACCTGGGGAAAATTGCCTTTAGACAGGAGAGATTTTTATATTCCTTGTCTTAAAAGTCTGTTTCTTAGTCTGGCAGTTCCAAGCATGATGAAAAGATGTTAAGGGGTAAATTTCATAAGGTGCTGATGGGAGTTTAAGTCAAGCAAAACCAATTTGAAGAGCAATTCAGTTTTCTACTAAAATTTTTTTATTTTTTAATTTATTTTTAATTGAAGGATAATTGCTTTATAGTACTGCGTTGGTTTCTACCAAACATCAGCATCTACTGAAGTTTTAAATTCACATACGCTAATGACCCAGCAATTCCACTTTACTGTGTATAGCACAGAAATTGTGATACTTGATGCATATCATTGCCACTATATCATTTTGCTTCTACCTCAAATGTTACCCAGGTGCCTGTTGTGTCTTTCAGGATTGTGTTTGCTGACTTCTTCATAATGAACCTGATTCTGTGGGGAGAAGGATCTTCAGCAGCTATTCCTTTTGGGACCTTGGTTGCCATATTGGCTCTTTGGTTCTGTATATCTGTGCCTCTGACATTTATTGGTGCATACTTTGGTTTTAAGAAGAATGTAAGTTTATAGATGTTAACTTATTTGAATTAATCTCAGCCGTGGAAATTAGCATATGCCACCTTAAAGATGCATGTGTCTAGAAGATAGAAACTAGTCCTGTGAGACCTGAATTTCATAGAAAATTGATGACTTCTTAGTTTGACTGCAGTCATTCTTAAAATAGTACTCAGAAGAATGTGGTTAGAGAGAGGTTATGGATGTAAAGTTAAGATTTCAAAGTTTGATAAGTAAATGTAAATGGCAACTAAAATAGATTACAGGAAATGAATGCTAATTTAAACTAATGAAAATGAATTTATTACATTAAAAATAAATTGTTCCTTTTTTTTACTTAAAAAATACATGTATCTGTTTTTCTTAGCAATAAATGTTTGTTTTTTTTCTGTGGGTTTAGCTTTAGAAAAATTTTTCCCTGTGGAGGGGCACAGCATTGGGCACAGGATAGGACTTAAATGCTTGTTAAATGAGAGAGAAAGTTATTCTGAAGACATTAGCAATTGTAATTTCTTATAGTTTATTTGTCCTTTCTGCCAAAGAAACTCCCTTCCTATTTCTCTCATAGCTTTCTTCTACTATCCCTTCCTCGGCTGTGGTCTGAAAGTTCCTGTGTGAATTGTTCAAAACCCAGAATAAATTTTTTTTTTCATAGGCATATTAGGGTTATACTTCTTTGCCATTTCATAAAAGCCAGTTCAACCTATAACGTAGCCTAAACATTATACTTATAGTGAGGAAAACAGTCAATTAAAAATGGAGTGTTAGCTGCATCGTTTAATTGCTAGCCTGAAAATCTGTTATCATTAATTCCTATGAGAAAATGTTTTGCATTTCAACTTTGATTTTTGTGAGCAGATTGGCGTACACGTTTCTTTCTCTGCTTGCTAATCCACAATTCTTATAGCAAGGAGGTAGAACTTAGACATTCTTCCCACCAATCTGGATAAGTTGCTTAGATGTTGGTGAGGAAAGGAGTCCCGTATTGCAGCAGTGCCAAGGAGTCTCTCCCACTGCAGCTGTTCATCTGTACTTGACCTCCATAAGATTTTTGAGATTCTGTAGCAATACCTTAATGCCTTTAAAATCTTTTATGATATACAAATTCTGTACAGGTTGTGACATTTTCAAATTATTGATTTATTCACTAGGGACTAAGTGATGTCTGAGCTTCTCTTTTTCGTAAATGTTTCTAATCTATATAACTTAACTAAGTAAACTGGGTAAAACTGAGTACGGGTTAGGAAGTAAAGCTGTAAAAAAAAAGTTAATGACCATACAGTAAGGATAGCAGTGTTTTTCATCTGTAGTTTTGGAATAAACTTTATGTGCTTACCTGCTGGCATTTGGTTTTAGGAAGGGTTGCAGTCATGGTTCAGTCCCTCCCTCCAGCCTGTCTGCCTCCACCTCTGCTGCCCGCTTTCTACCTGCAGCTCAGAGGAAGCTGAGAGGTCACTCTTGGGTCCTTCTCTAACTCCACTGTCTTTGCTCTTCTCTGAAAATGTCTCCACAAGGCTGAAAGAAGTTACGTAGTTGAGCATACTTTGTGAGGGGACCTGGAATACCCTGGAAGAAACTTGTCTACTTTTAAGAGACTTCAGAGTTTCCACTGCACCTACCGTGCCAGGCTACTAAAAGATTTCTCAGTTCTTTGACATTTTGTTTATGACTTGAAATCTGTATAGCATAAATAGTGAACTGACATGATCTGAAAGTTTTTAATTGCATAGATGAAATAAGTACTGAAAATTCTAAAAATATAAAATTTGAAGAATTAGTGTAGTGATTCTCTGCCTCTGTACACTTACACTGACGTATGAAATAAGCTCACAGAAGTATAATCTCAATGAGAGTATCAGGTTTTAACTTTTGCTGTATCATCACAAAAACTACAAAAGTAGGTTTTGAACTTTTTTTGCAAGAAAGTGAATTTCTACATGTGTACTCTCCTCCCTCCCCCTCACGTTACTATGTTTAGGTACTTTAGGCTCCAGTTGTTTTTATACTACCATGTAGTGTGTTAGAGAATAATTGGATACATCAGCAGTAATTTATGATCATAAAGCTTCATATAGCCATTCATTGTCTTCCTTGTGCTCTTAAGTCTTAGCAAAAATTGAGCAATTTTAATAGAAATGACATTGTCCATCTCCAAAAAACACATTGACAACAGTTTCAGAACCAGCCCATTTCTTACAGTAAATATATAACTAAAAGGAGAAGCTTAACTCTACCTTTGTATTAACTGCTATTTTCTCAGTCCTATATTGTTTCCTCCTGTGTGTTTCTAATTTGTTTAAAGCCGTTAGTCATTGGATCACTGCTGGAAACAGTGGTGGCTTGTTCCGGGAGACAGACAGACTATTGTACCTGATGGTATCTGGTTTGGGGCTTCTGAATACAAGTTTCGCTCTGATGACCTAGGTAGACTTGTATTGCCATTAGTGTCAGCTTGGAAGCTGAGAAAAAGCTGACAAATAATCTAGTGCAGAGAAGAATTTCTTAAATAGATACATAATTATTAACCCTTTCTCTCTCTTTTTTTTAACTGAAGGCCATTGAACACCCAGTTCGAACCAATCAGATTCCACGTCAGATTCCTGAACAGTCTTTCTACACAAAGCCATTACCTGGTATTATCATGGGAGGGATTTTGCCCTTTGGGTGCATCTTTATACAGCTTTTCTTCATCCTGAATAGTATTTGGTAAGCTGAGCACTAAGTCCTCTTATTGTGTGTACTACTAGCTTTCTCTTTGTTTATAGGGCTTACTGTTTATACTTTTAAATGTAAGCTGTTCTCCAATAATCAGAAATCTTAAGAGGTAAAAAGTTGTTTTATCTTTTCAGTGTTAGAAGAATTGTGATAACACTTGTTATTAGTCAAGGGCTTATTATTTATTGTTCAGTTCTCACGCCTCTGTGAGGTGGATACTATCCCTCTTCACGAGATGAAAATGAGATTTTGGAGGTTAAGTAATTTGCCTGTGTCACCCGGCTACTGTGTGACAGAAAATTCACCTGTCTCTCCAGTCCTGAGTTTTAATAAGTAATCAGTACTGCTTCAAAGGAGTGTCTTTGAGCTCCTGATGGGAGAGAATTCAAGCAAGCATTATTGAGCTAGATAACCTTCAAAGTCGTTTCTTATCCCAAGATCACTTCATTCTTTGGTTTCTTGTTCGAGCAGGAAAACACACTGGTAATTTTGAGCCACTCATACACTACAGTATGTTGTGATCTTTATTTGATCACACTGACATATGCTACAGAAAGTATCAGGGTTCCAGGTAGCATTGTCAGAACTAAAGTTGAACTTTTTTAGTTATTAGAGCCTGTCTTTCCTTCCTGTTTGTTACAGTGTTTTCCAAATGCAGCTGATGCTGTCATATATGATAAGAAACAATCTGTACCCAATATAACCTTTTCTCAGTTTGGCTCTGTCTTTACATTAATTTTGGGGGGGGAAGTGTCAAATTTTTCTGACTTACCAGTAGACAGACAGACAAAGCATATTTGAATAAATACGAGTTGCAAGTCCTGCCTGAACAGGAAGACAGTTGAATACATTGTTGTATCCTTCGTGCCCTGCCCTGCCTCTGCCACATACATCCCATCCTCTAAACCTGGGAAAATTTGTCGTCGATTAGATGGGAGAAAAAGCAAACATTTTCAGTTCAAAAAAAATGAAAGGAGTGTGTCATTTGCTATGTCAAAAATAAACTGTTGATGGGTTCATTTTGACTTGTTTGATTGTAGGTCACACCAGATGTATTACATGTTTGGCTTCCTGTTCCTGGTATTTATCATTTTGGTTATTACCTGTTCTGAAGCAACTATACTTCTTTGCTATTTCCACTTGTGTGCAGAGGTATGTATTAGCAGTATTCGCTTATGTTAATTTGCTAACAGTATTTATAATTTTGGCATAAGGTAACCTTGAATACTATTAATTGAAGTAAATATGTGTTATTGTGGGGCAAGTTGTGAAGTAATTTTCTTTATTGACTTTTTTTTCCATATCAACTTCTAATGTCACAAAATAGCCTCGCAAACCTGAATTATCAAAAGATTACAGTCTTTTTTTGTGTGTCAATATTTTTTTGTTCAGTGAGCAAGTATAACTGCGCAGTTATAGGTAGAAATTGACCTATATTCCTAAATCAAATGCAGCCATCTTTAAGCCTGAGTTAAGATAATTTCCCAGTGCAGTATATTTATTATTTATTTAGAAGTTAACTTTTAAAATGTTAATTTCCTAAGAATAGCACATTATGCTGAATTTTTAAAAAACTGTTGGACTTTAAAATTATTATTCTTACTGTGATACAGACACTTATAGACTGAAAATTCAGTGACAAACATTTTACGTGGAAAAATTTATTAAAACATTTCTGAGATTTCATTGCAGTGAGTTATATAGTTGGTAGCAAGACAAAATGATGTCCTTGGGTGACTTTTTAAAAGATTTAGATTGTGTTAAATCATTGTTTTATAGCTGTTTTCTCTACAGGAGATAAAATCTTAACTTAAATTTGATATGCTTTTTTAGAAAATTGAGATTAAGTTCACATACCATGAAATCAACCATTACAAAGTGCTCAGGGGCACTTACTACATATGCAGTATTGGGTAATCACTGTCTCTGCCTCAGGATAATTTCCTCACCCCTAAAGAAATCCCGTGCCCACTAAGCAGTTACTTCGTGTTCTCTCTCCCCTCAGACCCTGGCTGCCACCAGTCTGCTTCTCTCTACAGATTTGTCTGTTCTGGATATTTCATATAAGTGGAAGTGCACAATATGTGTGCCCTTCTGTGTCTGGCTTCCTTCACTTGGCAGAGTGTTTGAAGGTTCCTCTCACACTATAGCATGTGTCAGTGCTTCTTCCTTTTTATAGCTGAGTAACATTCCATCATATAGTTATACTCAGTTTGTCTATACGTTCATTCATTGATGGACATTAGGTTTTTTTCCACCTTTTGGCTATTTATGGGTAGTGCTGCTGTGAACGTCCATGTACTAATTCTCATTTTACCTGTTTGCAGTCCTTTGGGTTGTATATGTAGGAGTGGTATTGCTGAGTCATATAGTTAGTTACTTTTTATTTAATTTTCTGAGGAACCATCAAACTTTTCCACGGTGGCTTCACCATTTTATATTCCTACTAGCAGTGCACAAAGGTTCCAGCTTCTCCACATCCTTGCCAGTTACCTGATATTTCTGGTTTTTTAAGTTACAGCCATCCTAGTGGGTGTGAAGTGGTGTCTCATTGTGGTTTTGATTTTCATTTTCCCAATGACTAATGATGATGAGCATATTTTCTTGTGTATCTTGTTTGGAGAAATGTCGAATTCCTTTGCTCATTTATAAGTTAGATGGTTTATCTTTTTGTTTAATTGTGAGAGTTCTTTCTATATTCTGGATACTAACCTTTATCAGATTTTGATTTGTAAATATTTTCTCCCATTCTGTAATTTGTCTTCTCACTTTCTTAATGATATCTTTGGCACCAAAGGTTTTGTATATTTATTTTTTTTTTTTAGGAAATCATACATTTAAAAATACAGCCTAATGCTTCATTATTCATAAACCATTTAGAATTTTTCTGCATGTTTTTAGCCAGTCTTTTAAGTAGCTCCATCAAAGATAGAAAGTGCTTCTGAACACCTTTAGTGAAACTGGCAAATTTCAGTATGAAAAGAGACTGGAATCAATAGCAAAAATTAGGTTTGGGGGCCTATTCCATTTAGCTATGGTCTCTTTGTTAACTTTCTTCGGTTGCGTTACTTATTAATTGGAAAGTAATTCTTGATCCTGGGTTTTTTTCTCTTCTGCCCAGGATTATCACTGGCAATGGCGTTCATTCCTCACCAGTGGCTTTACTGCAGTGTATTTCTTAATATATGCAATACACTACTTCTTCTCAAAACTGCAAATCACAGGGACTGCAAGTACAATCCTGTACTTCGGGTATACCATGATAATGGTTTTGATCTTCTTTCTTTTTACAGGTAAGAATTAGAATGGTTTATTTTTAGTTAATACGTTTTTAGGCAAATTATTTATAATAATTTTGCTTTGATAAAACCCATGAAGGCTGCTACTACTTAGTGCTCCTGTATTTAGTTCTCAGTGGGGCAGATAAGTATGGTCTGGTCTGCCCCCGTGAGGGTGCGGTGAGTACCAGTAAAGCAGAGGTGGGAAGACAGGGCCTAGTCCAGGAAGAAGACTAACCAGGGACCATTGTTGTGCTGGAAGTACAGGGGTGCCTTGGCCAGAACATCTCAAGGCTTTCCCCTGTCCTTCTCTTAATGGAACAGTCTTGCTTTTGCTCATTTCAAAAAGAGAGTAAAAAGTTCTAGCTACCTAATTTAGGAGTAAGTAGAAATTGGGGGTTAGAAATTTAAGATGAGATTGAGAATAAATGATACAAAGAAAAGATGAGCATAGGACATCCCTTATTCTGGAAGTTTTAAACTGCATGTTTATATCACCACTTTAAAATCCATTTACCTAATGGGATAGAGTGTGCTTTACGTTGGCATTTACATATGTGCCTCTTCTCTGTCCACCTAGGAAAGTTCTCTGTATTTCAGTGCTTCAGTACTTAGCAATTGTGGAACGATTAAACAACAACTACAAATTGAGGGACCATTTCTTTGTCACAAAAAGTGTACATCTGAAATTTTATCTTATAAGATTGTGTTGCATGCTATGTGAGGAAGTACAGCAGTCAAAAAAGGAAAAAAACTTGTTAAAAAATTAGCTTTTCTATTTTCTACTCATCTGTTAGTATTTAACAGAATTAGGTAGAGTTTTGAAGTGCCCCTGTTGCTATATCAGTATATATAACAAGATTCAGGCACCTAGATCAATTCTGTACATCGGGTCATTGATTGGTCAGACATAGTGGGGTAGGGGTAGGGGTAGGGATGTGTGTGTGTGTGTGTGCGTGTGCGTGCGCGCGTGTGTTGGGATGCGTATCTTGGTCTCTGTGTGATAGATTTAGATCCACAGCCATAAGTCTCCATAAATGATCTGTGAAACAGGCATAGCCGATGAAATGAGGATTACTGTTTGGGGGCATCTGTATCCATGTCTGTAAACACATATACAATTTATTCCTTATTACACACAAAAAATCATGGTCTGGGTGAATGTCTTGTTTCTCCAGGCACATGTTATCATGATAATTCAAACATCACCTCAACTTTATTGTTACTGATTTTTAAAGCGTTATATTTTTACTTATTTTGAATAAAACAAATTTTCTAATCTAAATTCTGGAGCCACATCAAATTTAAATCAACCAGTGAAGCCAGTGACTTTTAATGTATTTCAGTTTGTGGGAAGGAAACATCTACATTTCTTTCAGGACTCTGCACTGACACCGTTTTTTTAAGTCAGTCTTTTAGAAAACAATAATTATTATTCTGCCACATTAGGAAAGACGCCACTTTCAGTATGTACACTATACCCATTTAGTGTTAAGAACAAAATAAAATACTAGAAGTACTTGAACAACAAAGTAAACTTAACTTTCTTAGAGTTGCTAGTATGATGATAAAATGTCTTTTCTCATCTTAAAATGCCTTCTATTACCTTGAAGTTCTTATTTCACATAAGATTGTTTCAGTATATTTATGTTTTCATGTTTACTTTTCTGGAATTAACCCCAGCCTCTTCTCAAGCCTTAATAATGACCCTTTGAATATCCAGAAGGTATATCTGTATCCTCGAAAACACACAGTGCATGGCATGTGCAGAGCAGGTACTTGGTTACATGCGTGCTGTAAGAACGGGTATAACAACACACGTAACTTCTGTGGTAATGTCCCAGCTGCAGTCTCTCGACTTACAAAATCTTAAAACAATGATGAAAACCATTGGAACTTTAAATATTAAATTTCCACAAGGGGCATGTGTATCCCCTTCTATATTCTTCTGTAGCCCAACCTGTTGACTATTTCTTAGGGGATAATCTTGGAAAAAATGTTATGAATCAATTCTAACATGGTAGGCAGTTTCATAATTTAGTACATATCCTCTTGCAAACAGTCTCTGAATTTACGTTTAGTATGTGTAAGTATGATATAGTTTAAAAGGATACTACACTTGAAATCAAAAATAAAACTGAATCCTGGCCTTTCTTACCATCCACGGGCCCTTAACAGTTATGTAATCCTTAAAGCTTCATTTTTGTCAGCTGTCTGGCATTCAAATTTTTTAGAATCTAAAGTGATAAAAATACTTCAAAATTTTTAGACTCTAAAGTGATAAAAATACCTGAAAATCAAGGCCTGTATTTTTTCATGATTCTCCTCATTTACTCTATAAGAGTCCATGGAGGCCAGTAGGGCAGATAAAATTAATCTCTCTTTAATGAGATAAAGAAATGGGGTGGAGATTCCAGGTGACTCATCTGAAGATGATTCACACAGCTTAGGACAGAGCTGCTGTGTCCTCCAGTTCTGTGCCACCTCTCATCTCAGAGGGAGTGTCTCTTTATTATTAATCTTTTATCATATCACTTTAACACTTTGTAAAATCTTTTTGAGTTATTTTGTTATAATAATCTTTGAAAACTGATCGTTCCCAATAACTGTACTTAGAAAATATTCCCTTTTAATTCTGTGAATCTGATATTCTGATTTTTAAGCTGTTCATATGTTGAATTAATAGCATTTTCCATTTTGTGGTAAGAAAGTATTTTTAAATAGGAAAGTAAGATTGGCATCCTTTTCCTCTTCCAACTTTAGCCTTTTCTGTCTAATAAGAAAAAGAATATATTATAGAAAGCTTTAGATAATCTTATAGCATAAAAAGTTTTTTTAAATCAATTTCTGTAAGAAATTTGATTTAATTGGTTCTGTATTTTTCAGAAGAATTTATGGGTCTTTGGTGTATTCCTGGTAATGGCTTATAGTTTCGGTTTATAGTTTTATGGTTTTTTTAAGGAACCAGTCATTTTAAGTCTGTACTTTTATGTAAATCATGAAGCTGCCTTTGAAAAGAGGTTGACTTTTGTTTTTTCTTTTATAGGAACAATTGGCTTCTTTGCATGCTTTTGGTTTGTTACCAAAATATACAGTGTGGTGAAGGTTGACTGAAGAAGCCCAGTGTGTCCAGTTAAAACAGAAATAAATTAAATTCTTCATCAACAAACACCTGTTTTTGTGACTACCTTGAGTTTTACCAGACTTATTGGCCTAGTAATCCTTAAGAAACAACATGATTCTAAATACACCTCTCCCCACATACCCATCCCCGCAGAATGTGTTATCAGCACTAAAACATTTGTATCGTGATTTGATTAAGTATATATTCAGTTGTTCTCAGTGAAGAGCAAATTTAAATATTATGTGCATTTGTAAATATAGCTATAAAATTTTCAGTACTTCTAATGGCAGAATAGAAGAGGCCATATTAAACAACACTGATGAAATACAGGACAGTTCATTGTAAATAGGATTTTCTAGGCTCGGTAGGTGGAAAGAATTATTTTTCTTTGAAGGAAGTAACTTTTTATCATGGTAATTTTGAAGGATGATTCCTATGATGTGTATTGGGGCAGGGGGTAGGGATGCTGCTTTTAAAAAAGTCTTGTATCGGTTGTAACTGTTCATATCTGCTTTTCTGTGTTGACTTCATTATTCCATGGTATTGGCCTTTTAAAAACTATGTGCCTCTGAGTCTTTCAATTTATAAATTTGTTATCTTAATAAATATTATAAAAACATCTTCATTGCATCATTACCTGTTGTATATTCATGGGGATTCTGTATTTACCAATGGTGTTTTTAAGTGATTTATACTGTTTTATCAGATTCTACTGATCTTTGCTAATGTCCTTTCTGAGCTTTGAGCTAAATGAAATTCCAATTTCCCAGGCTTTGTAACAAAACTAAACTTTTCACTATTAGGCAGTAACAGAAAGTTTAGTAATGCATATCTAGCCAGATGAATTATGTAAGTATAGTAGTTAATATGAGCCTATTGCATTGCTGTTAAGGATTTCATATTTTTTTTACCTGTTTTTCAAAATACAGTATTTTTTATTTTTTTAAATCAGTTTTTATGATTATACTTAACAAAAACTAGCAGCTCTTCTTCATTTTGATTACGTTTGTCTTAACTTGGATTTCCTGGAATTAAGAACTCACCGTGTTGCAGTGTGTTGACTGGGACTGTCTCCTGGACAGCAGGAAGCTTAAGTGGGTGGGGCTGGGTCAGCCGCATTGTGGACATTGACCTGTCAGCAGAGCTGGGGTGGAAGGAGCTGGGCACTCAGCATCCATCCCGTGATACTGCCGCTGAGCTGGGACCCAGGCCCAGGGTCCTCTCCTGCTGGCTGTCTACACCATGACCCCTCTGCTCTGGACAATGTGGCTTTGGAGAACTGGCCAACCGCTTGAGGAGGGACATGTTGATAAACTGATGAAGCTGCAGAACCAAGGTCGTAGACTTCTTTCAGGACTTCAAGGAAACAGTAGGGATTGGACCCCTGAGTGCCGTGGGAAAATGCGACTCAGTAAGTGTGATTGTGCAAACCAGCTGCCATCAGGTTCATATGACTTCCTTGAGACCCATTATATGAAGCTGTCAGAGAACTGGGCCGTCAACCTGTGTGGGATGGGGCCTCAGGAATCTGTTGTCTTTTGACAAATACACCCTGGGAGACAGTGGCTTCCGTGGAGCCGTGGGCGAAGCTTTGAACTGTCACCAATGCAGTGATGCCTCATTGGGCTTTTGAGTGTGTGTGCGGGCATGCTTGGGTGAAAAGGGGAGCAGAGGTGATGCGGAAAGGACCAAGTGTGAAATGGCATTGTTTCAGCCCTGTCCTGCCACTAATGAGCAGATCCCTTCCAATGTAAAGCTTTTGATGAAAGTATTCCCTTTCCATCCTCAGAGCTCACACTGCATTGTGCAATACTGATGTCTGACAGTTCTGTTACTGTCTTAAATATTAATATTACTCAAGGTTATTGTATAACTTTGCAGGCATATCCTTCTAAATAGATCACAGCCCTTTCAAGGGCAGGAACCACTGCTCCTCCTTTGGTTCAGGCCTCAAGTGTAACAGGACTTTGCATGTAGTAGGTGTGTATTTGGAAGTAGGATGAGATGGTTGGATGGCATCAACTCAATGGACATGAGTTTGCACAAACTCCGGGAGATGGTGAAGGACAGGGAAGCCTGGTGTGCTGCAGTCCATGGGACTGCAAAGATTGAACACACTGAGCAACTAAAGAATAAGGCATGTATTTCTTCATCAAAACTAGGAATTTAAATGATAAGTGATATTGATTTTAAATATTTGAATTGATAGAATGATAAGACACCATTTCAATGTTTTGTTTAGCTCTCAGATGCCAGAATGTGCTGTTTTGATCTTGTGAAATTTTGCATTTTTATGTGCATCCAGCCACATTGTCTTGTACACTTGTTCTCTGTTCATTGACAGTTGTTAAAAACAAATCAGCACTGGCAGAACTTGGCCAGCTTCTCTCTACACTTAGTTTGAACTGTTACCCATGGAACCAGCTCAAACATAAAGCTACAAAGAGGCTAATTGAAATCAGAATGCTGGGTTATTTCTCATTCAAATAAAACAGATGGCCCTCCTTGCCACACTTCTGTCAAATCTGGTGGTGGGGAGGGAGGGATGAATGTGTTTTTAACTCCTACACAAGCTTAGTCTGCTCCTTGAAGGGGTCACATGCAGCTACGGAAGGAAGTGTTGCGGGGGATGCAGGAGGGAGGGCTTTCATTTTGAAGATTTAAGAAAAAGCACTTTAACAGGGATAGTTTGTGTTCACAGTTTCAGTTTACATTCTGAATATTTAATGTTGAGTTATTGAAATTTTTCTTTGGAGTAGGTAATACACACCCATGGTTAACAATTCAAAATGTGTAAGAGAATATAGAGAGAAATCAGTATCCTTTCAACCTCGTCTCGCTGACTTCTCTTGCCTGGAGACAATCATGGTTAACCATTTCTTTCCAGAAATTGAAACTCTTAATATACCAACTTGAAACCTCATTTTTTATTTCCTATTTAACTGACAGTATTAAGATTCCCTTTCAGAGTTGGTTGTGAGAGTTTTAAGAAAGCAGCTGTGGAGATTGTATTTTTATTGGGCAGAGTATGTTTGATATATTAGTACAAAGCATTGCTGTTACAAAGTCACCTCATTGATATTTAATAGATTTGTAAGGTGGTATAAACCACCTCTGAGGAGCTGGTTGGGAAAAGAGATTTTGAGAGAAACTTGAGAAAATTCTCTTACTCCATAGCGAGGTAATTGTTGCAGCTCCACTGCCCAGAGACTCTACAAGACGAGAGATCTAAAAAGAACCCAGCTCACAAAGGGTGTTTCCATAGAGTTGAGGTTGTGTCAGGCAGGAGTGCACCAGAGTGGGTCCCCGAAGCACGTGGGTGTCTTGGAGAAAACTCCCATCCTGGACACAGAATCTACCTAAGAGGAAATGACTTCTGAAACGACGATTTTATGAATGTTTAAAGGAATAAAAAAAAAAAAAAGACCTCAGCTCCTGTGGCCCCTTGTTACTGATTTTTGGAAAAGGAACTTAAAAACAGCCTGGTGCCTGGCTAAAATGTGCGCTTGGCAATTTGTCTTGATGCTCGTGTGTGCGTACACACAGGCCCACACACACAGTTTGCCTTAGGAACATACACACACTGTTTGCCTCAGGAGCTGGGTGCCCTCCCAACCCAGTCTTGAGAAAGCTTCATTTCCGAAGAAGCCACGATGTGATTTATTTCTGCCTCAGGTGTGAACTTTGTTTTTTTCACATCTCTGTCAGGGCATTTTTAACCGTATGGGTAACAGTAAAGTGAGCTTCGATTCCTGGGGACAAGAAGTCCAAGGATCAGGGTGAACAAATGGGGAGCCATTCTTTCCCTGCACCCTCGTCGTCGTGCCCTTGAGGTGGCTGACTTCACGCTCCCAAGCAGCCCCTCTGGCTGTGAAGGGACCCCGCTTGTTCCCCCTCACTGTTCACAGCTTGGCTGTGGCTGCGAGCCCAGGTGCACTGGAGCCTCAGACGCTCAGGGCTCAGGCTCCATGTTCGGGCAATCCCCCAGGCACAACCTGCTGTGTGTGCCCTGGCCACCAGGATAGTCCCAGGAGGAGACTCCCCACCAACCAAAACCCAAGGTGCTGATGGGGAAATGGGCTCCAAGGAAAGAAAGGAGAGACCTCACACCTGAGTGCCCGTGAGCTGCCTTGTTTCACTGGAAGATGTAGCCTACTTTCAGAACCATGAAAAATCTATAAACTCTTATTTCGATCCCACCTGACCAACACTTAGATTCAAATATTTACTCTTCAAGAGAGCAGCAGAGGATGAGATGGATGGCATCACTGAATCAATGGACATGAACTTGGGTGAACTCTGGGAGATGGCGAGGGACAGAGGGACCTGGCATACTGCAGTCTATGAGGTCATGAAGAGTCGGACATGACTTCACAACTGAACAGGTGTGAGTCAATGTATGTGAAGTTCTCCCAGCAGGTGACAAAAGGCTAAAAGGGAGTTGGATATGGATGTCATTGTATATTAAACCACAGTTACCTCTGATCTCAATGTTCTAGTTACAAACCCAGTGGTTTGGCATTGCAATGTTTATCCTAATTTTATCCGATTTTCTGCAGCATTTAGGTGTTCTATATGCACATTATGAAGACTAGTACATTATTCATTTTCTTAAAATCCTAGTGTGACCATACAGGAAGGAGAGGAATTGCTGGAGCATGTGAGCATTGTTGGGAGAGGGAGAGGCTTCTGGCAAGCAGCAGCTGACTGGTGGTGCAGGCAGAGGGTTTATATTGGTGACTGGATGGTGGAAGCAAGCCCCAGTCCCCTCCAGTCAAGGCATGGGACACAGGTGGAAACCACTGGAGGTTGACCAAGAAGTGTTTGTTGACTGCTGGTTGAGAAGCCCGGATCCACTGGCTTTCTCGTGAATGGAAAACATGGACAAAATACAGGATAGGAGGTGGCAGTTGAATGGCAACTGTTCTTGAGTCAAAAGGTGGGGAGTTAAAGGAAGGACAGCGACTTGATTTCAGTTTCTGAGTCTGACTCCCACCCTCCTGCCACTTGCTCTGTAAACTGCAGGGCAGCTCAAGGTGTCCTTGGTTCATGCCTTTCCTGTCCTTGTCTACCTCGGGCAGGGCAGGAAGCCAAAGTTCCACCTGTCTGTGAGCACCCCGTAAGCACTTGGAGGGGCAGGCCTTAAGTGGGCTGGATGCCGAGGGATGTAGGGGGAGGGAAGTTCTGGAACCCTAACCAGGCTACCAGCATCCCTTGGAGAGAGGAGCTGTGCCACAGACTCCCTCGTCTTCAAATGGGGTTTGATGAGCTCCTCAGTCAAAGGCCAGGCTCCCCTGATGACTCAGACGGTAAAGAACCTGCCTGCAATGTGGAAGACCTGGCTGGGTTCCATTCCCGGGTTGGGAAGATCCCTTGGAGAAGAAAATGGCAACCCACTCCAGCATTCTTGCCTGGAGAATCCCATGGACAGAGGAGCCTGGCGGGCTACAATCCCTGGGTCCACAGAGTCAGACATGACTGAGTGACTAACATTTTCACTTTTCAGTCAAAGCCAGGTTCTAGAACCTGCTCAGGACCTTGATGGACTAGGATGTGGCTACCCGCTCCAGTATTCTTGTCTGGAAAATCCCGTGGACAGAGGAGCTTGGCGGGCCACAGTCCATGGAGATGTAAAGAGTCAGACTCAACTGAGCACACACATGCACGCAGGACCTTGATTCAAGAATAGCCGAGCCAGGCTGAGCCTCCCGATGGAGTGTGACTGGAGCCACACCCCAGACAGACTTCTCCCACAGCCAGAAGCTGCAAATGGGGGTCCCCCAGGGCCTATCCTGCTGGCAGACAGGGTTTTTGACACACAGTGCCCACGAGGGCACAGGAGACCTCTCTGTAGTTTCTTAGGATTTCTGTCAGGTTCTGAGGTTTGGCTGGGCTTTGGCAACCAGTTATATCTGAGCAGTTGTCTACTTCGCATAGAAACATAGGCCTTTCTAGGGAATACATAAACATCTCCTATCTACCTTCTCTGACCTTCTCCCTTCCCCCTTCACATCCAGCAGAAGCACCAGAATTCCTCAACTGGCAAAGAATCCAGCACGTTTCTCTAAGGAGGACCGGGACACATCTCGCTCGCTTTTTTTTTTTTTGGATAAGAATACGTTCTTTTTTTCTTTCTTTTTTTCTCTGTCTCTTCTTTTGAGAGAATTGTCAATCTATATGCAATTTTAAGAAACAACACAGATGGCCCTGGATTTCCTTTTGCCCAGGTCCCCTAGTAATGACATCTTGCAAAGCCATCGCACAATATCAAAATCAGGACACTGACACTGATTTGTGAAGATACAGAACATCTCTATCACCAGGATCCCTCGGGTTGCCCTTTCATAGCTACCCCCACCTCCCTTAGCTTCCTCCCACCATTAGTTCACTCTCCGTCTCTAGAATTCTAATGATACTCACTTCACGAACATCACTTAAATGGAACCAAGCAGTATGTGATCGTTAGGCCTGGCTTTCTCCACTCACTATCAGTCTTTGGAGATTAATCCCAGCCGTATTGTGCATCAGTTCACTATCTTTTATCGATGGCAACATTCCAGAGTATGGATGTTCAGCATTTGTTTCCCACATTGAAGGACATTGGGATCATTCCCAGTTTGGAGCGAATATGAATAAAGCCTCTCTGAACATTTTCATACAGATTTTTTTGCGAGAACATGAGTTTTCATTTCTCTGGGATAAATGCCCAAGAATGAAATCACAAGATCAAATGGTAGTTCCACGATTAGTTTTCTAAGCAGCTGCCAAACACAGGGTGGCTGTGCACCATTTTACATTCCCTCTGGGAACATGGGAAAGATACGCTTCTTCACATTCTCACCAGCCCTTGGTGACATCGCTATTTTTTTATGTTCTAATAGGTATGTATTGACAGTGTGGTTTTAATCGATATTTTCCTTATGGCTACTGATACTGGGTATCTTTTCATGTGCTTACTTAGTTGCCATCTTTGGCAAAATGTCTGTTCATGTCCATTGCCCATTTTCTGATTGGATTGTCTGGTTTTTATTGTTGAGTTCAGCTCTCCCTTTTTAAAGCAGATTGCAGGGTGGAGATAGGGGGAAGTTCTGAAATTAACCCAGTTGAGTTAATTGCTCATCTGTTGGGTCTTTGCTCATCCCCTGGATCTCTTAGCCAAGGATTACTAGCAAGGTGGGAGTGGGGTGAGGGACTTGCCTTTGAATCCCTGTTTTCTGCTCTCAGTGGGGTGACCGGACGTGTATGCACAGCAGCTTAGAAGCAGGGTTGAGCACCTTTCCTCCAACCTGGTCTCTGAGGAGGGGCAATGAGGGAAGGGAGAAATGATGGGTTCACGTTTCCTAATGATGGGCTCCATGGTCTCCGTCTGTGACCACCAGACCCAGCAAGTCTTAAATCAGTGCCGCTCAGACTTCCACGTGCCTGTCAATCATCTGGAGATCGTAAAATACAGATTCAGACACACCTGGCCTGGGGTGGGTCCGGAGAGCCTGCCCATATCATCAGCCCCAGGAAGGGCAATGCTCCCGGTTCCTGGCCCAGGTTTGAGCAGGAAGGGCCTAAAGAGCCCCTCCCTCTCACAGAGGAGGACACCGAAGCCCAGGCAAGTTAAACATAAATCACAAAGTGCCCACCAGCTCTCTCCCACTCCCATTGCCAGCTTCAGTGGCAGCGGCCCCTGTGTCCCCCACCGCCTGCTCAGGGAGAATGACATCCTTCTCAGGAAGCGGCCAGAAAATCCTGCCCTGGGGTGCATTTGAGTCAATGAGTTAATGCAGTTTCCCCCCAGGGATTTTTGCAGTTTGGGTCTGGACTTGAGTGGTTTCGTGTCCACTAAGCAGATTCCAGGCTATGTCAGTACATAGTGAGCACCAATCCCATAAACCCAATTTCATCGAATCAGCAAACTACAAACTTACAGGGCGTGTGAGAGTGGTGTGTTTAGGGCTGACTTGTGTGCCTGTCCCCCGTCCTGCCCCCCAAATTCATATGTTGAAGCCTTAGTGCCCAGTGCCTCAGAATGCAACTGTATTTGGATACAGGTGTTTTAAAGAGGTAATCAAGTTCAATGAGGTCATTAGGGTGGGCCCTAATCCAATGCAACTGGTGTCATATGAAGAGAAGATGATAACACAGACACACAGGGGGAAGATGGTCATTTACAAGGCAAGGAGTGAGGACTCGGGAGAGATTAAATGTGCCAATACCTTGAGCTGGGCTTGTGGCCTCAAAACTGTAGGGAATTAATCTATGTTTTGTAAATCACCCAGTTTATGATACTCTGTTATGGCAGTGCTACAAAACTAACATATCAGCTAGTAGGAAGGGGAGAGGGGGAGGCAGCAATATTCCTTGGCACAGCATTCATGCAGGTGTGCTGGAGAGTGGCCATCTTTCAGCAGCAGATTACTTCCTCATCCGTCCCCAGCCCTGCCTTAATTTTCTCCATAGTTACCTACCTCTGTGTTGAACCTTGAGACTCCAGGCATCCTCGCTGTTCCCCACTTCTCTTCTATTTGCTTCTTTACCTGTTAAAGTATAAAATCCTGGAAGGTAAAACATGACTCTCAGACAGACGTACATTTCTTGCTTGTTAAAAACTTTATTTAACTTATTAATCAATAAGAGAATGAATAAGAGGTTAAAATCAGGTCAAATGAGATTTAGACTTGCAGGGATTTATATTCGCCACTGGGTAATATTCTTTTGCATTACTATGAGCAGGACTCATAGCCCTGTCATTGGCATGGCTCGAGACAGAGAATGTTTGCCTGACTATCCATTTTCTACACAGTTACTTCTATCTGTACATAACTAAATACTAGTCCAATCAAAAGCAATCGGAGGTGCACACACCTTTATAGGATCTGGTACTCCTGAATGATCTGGGGGACACAGACCAGCATTTTACTGGAAGGATACTAATAATCTCTTTTGCCCATTTCCAAACCTTTGGCCGTCTGCCTCGCATACCTATTTTGCAGTGTGTAAGGGGGTCCTGAGAGTGATTCACACCCAACTTCGTGGGTCAGGGGTGGGTGGGGAGGAAATTCACTCAGTCCTGACCTCACCTGGGGTCTGGTCCAGCCTGTCTCTCATGGGCCAAGCTAAAGTCATCCTACCAGTTGACCTCTTTCCAAGGCCACTTGAGCCCCACTTGGGCCACATCTACATCCCTCCGTGTGTTCTAAGTGCACGCTAAGTTGCTTCGGTTGTGTCCAACCCTGTGCAACCACATGGACTGGAGCCCGCCAGGCTCCTCTTTCCGTGGGATTCTCCAGGCAAGAATACTGGAGTGGGTTGCCATGCCCTCCTCCAGGGGATCTTCCTGACCCAGGGATCGAACCCATGCCTCTCACGTCTACCTTCACTGGCAGGCGGGTTCTTTACCACTAGCTCCACCTGGGAAGCCCGCCATCTACATCCCTGGGGACCCACAGTTACCTGGTGCCTGCGAGGAAGAACAGACCCTCTGCCATTGGTCCAGCAATTCTCCTTCCCAGCATTNCCCATGCCTCTCACGTCTACCTTCACTGGCAGGCGGGTTCTTTACCACTAGCTCCACCTGGGAAGCCCGCCATCTACATCCCTGGGGACCCACAGTTACCTGGTGCCTGCGAGGAAGAACAGACCCTCTGCCATTGGTCCAGCAATTCTCCTTCCCAGCATTCGCCACTTTGTCTTATTTAATGCATTTGTGAGAGTGCTGGACGTGGTAACTGATCACCCAGAGCCGGCCCTCAGGCTCTACATCCGCTTCCTTGGTTCCGAGCTGGGAAAACGAATAGCTGCTCCTTTAGTAATATACTTCCTCGCTCATTCTATGACATAGGCAGACAACAGCTCACAATGGGGCAGAAAGAGGATTTAGCAGAATAAGCATTTAACAATATTTGAAACACTTATTCAACTTGAGTGCTTTTTATATGTTCGGTTTTATAGTAAGAGCTAAGATAGATTTTTTTTTTTAAGAGTCAACCTGGGACTTCCCTGGTGGTCCACTGGCCAAGACTCTGCACTCCCAATGCAGGAGGCCCAGGTTCAATCCCCGGCCAGGGAACTAGATCCCACATGCCATGACTAAGAGTCCTCATGCCAAAACTAAGACCTCGTGCAGCCAAATGTATTTTTTTAAAAGGTCAACCTTCCCATTCTAATGGGAATAATAGTCAGGAAAGCAGATAACTAGCAACCTAATGATCTGAGAAGGGCCACTGCCATACATTCCCAAAGAAAGGCAATGCCAAAAAATGCTCAAACTACCACACAGTTGCACTCATCTCACATGCTAGTANGAGCTGACTCATTTGAAAGACCCTGATGCTGGGAAAGATTGAAGGCAGGAGGAGAAGGGGACGACAGAGGATGAGATGGCTGGATGGCATCACCGACTCAATGGACATGGGTTTGGGTAGACTCCGGGAGTTGGTGATGGACAGGGAGGCCTGGCGTGCTGCGTTTCATAGGGTCACAAAGTCGGACACGACTGGGCGACCGAACTGAACTGAACTGCCATACATGGCCTTCTGATATCCCCATCTTTTAAGGGCTTGTCCCTTGGCCCAGATGCCCCCTAGCTAGAAGCTCTTCAAGAGCACAATCTCTGAGTTACCCAAGTACCTGCTGCTGTGCCCAGTAATGACTTGTTGGGACAGGCCGTTGCCGTGCGGGCAGGGTCTGCCTAGTTTCAGCCTGGGATTCTGTGCGTCATAGTTGTGTCAGTTAATGTGCTTTGGGGGAAACCTGGGCTTGATTAGGAGAGAGAAAAGATCACAGGGTCCTGGGGAAATATTACGGGTTAATGATGTCCTCCCAGAAATGATGTGTTGAAATCCTACCCCCACCCCAGCCTTCCCTGGCCCCACCTCACAGTGTGACCTTATGGAAATAAGGTCCTTGCAGATGGAATTAGCTAAGTTAAGGGCATATTGGCGTTAGGTGGACCCTGTTCCAACCTGACTGGTGTCCTCATTAGAAGAGGAGAGAGCCCCATGAGGACAGAGACAAAACGGGAGATGCCACGTCACGACTAAGAGCACCTGGATTGAGGCCCCGGCTGGCCAAGGACGGCCAGCAAGTCTCAGGAAGCTGGCAGAGGCGAGGAAGGACCCATCTCCACAGGTTTCAGAGGCGCCCTGAGTTTGGATTTCTAGCCTCCCAAAGTGTGAGAGAACATGTTTCTGTTGTTTTAAGCCGCCCTTCAACCCCCCTGCCCATTTTGTGGCGACTTGCTCCTTCAGCTCTAGGAAACTCAAACAGCAGGCAGCCAGTAATCTCCCGTATTCAGCAGGTAATGAAACATGCTTTCTGGTGTTCCAGGGGATGCAATTCTGTGCTTCCAAGGCAGAAGGCGTGGGTTCAATCCCTGGTTGGGGAACTCAGCTTCCACAGGCCATGCAGATCCACTGAAAGATTTTTTTTTTTCAGTTATTAAAAAATTAAACAAAAAAGTAAAGTTGGGGACAGAATTGAAATTAATAGTCCACCCGAGGGAGCTCTAGAGCCTTCGCTCCCCCGTTCCTATTTTGACTCTAGCCTAGATGAGGGATGAATAACAGCTGTTTTCCGGGGGTGACTCTCTTAGTCACCTTTCAAAATGATTTTGCTTATTTTCAGTTTCTGTGCTATTGAAATATGGATTCAGACCATGAGTGCCTTTATCGCATGGAAGGCTTTTGACCCAAGGTGTTTGGTTAAAAGGGCAGGACTCTGAGGGCGACAGACACTGACTGACGCGCTAACCCACTGCGACCATCCTAGTCGGGGCTGGGCGCTGGGCCAGTGTGATTGATGGCAGCTTTAGTGAAGAAGACTTGTCTGTGCTGCCTGCAGCTTTTGGCCATGGGGTATTCCCAGGGGATAGGAAGAGCTTCTGGGGGGTATTTTTTCAGGGGACAGGAAGCCACCAATCTACTATTCTCTGGAAATTACTGTCTGGACTGACAGCAGAGATGTTTTCTGTTTGTCCAGTACTTCCTGCCAAGCCTCTGTGGTGTTTGATTTTCTTAGCCACTCACTTCTTCTTGAAGCTCTGATGGCTCTGTATGGTTCCTCAGACCACCAGCAGCAGCAGCATCTGAAAACTTATTAGAAGCCCACACTTTCAGGCCCAGGCCCAGACCCACTGGACTGGAAACTCTGCAGGGTGTGGGGGGCCACCCAGGAAGCTGAGGTTAAATGAGCCATTGAGGTGGCTCTGAAGCTCCCTGATTGTCTGAAAACCAGAGTCAAATCTGTTGCCATCTGCTCATAGCCTTGTCTTAAGGGACTTACCAATCTTTCTAGCTGCTTCTTCACTTCCGTAATATCTTACAGAGAGGCCACAATGAATTTTTTTGCCAACTCAGTACAACTCAGTACTCTCAGTACACTGGGAAAAAACCCGATGATGGGAGAGATGGAGGGCAGGAGGAGAAGGGAGCGACAGAGGATGAGATGTTTGGATGGCATCATTAAAACAATGGACATGAGTTTGAGCAAACTCCAGGAGATAGTGAAGGACAGGGAAGCCTGCCGGCGGTAGGGTGGCAAAGAGTCAACTTAGCAACTGAACAACAAACAGCAATACATATACATGTATATACATGTTCATACGTATGTACATATAGGCAGTCTTGGGCTCTGGGCCTCCTTCTGTTTTTGTTTTTCTCTCCTCCACAGCATGACCTACTCAAGCAGCTGTATGAATCTCTCATTCTTGCAGCCCCCACGGCGTGCACCCAGCACAGTTGCTGTGTCCTTCCCTTCGACATGACTGGTCTGACTCCAATAGCCTGCTCCCACAAACTGCTAGGATGCATCCTTGTATACCTTCTCTTACAAACCGGGGTAAACTTCCTGAGTTGCGTGCAGGCATGGGATTGCAGGCTCATGGGGTGTACACACAGGAGGTTTGCTGAGCTCTGCTGAGCTGCTCTCCAGAAGACGGCAGAGTCTACCTGCCCATCTGCATTGCATGCTAATTTCCACCTCCTTAGATCTTTCTCAACAATTGCTATCATCTGATTTTCTAATTTTTCCTATGGTGCAGGTGTACGGGGGAATCTCCTTTTACATAATTTGCATTTCTCTAACAGTGAGGTTAAAGCTCAACCCTCAGAAAACTAAGATCATGGCACCTGGTCCCATCACTTCATGGGAAATAGATGGGTAAGCAGTGTTAGACTTTATTTTGGGGGGCTCCAAAATCACTGCAGATGGTGATTGCAGCCATGAAATTAAAAGACGCTTACTCATTAGAAGGAAAGTTATGACCAACCTAGATAGCATATTGGAAAGCAGAGACATTACTTTGCCAACAAAGGTCTGTCTAGTCAAGGCTATGGTTTTTCCAGTGGTCATGTATGGATGTGAGAGTTGGACTGTGAAGAAAGCTGAGCCCCGAAGAACTGATTCTTTTGAACTGTGGTGTTGGAGAAGACTCTTGAGAGTCCCTTGGACTGCAAGGAGATCCAACCAGTCCATTCTATAGGAGATCAGTCCTGGGTGTTCATTAGAAGGACTGATGCTGAGGCTGAAACTCCAATACTTTGGCCACTTGATGCAAAGAGTTGACTCGTTGGAAAAGACCCTGATGCTGGGAGGGATTAGGGGCAGGAGGAGAAGGGGATAATAGAGGAAGAGATGGCTAGATGGCATCACCGACTCGATGCACATGAGTTTGGGTGGACTCCAAGAGCTGATGATGGAGAGGGAGGCCTGGCGTGCTGCGATTCATGGGGTTGCAAACAGTCAGATATGACTGAGTGACTGAACTGAACTGAACAGTGAGGTTGGGTTTCCCTGGTGGCTCAGTGGCAAAGAACCTGTCCACTAATGCAGGAGATGCAGGTTCGATCCCTGGGTCAGGAAGATCCCTTAGAGTAGGAAATGGCAACCCATTCCAGTGTTCTTGCCTGGGAAATCCCATGGACATAGGAGCCTGTTGGGCCACAGTCCATGGGTGGCAAGAGTTGGACATGACTTAGCGACTAAATAATAGTGAGATTGAGCGTGTCTTCATATTTCCCCTTTTATATCCTTGGCCTGTTGTTCTACCGGATTTCTGACTTTTTTGGTTCATTTCCTTGTATATTCTAGATAAGATGTCAGTACACTTTACTGTAAAGGCCCAGGCAGTATTTTAGGCTTTGCCGGCCATCTGTTCTCTGCTGCACCAGTTCAGCCTTGCTGCTGTAGCACGCAGCAGCCATAGATGGTGCGAAGTGAATGAGTGGGGCTGTGTTCCAATAAGGATTTATCTACGAAACAGGTGGCAAAGCTGAGTTTGGCCTGTGAACCACGGTTTTGTCAACCTCTGTTCTAGATATGACTTCCTTGTTGGATTTTGACGTCACAGTTCTCTTCTCCTGCTGTCTGTGGTGTCCTTGGTTGATTATTTCATTTTGATGAGTTCAAATCCATCTGTTTTTGTCTCACAGTTTAGAATTTAGGAAGTTCTTCTCAACCTCAAGATAACAAATGTATCTGATTTTTTTTTGTCTTGGTTTTCTGTTTTTCATTCATTCATTCAGTCAGTAAATCATGTCTGAGTCTTTGCAATCCCATGGACTGTAGCCCACCAAGCTCCTCTGTCTGTGGGATTTCCCAGGAGAGAATACTGGACTGGGTTGCCAGGGGATCTTCCTAGATCAGGGATCAAACCCATGTCTCCTGCGTTGGCACTGGATTCTTTACCACTGAGCCAGTATGGAAGCCCTTTATATTTTTATCTTTCACACTTTAGACTATCCAAAATTGACCCTTATGTGTGGTGTCTATTTTTCTCTGTATAGTAAACTGGTTTCCTAACAGCACGGATTTGTGGTGTCGAGAATCATGCATCAGTTCCCACATGTAAATGAATCTGTGTTCATTCTGTCCCACCAGCTTATTTATCTGTTCCTCTGCCAACACCACATTGCTTTTTGGGCTTTGTCCTGTTTTGTTTTTTCACTGTGGCTTTGTAGTAGATCTTCACATCTCACAGTGTGACTCTTGTCACATTTCCTTTCAAAAGCCCATGAATCCACGTCTATTTCAACAATGCAGACTTTATGCCTTTTCTGCTGCCATTTGGCTTCAAGGCCTTTATAAGAAGAAGCATGAAATATGAAGTCAGGCAAGCTCTAAGAGTCAATTCCCTATTGAATGCTGTTCAGCTACTATTTCTTGAATACCTGCTGATTTAGGACTCTCAGTTTCAAGAGCCCTAATCCCAGCTCAAACTACATTAATTAAAAATGTAGACCCAGGGTTTCTCTCTCTGCAGATATTTCCCTTAAGAATAATTTTTTAAATCATATCCAAAACCTCTTCAACTTGTTTCTTGAGAAGACAAGCTTAGAATCTGGATTTCTAACACCACTTTTGAGGCTCTTACTGCTGAAGAAATAAGAAAGAAATTTTTTCTATAGTGCATTAGAACAGAGATGTTAAAACTGATTCTTGAAGCATGTTTTAATTTATCTAAAACAATGATTATTTGAACAGTTTAAATACAAATGTGTGTTCAAATCAGTCAGTCAGTTCAGTCGGACTGCTCAGTCGTGTCCGACTCTTTGCGACCTCATGAATCACAGCACACCAGGCCTCCCTGTCCATCACCATCTCCCAGAGTTCACTCAAACTCACGTCCATCGAGTCGGTGATGCCATCCAGCCATCTCATCCTCTGTCGTCCCTTTTTCCTCCTGCCCTCAATCCCTCCCAGCATCAGAGTCTTTTCCAATAAGTCAACTCTTCACATGAGGTGGCCAAAGTACTGGAGTTTCAGCTTTAGCGTCATTACTTCCAAAGAACACCCAGGGCTGATCTCCTTTAGAATGGACTGGTTGGATCTCCTTGCAGTCAGTATTGATCTGTAATTATTATATTTTGCTCATATCACCCTTTTAACCTGTGCCTAACACCAGTACTTAATTTTTTTCCTAATGTAAAAATATTATTGCCTATAAAGGTTTTCCAGAGCCAAATGATGCAGGTTACATGAGAAAATTTATTGAAGAAGATTCCCTGGAGGTCCACTGGTTTGGATTCCACGCTTTCACTGCTAACGGCACAGGTTTGATCTCTGGCTGGGGAACTAAAATTCATTGGAAAAATAGGTTTGGTTTATGCCAGAATCCCATGGACTGAGGAGCCTGGTGGGCTACAGTTCATAGGGTATCAAAAAGTCAGACACAACTGAAGCAATTGAGCGCAAGCATAAGCCATTTCTAAAGTCAACTATTACAGAATCCTCAATAATATGTTTTGAATTGACTTTGTCTCAGTACTAACCGTTATATAATAAATACATTAACCAGGAAAAAAAAAAATATATATATATATAGGGAGTTCCCTGGTCTCAGTTCAGTTCAGTCCAGTTGCTCAGTTATGTCTGACTCCTTGTGACCCCATGGACTGCATCACCAACTCCCAGAGCTTACTCAAACTCATGTCCGTCGCGTTGGCGATGCCATCCAACCATCTCATCCTCTGTTGTTCCCTACTCCTCCCTGGTCTAGTGGTTAGAATTTGGCACTTCCACTGCTGTGGCCCAGGTTCAATTCCTGGTCAGGAAACTGAGATCCTGTAAGCTGTGCAGGCAAAAGAAAAAAGTAAATATATATATATATTTACATTTATACACATAAATGTATTATACACACACACACACACACACACACACACACACACACACACACACACTTGCGAATACCAGCTTATGTAACTGGGAAAGTCCAGTAGATGGCGCTGTTAGATCTAGGGGTTCAAGCAATATCACTGGGGCTTTCTCTCTCCTTCTGTCTGCACCTCTCATCTCAGCTACCTGGATTATCAGGCAATTTCTTTCCCCAAAGCAGCCTAGCTGAACTAAAACATTCACTCAGTTGTGCCCAACTGTTCAGGACACCATGGACTGGGGCCCAACATGACCTTCTGTCCATGGGATTCTCCAAGCAAGAATACTGGAATGGGTTGCCATTCCCTTCTTCAGGGGATCTTCCCAACCCAGGTCTCCTGCACTGCACGCAGATTCTTTACCATCTGAGCCACCTTCAATATATTCGAGACTTGTAATGTCTTAATTGTTCCTAACATTAGAAGTCTGAATTTGGCAATAAGGGGTTCATGATCTGAGCTACAGTCAGCTCCCGGTCTTGTTTTTGCTGACTGTATAGAGCTTCTCCATCTTTGGCTGCAAAGAATATAATCAATCTGATTTTGGGGTTGACCATCTGGTGATGTCCATGTGTAGTCTTCTCTTGTGTTGTTGGAAGAGGGTGTTTGCTATGACTAGTGCATTTTCTTGGCAAAACTCTGTTAGCCTTTGCCCTGCTTCATTCCGTATTCAAAGGCCAAATTTTCCTGTTACCCCAGGTGTTTCTTGACTTCCTACTTTTTCATTCCTGTCCCCTATAATGAAAAGGACATCTTTTAGGGTGTTAGTTCTAAAAGGTCTTGTAGGTCTTCATAGAACCATTCAACTTCAGTTTCTTAAGCCTTACTGGTTGGGGCATAGACTTGGATTACTGTGATATTGAGTGGTTTGCCTTGGAAACGAACAGAGGTTATTCTGTCGTTTTTGAGATTGCATCCAAGTACTGTTTTTTGGACTCTTTTATTGATCATGATGGCTACTCCATTTCTTCTGAGGGATTCCTGCCCACAGTAGTAGATATAATGGTCATCTGAGTTAAATTCACCCATTCCAGTCCATTTTAGTCTGCTGATTCCTAGAATGTCAACGTTCACCCTTGCCATCTCCTATTTGACCACTTCCAATTTGCCTTGATTCATGGACATAATATTCCAGGTTCCTATGGGATATTGCTCTTTACAGCATTGGACCTTGCTTCTATCACCAGTCACATCCACAACTGGGTATTGTTTTTGCTTTGGCTCCATCCCTTCATTCTTTCTGGAGTTATTTCTCCACTGATCTCCAGTAGCATATTGGGCACCTACCGACCTGGGAGTTCCTTTTTCAGTATCCTATCATTTTGCCTTTTCATGCTGTTCATGGGGTTCTCAAGGCAAAAATACTAAAGTGGGTTGCCATTCCCTTCTCCAGTGGACCACATTCTGTCAGACCTCTCCACCGTGACCTGCCCGTCTTGGGTGGCCCCACAGGGCATGGCTTAGTTTCATTGAGTTAGACAAGGCTGTGGTCCTAGTGTGATTAGATTGAATAGTTTTCTGTGATTACGGTTTCAGTGTGTCTGCCCTCTGATCCCCTCTAGCATGAAATTAAAAGATGCTTCTTCCTTGGAAGGAAATTATGACCAACCTAGATAGCATATTCAAAAGCAGAGACATTACTTTGCCAACAAAGGTCCGTCTAGTCAAGGTTATGGCTTTTCTAGTGGTCATGTATGGATGTGAGAGTTGGACTGTGAAGAAAGCTGAGTGCCAAAGAGGTGATGCTTTTGAACTGTGGTGTTGGAGAAGACTCTCAAGAGTCCCTTGGACTGCAAGGAGATCCAACCAGTCCATCCTAAAGGAGATCAGCCCTGAGTGTTCTTTGGAAGGACTGATGCTGAGGCTGAAACTCCAATATTTTGGCCACCTGATGTGAAGAATTGACTCATTGGAAGAGATTCTGATGCTGGGAAGGATTGGGGGCAGGAGGAGAAGGGAATGACAGAGGATGAGATGGTTGGATGGCATCACTGACTCGATGGACATGAGTCTGAGTGAACTCCAAGAGTTGGTGATGGACAGGGAGGCCTGGTGTGCTGCAATTCATGGGGTCGCAAAGAGTAGGACACGACTGAGCAACTGAACTGAACTGAATATTAGAAGAGATACTTTTCTCATCAAACATTCATATCTACCCCACCAAAGTGGACTCTCATTGTCTGATTGGATGAATCACGGGGGCAGAGAAAGTGGTCATGTTCATGACAGCCCCTTGGATTTCATGGGAGGGGCGTCCCCAAAAGCAGAGAAGCTGGACAGACCAGGATGCCCATCTCCTCTTGGCCTGCCCTGTCTCCACATTCCGGACAACTCTGAAGACTGAAGACTGCTGCGGGGGCGGACACTCAGGCTCAAAGAATTTGTGTCACTTGGAAGAGCCCCACGATCAGCAAGAAATCAAACCGGGACTCTCGAGCCGGTCTGTCTGTCCCTGTTGGTCTCTCCTCTACCCCACATGGCCTTGTGATTATACTGCTGTTGCTTCAAACCCACCGTGGCACCAAGTGAGCTCGTTGTTTTTCCCAAAATCAAATCCAAAGTCCCCCATAGCTACTGCCATTTCCTGTCTGCAGGTGTGAGATTCTGCTGTCTCCTTCCTTGAGTCAGATTCTTCCTTCATCCTCACAGCCAGTCCTCTGTCTCTTCCCTCACCCTGTGCCTGCCACCTCCACACTTGTTCTGGGCTCATTGTCTGACATCCAGATGATGATCCTGTCTCTTTCCCATCCCAGTCTGTCCTGCGCATAGCCACATGTTAAACTCCCTAAAGTATAGTTTCTTTAAAAAAAAAAAAAAACTTTTAAAATATTTAATTGGATGCACCAGATCTTAGTTGAGGCATGCAGGTTCTTAGTTTCAGCATGTGGTATCTAGGTCCCTGACCAGGGAGCGAATCTGCATGGTTCCCCTGCATTGGGAGCATAGAGTCTTAACTCTGGATCACCACGGAAGCCCCTAGGTTCTTAAAAAAAATTTTTTTTAATGATTTTTTTGTGGGGGGAAGAGTGGTTAAAAGCGTGTCTCAGTTTGTATTACTGCGAAGACAGCAGTAATACAAACACAGTAATTCATACGCAGCAGAGCAGAGCCCTCGAAAACTCAGGGGCTTACCCCGTGGGTGTTATTACTGGCGAGTGTTTATCCGTCTGCTGAGGCTCAGCCAGTCTGGACTGAGAGGGGGGCTCTGCTTCCCGTTGGGGCAGTTCTGTGTCTCCTGCACGTCTAAGGGGGCAGCTCTTCCCACAGGACCTTCCTCCCCCCGCCACCTCCTGTCCAGAGGGTGGGCTTTGCCAGAGGGTGGGCTTTGCCAGAGGGTGCTCTTCTCACAGTGATGCAGAAACGCGGAGACTTCCCAAGGCCTAGAGTTGGAAACTGACACACCGTCATTGGCCAAGCTCAAAGTCAAGGGACCAGGAGAGATACTCGACCTCCGCTGAGCCTATGGAAGGGGGTGGACGCAGAGAAAAGGGGAAACCTGGAGCCATTAACCCAATCTACCGCAGAGTTCACTCTAGACTCTACCATCTGGATTTCAGAGTCTTCCATTGTCTGATCTCCCTCCAATCATCCATCCAATACCCTTTGGGCTCTTCATCTGGGACATGATTCAAGGACCTTGGGAATCTTATAGAAGCCAGACCAGATTGGGCAATTCCAGACAGCAAACTATATTCACACTGCAGGCCAAACTTAGCCTGCCCCCTGCTTCTTTCCCACCACACACAAAAAAGAGGGGAATTTTATGGGTCCACTCGTTATTGGTAGGCTTTACAAAATAAACAAATGTTAACAATTTTTTCCTCTACGAAATAAACTAAGCCAGAGATCTTTATGATTTTTTTGGGGGGGGATGGTTCTTTGGGGAAAAACAAAATCTCAAGGAATTATTTTCTCCATAAACAGTGGCAACAGTTTATTTTTGTTGGCTTGACTTAAATCCTCCCCCACTTTCTTTTTTGGATTGAGAGCTTGACTACAGAAATGAAAAAGAGACCATTTTTTTATTCTTTTTTTTTGTGCGTGTGGTTTCTCTGGCTGGAAAAGAAAAAGTCTGCATTCTTTCTGTATTCAGTGTACTTCAAAGATACAAAAATTTAGATATCAGGGTTATGGTTGTTCTAGATTTCAGTCTATTTATAACTTCCTCATATTTCACATTTGTTTGACCTCAGGTTAAAGGAATGCTTTTGAAAAGTATAGCGATTTTATCCTAGTAACGGATGTAGCAAAAATACTGGGGTCAATAAGTTAAATTAAAAGGCTTAAAATAAAAAAAGAAGAAGAAAAACTAGACTTTGCAAACTTTAAGCTTAGGATTACATGACAATAGGAGAATCTCCTAGCTGTGTTCCTACAAATAGTTTATGGTGCGAAAAATATTTTCCAAAATTAACCAAAATAAAGAAAAAAAATCTGAATTAGAAGAAACTAATTTCCTAATATTTTGAACTCATTTTCACGGCTTACATAGGACCCTTCACTAGATTTGTTTTCAGTATGTTTACATATGTATTTTATTTCTTTTCACTTCCGTAGAAGAAAATATATGAATATTTCCGTGTGTGTTGGAGTGTTACAATATAACCTTAAGTATATGTTTTAGTAATTTATTGAGAGCAAAGAAAACAAGTTTAAAAGCAGCATGTATATGTGTTGTATTTGTTAAGAGTGTTGTTCAGTTGCTCAGTCGTGTCCGACCCTTTGCAACCCCATGGACATGTGTGTGTGTTTGGGTGTGTGTGTGTGTGTGTGTGTGTGAATGAATCATCTACCCATCTATGGAGAGAGAGAGAGAGAAATACACACACACAATAGAAAAATGCTTAAGAATCTATCTATAAGGAAACCATCCGAATATTAATAATTACCTTTGAATGTTAACTTTCTCCCCATGCCCTTGTTGATTTATTTCCATATGTTTCAATCAGTCTATAGTGAATATATATTGAATACTAAATGGGATTTTAAAAGAGAGAGATGGGCTTCCCTGGTGGCTCAGTGGTAAAGAATCCGCCTGCCAATGCAGGAGACACAGGTTTGATCCCTGATCTGGGACCACGTGCCAGGGAGCAGCTAAGGCTGTGCGCCACAAGTGTTGAGCCTGTGCTCTGGAGCCTGGGAGCTAGAACCACTGAAGTCTGCACGCCCCAGAGCCCTGCTCCACAAGAGAAGTCACTGCAATGAGAAGCCTGTGCACTGCAATGAAGAAGAGCCCCGGCTCATCACAGCTAGAGAAAAGCCCGCGCGGCAGTGAAGACCCAGCACAGCCACATAGAAATAAATAAAGTTATTTTTAAAAAGAGAGAGAGAGACATGTAACAGTTGGGCCTTTTCAACCTCTGGAATCCTAAAACTCCTCTAAATTGGAGAAAACTAATGACGAAACCTTCAGAAGAAGCCTTGATTTTGAACGCTGGAAATCATCTGGCTAGTTGTATTGCTTCATTAGACAGAAAACTAGAATGAGGAATATTATACATGGAAGAGGATGAATTTGGGTACCAATGATTGTTTCTTCACCAGACAGGTCTTCATTGACCCCTAGATTAGTGTACAAAATACAGAAGAGTAAGTGCCCCTTTCCCCCACCCCTCCACAAAAGAAATATAGGGGCCCAGAGTTCCCTCCAAGTCCAGGCTTTTGCATCAGTTTCAGGAGCAACTTAGAGGAAAATAGTCAGAAGACCAGAGTCACACAGATTAATATTAAGAGATATTAATATTAATATCCCTTAGATATAGGAAGATATTAACTTATGCTTGGAGATTTTCCTTATGCAGCAATACTTGACAAAATAGCCACGTTCAATGAGATGTTATGAATAAGAGTAAATACTAATAATATGCATAGGTTAGAATTCGGCAGGGCATTTTACTTCTCAGAAATCAAGAGGAAGGACAGAGCTAATGTAAATTATTCATTACTTGGGTTTCTAAATGTAGTTAGCTAACATTTAGATATCAGAGAACATTTCACTGGAGAAATGATGGTAGTTTATGAACAAGGCACTCTCACTACTGGTTTTGAGAACCTACAGTGCGTGAGCTGCTATACCTATTGCAAGGAATACAGAGACAAATGAGGATATGGTCTTTGCATTCAGAGAGCTCAGCTTATCAGACATATAAGTTCAAGATGTGCTTTGTCCTTTTGTTTTAAAGAATTCTTAGAGCAACAAATAAAAATGAAGCGGCATGACCAGTGAATGTTAGCCACAAGAACAGGCTCTTTTGTTAGATGGACCATTTTTGCTCTGGATCAAGGCTGTTTATGTCATCATGAGCTGGGGAGCAAAGGTTTAGAAAAGGGGGATTAAGAAATCACTCAGAGAAATTACATCACATAAAATCCCAAATGCCCAGTTTATCAGGATGAATCTAAGTTTGGTTCCTGTTGCTAAAAGGAAAAAAAAAAAAAAAAGCGACTCACATGTTACTTACAACCAAACCTTAGGGCATACCATTTATTATCAGCAATAAACAGATCTGATTCTTTTGTAAACGAGATTGTCAGGGCCCAGGGGATTTGTCAGAGCCTGGATAATCCTCAAATCGTCTGCTTGCCCTACCAGGGATGGGAGGAAATTGTCAGTAATAAGGCTGGTTAGCAGTCTTCTTGTCTGGTGCATTAAAGATTATTTCACAAAAGCCAGAGGGTCTTAACCAACCAGCTTTCATCACAGGGTTCAATGTTACACATTTTATCAAGTCTCCTGTCCACAGAGGCTAGGAAGACTGTGTCAACTGCTGGGCCCTGAGTCTGGGAATCAGAGGCTGGGACTTCGGGAGTTTTCAAGCCAGTATGTATACGAAACAGACCCAGAGCTCTGTGGCCACGGAGACTCCAGCATGTGCATGATACCCCACTGTCCACAGGCAACCGTGATGCAGAGTCTCTGTGTCAGGCTGTGTTAGGGACTTGGGTCTAGTGGGGTAAGACTGTGGCTTCTGTTCTTCTTTTTGACTTATTGTTCATATGATTTAAATTTAATGTTTTGAATAAATAATACATGTAAATGGTTCAAAAGTTTTAAAATTGCCGAAGGGATACGATGGAAACCTTCCCCATCCCCATCTCCATGTGCCTTGTCCCTGCTTCCTCCAACAGGTAACTCCATCATTTAGAAGCACTATTTTTCCTTTCAGGCTTCCCTGGTGGCTCAGATGGTAAAGAATCTGTCTGCAACGCAGGAGACCCAGGTTCCATCCCTGGGTTGGGCAGACCCCCTAGAGGAGGGTATGGCAACCCACTCTAGTATTCTTGCTTGGAGAATCCCATGGACAGAGGACCCTGGTGGGCTGCGGTCCACCAGAGGTTGCAAAGAGTCAAACACGACTGAGTGACTAACACACACACACATTTTTCCTTTCAGAGTTTTTTTCTTAATTATGCAGTTGAAATTTTAATAACAAAAAATACTATTTTTTTTAACATGGTCAAAGATACTTGGATAACTCCAGATTTTGAAAAAAACAGTGTAGCCCAACAGTACAACAATGCATCTCTGTACAGAACATGCCATAGATCAACAGAAAATATGTTTAAGCACAAAAATAAGAAATATTTAAAGAGAATCTCTAAGCAGGATTTTATTTCTGCAAAACAGACATATAGTACTGATTAAATATTACAAGTGGTTTTCATTTACAAAAATACAGCTCAAGCTCTGCACCAGGAGAAGCCCTCACAATGAGAAGCCTGTACACTGCAGCTAGAGAGTTGCCCCAACCTGCTGCAACAAGAGAAAGGCCTCACATAGCAGTGAAGACACAGCACAGCCAAAAACAAAACAAATTTAAAAATTAATGAAGTGTGAACCACATTTTTATTTTAGTCTTCTTTTTACACAAAAGGTAGAATATAATACAGTTGTTCTGTGCCATGTCTTTTTTTCCCTTGCAATGCATTTTATTGTAATGAAACTGCTTCTGTATTAGTACGTTCATAAATTAGTAAAAAGAATAAGGACATAAACTATTAAGGAAATTCTTTTTATGGTTGCATACTTTTCTATTGTTTCATGCACATACTTTAAAAAATTGGGCCCATGATGAAACACTTAGATTTTTTCCCTAATATTTTGCAATAAAAAATCATTATACAGTGAATACCAATGCACATTAGTTCTTTCACCAGTTATTACTATTTACCTTTCATAGGATTACCTAGTAGTGGCCAAGACAGGGGCCGCTCTTCTTGGCTCCATAAGTTAATAAATTATTATTTTATTAATAAATTAACTTATCATTAAATCAATTTAATATTTTTCTAATAGATTTCTAATAGATTTTTAAAAATCAAAGTATAGTTGGTTTATAATGTGTTAGTTTCAGGTATATAGCAAAGTGATTCAGTTATACATGCATAAACACACATATTCTTTTTCAGATAATCTTCCCTTATTGGTTACTACAAAATATTGAGTATAGTTCCCTGCTATATGGTAGGTCCCTTTTGGTTTTCTATATATATATAATAATGTGTATATGTTAATCTCAAACTCCTAATTTATCCCCCCATCATTCCCCTTTTGTGAAAGTGAAAGTCGCTCAGTCCTGTCCAACTCTTAGTGACCCCAAGGACTATAGAGTCCATGGGGTTCTCCAGGCCAGAATACCGGAGTGGGTAGCCTTTCCCTTCTCCAGGGGATCTTCCCGACCCAGGAATCGAACCAGAGTCTCCTGCATTGCAGGCGGATTCGCTACCAACGGAGCTATCAGGGAAGCCCTTTGGTAACCACAAGTCCTTTTTTGGTAACCATAGGTTTGTTTTCTACATCTGTGGGTCTATTTCTGTTTCGTAAGCAAGTTCATTTCTATCGTATTTTTAGATTTCATATACAAGCAATACATGATTTTGGTTTTTCTCTGTCTGGCTTACTTCACTTAGTTTGATAATCTCTAGGTCCATCCCCACTGTGGCAAATGGTCTTATGTCATTCTTTTCATGACTGAGTTGTAGTCCATTGTACACACGTGCCACATTTTTACCCATGCCTCTGCTGAGGGACCTTTAGGTTGCTTCCATGTCTTGGCTACTGTATACAGTGCTGCAGGGAACACTGTGGTGCATATATTTTTTTGAATTAGTTTTCAGCTGAAGATGAAGCTCCAATGCTTTGGTCACCTGATGTGAAGAGCCGACTTATTGGGAAAGATCCTGATGCTGGGAAAGATTGAAGGCAGGAGGAGAAGGGGATGACAGAGGATGAGATGGTTGGATGGCATCACCGACTCAACGCACATGAATTTGAGCAAACTCAGGGAGATAGAGAAGGACAGGGAAGCCTGGCATACTGCAGTCCATGGGGTCACAAAATGTAGACCATGCCTGAGTGACTGAACAACAACAACCAGCTATTCCACTTCAGGAGTGGGATTGCTGGACGTAGTAAATTTTTACAGGTAACAAACGTCCTTTTTTATTTCCTAAACGTGTGATTTGTGAAGAGTCGGGCAAGGAGTCATTTCAAAGCCTGGCAATAACTTCTGTGCCTCCTCCGTTCTCACCCTTATCCTTACGTGACTCCTTCATTTCCTCCCATCACTCAAAACTAACAACCTGGCCAGGTGGCTCAGTGGTAAAGAATCCACCTGCTAATGCAAGAGATGCAAGAGACGCAGGTTTGATCCCTGGGCTGGGAGGATGTCCTGGAGGGAGGGGATGGCAACCCACTCCACTATTCTTGCCTGGAAATTTTCACGGACAGAGGAGCCTGGTGGGCTGCAGTCCATGGGGTCCAAAGAGTCGGTCATGACTGAGCACACACTGCATTTTCCCTCCTCCCTTGAATCTCATCATTTTCAGCTGCATTTGAACTGCTATTTGTCTTCTCTCAGAGGTAGGACAAAGTGGTGCTGAAGGCTTTCTTACCTCTCCGTAGCAAGTCAACTTCCCAGCTATTCACTCAACATTTATTTAGCATCTACTGGGTCTCAGCATCATTTGAGGCATTGAATACTCAGTGGCAAATAAAGGAAACTCAGTTTCCACCCCCAAGGGGCTTACATTCTAATGGAAGGCAGCAAATGAATGACAGTAATGACAGGCAATAAGCAAATAAGTGTATAATGTGACTTCAGGCAGTGGTAAGTGCCTTGAGTCTCAATTTAAACAGTTCAGGAGTGGAGAGTCCTTTTCAAATGACGTACAGAGAAAAGATCCCAAAATTCTGGCTTGAAAAATTACTGAAGCTGCTCTCTTTAGAAACTTTCAGTGAAGGAGGTTCTGGCCAGAGCGAGAGTCTGATGATTCTGTCTGACATTGACAGAGATGTTTGCGGTCATCTGAACCAACTGTGCCACTTTGGGCTTGAAATTGGCTGGTTTGTATGAAGCAGTGTGCTTGGGCAGGTTTTATTTTTACTTGATATATTCGCTTCTTCCTGCTGCTGTACTAAATGGCCACAACCTTGGTGACTTAAAACAACACAGCTTTATTATCTTACAGTTCTGGAGGTAACAAGTCCAAAATAGCTCTCATGGGGATAAAACTGAGGCGTCAGCAAAGCTGTGTTCCTCCTGGCAGCTGGAGGGGAGAAGCTGTTTCCTTGCCATCTCCAGTCTCTGGAAGAAGCCTGCATTCCTTGCCCTGGGTCCCTCATCACTCTGAACTTGAGTCTATGTCATATCTTGTTGTTCTGACCTTTACCCTCTTGCTTCTCTGTCCCAAGGACCATGTGATTACATTGGGCATAGCCACATAATCCAGAATAATCACCCCATCTCAAGATCCTTAATTTCATCACATTTGCAAAGTAACATATTCACAGGTTCTGGAAATTAGCATGCAGACATCATGGGGGCTATTATGCAGCCCACAGCACAGGCAATTAAGAAGATAAAAAAACTGGGGACTTCCCTGGCAGTCCGATGGTTAAGATTCCATGCTTCCAATGTGGGAGGCAAGAGTTTGATCTCTGGTCAAGGAACTAAGAACTTGTGTGCCGCGAGGTGAGTCCAAAATAGAAAATCTTTTTCAAAATTAAAAAAGAAGAAACAGCATATATATTAAGATGATTATATACTGTGATAATTATACATTATTCTATATAATATATATTAAGAATTATATATTAAGATAATCCTTAATATAAAAAGCGAATTAAAGTGACAGGGGTTCCCTTATCTGCACATCCTCTCCAGCATTCATTGTAAGGTGGAGCCTGTTATACAGAGTGAAGCGAGTCGGAAAGAGAAAGACATGTATGTTGATGCATGAGTATGGAATCTAGAGAGATGGTCCTGATGAAGCTATTTGCAGGGCATTAGTGGAGAAGCNTTAAGATAATCCTTAATATAAAAAGCGAATTAAAGTGACAGGGGTTCCCTTATCTGCACATCCTCTCCAGCATTCATTGTAAGGTGGAGCCTGTTATACAGAGTGAAGCGAGTCGGAAAGAGAAAGACATGTATGTTGATGCATGAGTATGGAATCTAGAGAGATGGTCCTGATGAAGCTATTTGCAGGGCATTAGTGGAGAAGCAGCCACTGAGAGGAGGCTTGTGGATACAGTGGGGGAAGGAGAGGGTGGGGCGAATGGAGAGAATAGTATGGAAACATATACATCACTCTATGTGAAATAGGTAGCTGTGTGTCAAGGGGAGTTCAACCCAGTGCTCTGTGACCCCCCTGGAAGGGTGGGATGGGGTGAGAGGTGGGGGGGGAGCGGTGTTCAGGAAGGAGGAGAGATGTGTGTACCTGTGGCTGAATCATGTTGATGTATGGCAGAAGCCAACACAATATTGTAAAGCAATTATCCTCCAACTGAAAAAAAAAAAAAAAAAGCAACAGGGAAAATTAAGCAAAGGATAAAAATCTTGGCAGAGGATGCCTCAAGATTGAAACTTCCAGTTTGACAAATTAATTCTAAACGTCTATCAGGTTCCAGGCTGTGTTCTGGGGGCTTGGGATACATCACTGAACAAAACAGGCAAAAATCTCTGTTCTCACAGGGCTTACATTCAACATAAGCATCGCAAATAATATCTAGTTATTTAGAAGTGCTTTGGCAAAAGTCTGTTAACCTTTGCCCTGCTTCATTTTGTACTCCAAGGCCAAACTTGCCTGTTAATGCAGGTATCTCTTGACTCCCTACTTTTGCATTCCAGTCCCTGAGGATGAGAGCTTCTCTGATAGAATCCGCCTGCAATGCGGGAGACCTGGGTTTGATCCCTGGGTTGGGAAGATTCCCTGGAGAAGAGAAGAGCCCACTCCCGGAGAATTCCATGGACAAAGAGTCGGACACGACTGAGCGACTTTCACTTTCACTTTTCCCCTAGGATGAGAGATTGAACAACAACAAAGGGCTTCAGAAAAAAGGAAGTGGATCAGGGGAAGGGCCCCGGAGAGTCCCAGAGGCAGTGTGTGGGAAGTTGGAGAGGTGGGGGTNGGAATTCACCTGTCAATGCAGGAGACATGGGTTCGATCCCTGGTCTGGGAAGATCCCACATGCAGCAAAGCAACTGAACCCACGAGCCACAACTATTGAGCCCGAGTGTTGCAACTGCTGTAGCCCATGTAGCTAGAGCCCATGCTTCACAACAAGAAAAGCCACCGCAATAAGAAGCCCGCACACTACAGCCAAGAGTAGCCGCCAACCGACAACTAGAGAAAGCTCGTGCTTAGCAATGAAGACTCAGTGCAACCAAAAATAGGTAAACACATACATGAAGTGAAAGTGTTAGCTGCTCAGTCGAGCCTGACTCTTTTCGACCCGATGAACTGTAGTCTGCCAGGCTCCTTTGTCCATGGAATTCTCCAGATAAGAATACTGGAGTGGGTTGCTATTTCTTTTTCCAGGGGATCTTTCTGACCCAGGGATCAAACCCAGGTCTCCTAGCATTGCAGGTGGGGGTCTTTACCGTCTGAGCCACCAAGGAAACCCACATAAATAAGTAAAAATAATTGTATCCCATGCAATACTTGAGGCATGCTGCTAAGTCACTTCAGTCGTGTCCGACTCTGTGCAACCCCAGAGATGGTAGCCCACCAGGCTCCCCCGTCCCTGGGATTCTCTAGGCAAGAACACTGGAGTGGGTTGCCATTTCCTTCTCCAATGCGTGAAAGGGAAAATTGAAAGTGAAGTCGCTCAGTCGTGTCCGACTCCCAGCGACCCCGTGGACTGCAGCCCACCAGGCTCCTCCGTCCATGGGTTTTGCCAGGCAAGAGTGCTGAAGTGGGTTGCCATTGCCTTCTCCAACTTGGGGCATACTTAACACTAAAAAGTGACTCACTGTTTCTCTGAAATTCAGATTTAACAGGCATCCAGTACTTATCTGGCAACCCTACCTCCCCTGCAACTGATAGAAGAAGGCCACTGTCGTGAGGGCATCTAGCAGGCTGGTACTCAGAAAGCAAAGCTCCATCTAACCAAAGTGGGACTGGGTAGAAGGTGCTCAAAATCCCCCAAAGAGATAGGACATCTCCCTGCTCTCCATCCCCAGCCCTCTATCCCTCCTGGTGGACAAATCCCTTTCAAGTATTTCCAGCTGATCTGACTTTGCAGCCTCAAAAAAACCCAACTTCAAAGACCCTTCTGCTTTTTCAACCAGTTCTGAAATGAGGTGACTTTAAGCCCAATTTAGTCTGAGGCACCCTGGGAATGGGGGCATCAAAGGTGAGGCTAGAGGTAAAGAACCTGCCTGCCAGTGCAGAGGACCAAAAAGGCACGGGTTTGATCCCTGGGTTGGAAAGATCCCCTGGAGGAGGAAATGACAACCCACCCCAGTATTCTTGCCTGGAGAATTCCATGGACAGAGGAGCTTGGCGGGCTACAGTTCATAGCATTGCAAAGAGTTTGACACCACTGAAGTGACTTCGCATTCAGGCTTGCATACCCTGGGAATGAGCTTTCCCTGGCGCTGTTATACAAAGTTGCTCTTTTCTTTGTAATGATCTAAGTGGCCATTGTTATAATGGGAATCCCGTTTCAGTCTCCAGCAGTCCTTTCAGAAATAGAAAGCCCCACTTGCTCAGACATGTATCAAATGGCAAGATGATCTCACCAAGCACTGTCTTTCTCCTAATTTATTTTGAGTGTAACACATGTTAAGAACATAGTGGTGAGCCAGGCTGATAGGGATAGAATAGGATAATCAAATAGTTAGCTTAGAAACCCCATTAGGGAACTGTAGATAGGGAACTTCAGAGGGCTTTGAGAGATCACAGTAAGACTAATGATCACTCCAGAAAGTAATGGGAAAATTCTGAAACAACGTGGGCTTGTTTGAAGCCTAAAGCAAAACAGGTCACTTAGCATCAGAGTCAGATTGGTTTGCTTAACGATGAAATCAAGATAACTTGCTTAGCAACAAAACCATGCAACAGCAGCAGGAGACACCCCAAAACAATAAAACAATGGTGGGATGAGACCTACACCCTNTGAAACAACGTGGGCTTGTTTGAAGCCTAAAGCAAAACAGGTCACTTAGCATCAGAGTCAGATTGGTTTGCTTAACGATGAAATCAAGATAACTTGCTTAGCAACAAAACCATGCAACAGCAGCAGGAGACACCCCAAAACAATAAAACAATGGTGGGATGAGACCTACACCCTGCCCAGTAAGCCCAGTGAATTAATAACCAGCCCCCCCAAACATGCTCTTTGGCCTCTAAGACATGCTCTGTGTACAGTGCCCCCCACCCCCCCGCGACAGTAAAACAATAGTAGAAAAATAAAGCCTACAATCTACCCACTGTCATCAAATTAATGATCCCCCAAACAGGCCCTGTGCACACAAAAGATCAATCATTTACCAAAAGGTGACTTTTCAAAATGAAAGATGGCCATTGTACCGAGACCGGAACATGTTTTCCTGAAGTGCTATTGGCCCAACTATACAGGGACAAGCAGACGTCCCTTCCCTATCCAGGGGAGGAACTGATGATGTAAACGTTACGTCTACTCAAGAAAGACAGGGGAGCTCCTCCCTTTCCTCTCCCTTCCTCTGATTATAAAAATGTAACCCACAGGACCCTTGGGGTAGTGCAACGCTTGCCTGCCTAATTGTGAACCTTACAAGCATCCTATTCTAGTAAATCACTTCTTATCTGTCCCTTCGCCTCTCACTGAATTCCTTTCTGCACTGACACACACAGGACTGCGGTGCCAGAGCTCTTCGAAGCCCTGGAAACAACACCTAACGGTCTTAAGATTGTGAATCCACCTGTGCCAAAGGCAAAGACTTTATGCCCCCTTGTCTGTAACAGGGAGTTCTTTACCTTCCATCACAGGTGTCTGCACCTGGCAAATAAAGTCCCACTCAATGCAAACTTTTTGGCTGCACCTTGAGGCAGGTGGGATCTTGGGTCCCCAACCGGGAATTAAAACTGTGCCCCATTCAGTGGAAGCACAGAGTCTTTCCAGGGAAGTCCCAACACAATTGTTTTTTTAATCGTCATTTTATTTATTGTGAGAGCTTCCCAGGTGGCGCTAGTGGTAAAGAGCCCACCTCCCAGTGCAGGAGACATAACACACACGGGTTCAGTCCCTGGGTCAGGAAGATCCCCTGGAGGAGGACATGGCAGTCCACTCCAGTATTCTTGCCTGGAGAATCCTGGGGATAGAGGAGCCTGGTGGGCTACGATCCATAGGGTCACAAAGAGTCAGACACAATTGNCTCTCCCCAAGAAAGCCAGACACAGTCATCACGTTATCAAAGGCAGCGCCTGCCAGGAGGTAAGGCTGGGAGGGTTTTGTATTAGAGCAGCGGGAGGCCTGGATGGTTTCAGAGTGTAGTTCTATCCATGCCACTGTTGAAAAATTATTCCACAGAACTTCTAATATGCTTCTTTCTAAGTGCAACATTCTGAAGTCTTGAATCAGTGGCACTGGCCCTCCAGCCTTTGAGACGCAACTTTGGTGAAAATAACCTACATGGGCCAGACACCCAAAGGAAGGGGAGAATGGATTATGATAAAGAGCCTTTGGTGTTTGTAACAAAGGAATAATGCAGCTTCATTTTCCTAATCGGTACTGCTGTAAGTGGTTATTTAAGTTATTCAAGCTTGAAATGATTACTGTAAACCATGGGTTGATTATTATTGTTATTCAATATCTCCTGGGGTGTGACTGTTTTCCAAAAGTGTAGCTGAGCCAATACAAAAATTCAGTACCTCAAAGATTAACAGTGAGTGTCATTTGAGTTTCATGACAATTATTAAGACCAAATGTGGTTAAGACTCTGCCCTTCCAATGCAGGGAACCAGGGTTCGATCCCTTGTCAGCGGACCTAGGATCCTGCATTCTCTGCTGTCAGAACAAAACCAAAAAGACCAAGTGGTAACAATGTACCCTGTTTCCATTCAGGAGACTCTTATGTTGGAGGGCAGCGTTGCTTGAGACTTGAGCGTTCTTGTGGTTTATAGTCTGGAGCAGTCCTCTCTGCTTGCTCCCGACTTCCTCTAACATCTCAGGCTCACTCCCTAAGTCCAGCTTTATCCCTTCTCTGGAGAGCCTCCCGGTTTCCCTGCCCTTCTCACACAGAAGGAATTGTAGCATCCTTTCTATTTCCATATTCCCCTTCCCACTTGCACCAGCAGCCTCAGAGCTCCCTTGTTTTTCCCACTTACCTGGCTGCCCCTTTCTTGCTGCCTTTTAAAATTGTTTGTTTTTCTAAAGAATTAAAAACAGAACTACCATATGATCCAACTATTCCACTCCTGGGCATTTATCCAAAGAAAATGAAACACTAATTAGAAAAGATACATGCACACTGATGTTCATAGCAGCGTTATTCACAATAACCAAGACGTGGACCCAACCTCAGTGTCCATTAACAGATGACTGGATAAAGATGTAGTGTACACATACCATGGAATATTACTCAGCTACAAAAAAGGAATTTAAAAACTGCTATTTGCAACATAGATGGACTAGAGTATTATGCTTTGTGAAGTAAGTCGGATAGAGAAAGACAAGTAAATACTGGATGTTTTCACTTATATATGGAATCTAAAAAATAAAATATGAACGTTATAAGAAAACAGACTCATGGACATGAATGACTTTAAATGGCAGGTAATATATAAAAATATTGAATTACTATGTTATACATCTGAAACTATATAACGTTGTAAATCAATTATACTTTAAAAATAGGTAAATGAAATCTTTTTTCTTATTTGGAAAAATATGAACTTCATAAAATTCACCATTTTAACCATATTACATGTACAGCTCACTGGCATTAAGTACACTCACACTGCTGTGGACCCATCACCATCCACCCCTAGACCTCTGTTCATCTTTCAGAAAGATTTCATCTTTCTGAACTCTGTGCCCATCAGACACTAGCTCCCTATTTCCCTTCGCTCCAGCCCCTGGCAGCCCCCATTTTCTTTCTGTCTTTATGAATTTGACTACTCTGGGAAACTTCATATAAGTGAAATCGTGTATAGTACCCACTTTTGCGCCTGGCTTATTTCATTTAGCATAATGTCCTCAAGCTCCATCCATGTTGTAGCTCGTGCCTGAACTTTGAGATCAGGAATCATGTCAATAAGTGTCTGAGTTGGAAAAGAATGAGTTGGATATGAAGGTAAAGTCATGAGATCTGTTCAGTTCAGTTCAGTTGCTCAGTGGTGTCCTACTCTTTGGGACCCCATGAAACGCAGCACGCTAGGCCTCTTTGTCCATCACCAATTCCTGGAGTCCACCCAAACTCATGTCCATTGAGTCGGTGATGCCATCCAGCCATCTCATCCTCTGTCGTCCCTTTTGCCTCCCACCATGAGGGTCTTTTCAAGTGAGTCAGCTCTTCTCATCAGGTGGCCAGAGTATCGAAGCTTCAGCTTCAACGTAGTCCTTCCAATGAACACTCAGGAATCTGTAGATAATCTCAAAAGAGAGGAAGTAAACACTGACTGCCCCATGTCAACAGGGTGAGCCCACAGGACCTGGGGCTTCACCTCTACCTTCCAGAGCTCATGTGAATGTCTCTTGTGAACAACCCCAACCTGGTATCCCACAGGCAAGGAAATTCTGGGAGAAGTGGTCCCAGCCAAGCTGAGCCAACACTGTGAAAACCATCACGATGCTATTAGAGTGTATTCCACCCAGGAGAGAGCTTCCATACTGGCCAGATAGAGATGAGGACCAAACCCTCTCTCGACAATTTTACATTTCTGGTGACTAGAAGAATTTTCCACGGATGGTCTCTGGCTCTGTGCCCTCCAAATTCTGTTTCTCTTTTACTACTCATGCACTGCTGGGGCCAGGTGCCCAAGGGGCACGTTCTTATTGGGATATGACCTCTGACCTTTGCATCTTTATGTACACGAGTCAGTACAGTGGGCAGCAGAATTCCTGAAAGTCATTCTTAAACCAGAACTGATCATAATTAAACATGGAAGTAACTGCAAATCACACAAACCTATTCTATTAAATCTAAGCCAAATATGTCCCAGCTCAGCTTTTCCGTAGCTGGACTCCCACAATACATGCAGCCTTTCCAAAGCCATTCAACATCAAGGAAATCTGAGAGAGGTACAGTTGGAGTAGACGAAGAAAGTGTCTTAACCAATGGTAGTTAAAATATCTTACTTTGGTACAGTTTAAAACAACAAATGCCCTTGTGCCTTGGTGGGCACTTGAAGGGGACCAGTGCAAGTCAGCGGCCCTGAGGTTAACTGGCTTTGGATAAATTTGCATCTGGCTCTTTCTATGCAAGGCATTATTTGAATTGATTTTTATTTTAATGTTTTGTTAAGAATATTTTTAAACATATGTACATTGAGGAACACGTAATAAACCCTACTCCCACCCATGTACCCATTTCTCAGCTTCAACAGTGATCATCGTTGATTGGTTATTTTGGTACCCACCCTCGTTACCCGTAAGCCCAGTGTGCTCTGGAATTGTGATGCTTCTGTTAGCCTTCCTTCTTATCTCACCAGATTGCTTAACTCAACAAGTTCTCACAGAATTATTCAACCTGCTAAATTTCATTTTTTTAGTGCCCTTGGAGCAAACACAATTTTCTTTTTCTTTCAGTTTTGGAGGCTTGAGTAAAGACAGATTTGACTAGCTCCAGGAAAAGAACTAGATCCCTTTCTCTATTATATCTGGAAAAATAGTTTTCTCCAGGAATCTGTATACTAGGTCGATGAAGTTAATAAAGTCTACCAACATTAGGAAACAATCCTTAAAACCCACAAGTTAGTAATCTCACAAGAGGTTCAATGAAACCACGTAGTCCTGGTTAGAATGGGCATAGCTATAATTTCTTCAAGCAGAATTTGAAAGAAATTGGAATCAGTTAGCAAAAGAGTCACTGGAGGTTGTATTTTACCTAAAAAATTCATAAAGTCCGGGGCATTTTTAGTAAGGATAACAACTCACATGGCAGTTTGCAGAATTATAAGGAGGCCAGAAGAACATTTTCATCTTATATTTATTAAATACCCACAGGTGGAAAGTCACTGGGCCTTGTGCTGGGGGCATACAGCAATGACAAGATACACTGGGTCCCTGCTCTTAAAGAGGTCACATTCTATTTCTATAGACAGTGTTTCTAGAGCAGAGCACTAGCAGCCTTTCTGTGAGTGGGAAAGTCCAAACATCCCCTAGCCCTACTTTCTAAATGACAACCACACACTCCCAAACCCATCCGACCATGGGCATCCTCCCTCCCACCTTGAGAACCACGGGAGGAAGGGCAAGAGTGAGAAAGTAAATTCACAAGTTGGTATAGAAACGCTGTGATGTGGACTGTGATGGAAACGCTTGGGCGGCTGTGCCAGTGAAACAGACCAGGAGGATGGTCTAGCGTGGCTTGTCGGCTCAGGCTCTTCGAGCAGGTGGCAGGTAGGGTAAATATCCGAGAGGATGCGGCAGGCTAGCCATAAGAGTTCCGGGGATAAGAAACAGCATGTGCCCTGAAATGGGAGAGAGCTTATCATGTTAAAAAAACAGAAAACTTCCCTGGTGGTCCCGTGGTTAAGACTGCAAGCTTCCAAAGCAGGGGGTACCGGTTCCATCCCTGGTCAGGGAACTAGGTCCCTACATGCTGTGGGGCTTGACCCCCCCCCCCAAAAAAAAGAACAAATCCCTCCTCCCAAAAAAACCCACAGAAAGAAGATAGGTGGGGCTGAGACGAGGTTGAAGAGACAGGCAGGGGCCAAATTAGAGTACGGACTTCAGAGTCATGGTGAAGAACTAGAGTTTTATTCTAAATGCTGTCAAAAGTTGATAATTAACAGAAGTAAAACCAACGGATGTCCGAGGTAGTAATTAGTGAAAGTTTAATGTGGACAGACCGAAAAGATATCTTGCAAACTGGAAGCACTCAAACCAAAGCATGCAATGAGACTCAGGGATACGTTATTACAAAGCAGATCATTTAGTGAGAAAGTTGTGACTGTTTATTCTTCACAGTGATTGTTATGATATTTATGGTATTAGACTTTTCTTCAATGATAAGGAATTGAGCAGCGGCTACCTCATATCAACCTTGGAAAGTGGTTGAAGTTTTGCTTGTGATTTCCAGAGGCATAAGCAAGAAATAACCTAGGTCAAGTTGTCTTGCAAAATAAGTCAAAATAGGCTTTGATTGTATGATGAAACTTTGTCTACTCAGAATTTTCAAGGTGGGTCTTCATTTGTTTTTTAACACTTCTCATCGGATGTCACTAAGGAGTGTTAAGAAAGGAACTGGTGTGATGATAATAAGTAGTTAACATTACTGAGCATGTGCTCTGAGCCAGAAGAGGTTTTAAGCTCTTTATATACATTAATGCAACATATCCTTATAATACCCTATGAGGTGAATACTATTTGTATTTCCTTTTTACAGGAGGAAACTGAAGCAGGGAGAGGTTACGTAATTTGCTCAAAGTCACACAGCTGGTAAGCCATTCAATACCTTCGTATTTTCCTGACTGTGAAGCTAGAGTTGTATTTGCTATCTGGCAGGAAGGAGTCGGAGTGAAGGGTGGTGTGTGCTGCCCAGTGTCTTCAACAAGCATTTCCCTGGCCCAGAAAACTGCCAGCAGTAGCTATTCTGACTCTATTACAGGCATAAATGCTCCATAAAGGATTAACTGTTAACCAAGGCACACACAAGGTGAGGCTCACAAACTTTGTTAGGTAATATTTAAACAAAACCAACAAAGAAATCCCTTGAAAATCTGGCTATGTTGGGCTGGGAATATGCAAGGTCACTCAAAAGCCACCCTAAAAACCCAGAAGCGTGGGCAGGGTTGGATTCAGTTACCCAAAGACTCGCTCAAGAAGGAACCCCTCAGTTCATTTCAGTTCAGTTCAGTCCCCCAGTCGTGTCTGACTCTTTGCGACCCCATGAATCGCAGCACGCCAGGCCTCCCTGTCCATCACCAACTCCCAGAGTTCACTCAGATTCACATCCATCAAGTCAGTGATGCCGTTGCCCCTCCTTTAGACTTTGCCTTGCGTTTCAGCCTGGAATCTGTTAGTATCCAACCTGAAGTGAAGTGAAGTGAAAGTCGCTCAGTTGTGTCAGACTCTTTGTGACCCCATGGACTATATAGTTCATGGAATTCTCCAGGCCANTCAGTGATGCCGTTGCCCCTCCTTTAGACTTTGCCTTGCGTTTCAGCCTGGAATCTGTTAGTATCCAACCTGAAGTGAAGTGAAGTGAAAGTCGCTCAGTTGTGTCAGACTCTTTGTGACCCCATGGACTATATAGTTCATGGAATTCTCCAGGCCAGAATACTAGAGCTGGTAGCCTTTCCCTCCTCCAGGGGATCCAACCCAAGGATCGAACCCAGGTCTCCCACATTGCAGGCGGATTCTTTACCAGCTGGGCCACAAGGGAAGACCAAGGGAAGACTCTTGAGAGTCCCTTGGACTGCAAGGAGATCCAACCANGGGCGGGGCGCGCGCGTCGGGAAGATGGCGCAGCGTCTGCTGAGGAGGGCGGCGCGAGGAGCGACGGCGGTGGCGGCGGCGCTGCCTAGGCTGTGAGTGCAGGTCCCCAGTCCCCCGCCGCTCGGCCGCGCTTGCTGTAGGTCGGCATTCGGCTCAGCGCTGGGCAGGCGCGGCCTCCCCGGCCCCTGGCGGAAAGCCCCGCGGGCCGCCAGCGCCGGAAACCTCCTGAGCGCGCGTGTTCGACCTTTGCCAAGGTCGGCAACGCCCCGCGGGGGTCGCCGCCACCCCCCGCAATGTCGGCGCCTCAGTGCCGGAGGGCCGCTGCCTGAGTCTGGAAAATGGGTACAAACGTTCGACCTCTCAAACCCAGAAAACAAAACTCGCGGCCCCACACAAGAAAGCCAGGGACGGAGGGCCACGAGGTGGCTCGCCTCCACCTGGTTGATCACGCAGCGGTTCCCACACTGTTTTGGTCTCAGGACCCCTTTACTCCCTGAGAAATTTTTGAAGACACCGAAGAGTTTTCGCTTATATCTGTTGATTTTTTTTTTTAATTTAAGTTTAGTCATTTAAAAATCACAAATCCATTTAAATTGAACGCAGATTGCATCTTTAATGAAAAATATTAAAAAGAAAAAGAAAAGTGGCATGATTTTATATTTTTTAAAATGTCTTCAGTTTAATTAAGGACAGTTGGAGTCGCATATCACCTGTCTTGGAGAAAGTTTATCTAGAAATTTCCAGGCTCATGCACAAGCCAAGTTGGAAAAGGGAAGACCTCGAAGACCCTTTCACAGGGTCTCAGGGTGCCGCCTTCTCACCCAGGTGTCCTCAGATGACGCTTTGAGAACGGCTGGTTGAGATTTGCTTGTTTGCCAACCACATGCACATATATGTTCCCTCATTCTATTTTCTGATCACCATGGAAAGAAGCTGGGTGACTCATTTATAAAGGTGAGGAAACTAAGGCTCGCAGAGGCTGACTGACACTCAAAGCAGAGAATGGCAGAGTTGGGTTCAAAAACCAAGTCAGAGGCTCCTGCTCTGGAACTTGAACCATCTGCTTGCTCCGTACTTCCTGACTCACTGGTGTTCCATGCCAGGAGCCTCCTGGCTTGTGTATCCCACCTTCCCATTTCCTAGATCCTGGCCTGGTAATGTCTCTGGGTTCTGGGATCAACAGAGAAGCCCCTGAAAGGGTGTACTCAGACCTTTCCAGAAAGTCCTTTTCTGGCTTATGAAGGGGCCAGCTTCTGTGGCCTCTTCAATAATAGGTCCAGTGACCACACCCGCCTGACTTCTAAGGCTCCTGGGGCTAAGCTCGTAATGCATTTCATTCCTCTTAGCATGCTGGCCTATTCTCAGCACTCTTAGACACCCCACCAAGGCTGTGGGAGCCGGCTTTCATGCAGACCCCTTCCCAGGTTAAATTCTGTAGATCCTGGCGCCTTCAGAACACATGGGGATGGGAAAAGTAAATGTGCCCAAGGTCAGGTTAAAAAAGTCTGCCTGCAGATATCTTACTTTCTATCCCAGTTGTCTAGCACTTCCGCTTCAAGCCAGTGGACTGGCTTCTGGTGGCTTTTCTCTTCTGTTTTTAGAACATCAGCAGCGTTGCTGTTAGGCAGTTATTGAGCCCTCTTCCCGACCCTCCATCGTTTCCCTCTGTTGCAGAGGTGTCCCTGGTGCTTCCCTGCCCTTCCTTTCTCCAGCCCAGCAGCTCTCTGCTGCTACCAACCAATTTACAGAAATACCCTGCCCTCATTGGGGGCACATAACTGCACACAGCTAGGAATGTCTTTTAAATCCTCTCAGCTGGCAGAGCAAAGAAATTTGCGTAAATTTCTGTAAATTGTGTGAATTTGTGTAAATAGTAATCCATGTATATGTACAGATCTAGAAATATTTCTCATGTAACCATCTGCATCTATATTAAGCTAAAGGTGAGTTCATATTATATTCCAGTCCATTACAACATGGATCATTCTAGGGTCCTCACCTGGCTTGTTTGTAAATTTTCACCCCAACAGTGAGAGACCTGGCTCCTACCATACACTATCCAGTCACTCAGTTATTTAATTTCAGTGTACATGTAGCAGTGTCTGACTTGTAGGACCATACTTCACGGGAAAAGACTAAATTCTGGAGCTTGGGTACAATTCCTTTCCCTTTTGTCATAGAAATTCCACTCATTTCCACAGTTACTTTGGGTTAGCACCTTTTCTCCCCAGCCTCCAGTGAGGTGATTTCATACATTTGTAAAACAGTAAGATTCTCTTTTCCCTGTTCTTGTCTAGTTGGCACTAGCTAATGGTTTTACTAAGACATTAAATAGGAGTGATGAGACTCCTGTTTGCCTTGGTCCCAGTCTTAGGGAAAGCATCCAGTTTTCCACTGTTAAGTCTGATGTTAATTGTAAGTGTTCTATAGATGGTTTTTATTCCCCATTTACTGAGTTGTTTTTTTTTTAGCTTTTTTTTTTTTTTTTTTAGCCTGTTGATGTGCCAGATTATATTAAGTGATTTCTGAATATTGGGCTAGCCTTGTATACCTGGAATAAATCCCACTTGGTCATGGCCTATAGTTCTTTTTATGTATACATTGTTGGATTTGATTTGTGAATATTTTTTGAGGGTTTTTCATCTATATTCATGAGTGATGTTAGTCTATAGTTTTCCTTTCTTGTAATGTATTTATTTGATGTTGGTTTCTATATGTTTCATCTCTTTTGTTCTTATATTCTTTTACTGTTGCTTTCTTTTGCATTAAGTGAATATTTTCTTACATGATATTTTTTATTTCTTTAATGATTTTTTTCACTATTTTTTTAGTGATTACCCTCAGGCTTACTATATGCCTCTTTAAAAAATTGTGGTAAAATATGTATAACAAGCTTTGCCATCTTAACTATTTGGGTGTACAGATTAGTGGTATTATCATATTCACAGTGCTTTGCAGACATCATCATTACCCCCCCAGTTTTTTCATCATTCCAAACAGAAACTGTGTACCTATTAACAGTTAACTCCTCATTCCCCAGCACCTGGTATTCTCTAATCTAATTTCTGTCTCTCTAAATTTGCCTCTTTTAGGTATTTCATATAAATGGAATCACACATTTGTCATTTGTTTCTAGCTTGTTTCACTTAGCATAATTCAAGAGTCTTCCATGGTGTGTAGCATGTATTAGAACTCCATTCCTTCCTATGGCTGGATAGTATTTAATTGTTTGTATGCTGCTGCTGCTGCTAAGTCACTTCAGTCGTGTCCGACTATGTGCGACCCCATAGATGGCAGCCCACTAGGCTCCTCTGTCCCTGGGATTCTCCAGGCAAGAATACTGGAGTGGGTTGCCATTTCCATTACCGTATATATCTTATCAGAATCTACTTTTGATTTATACTGACTTAATTCCAGAAAATAGAGGAATATTATATCTATATAGTTCCCTTTTCTTCTTTTTTATGATATGATTGTTTTTACGTATTGTATGTATATAGAAAGCTGTCTCATCAGTTGTCATCTTCTTCAATTCTGGAAATCTTTGCTTTCAGGTCACCAGATGACACGCAGTTCCAGTCAGACTTTGCACTTTATTCAGGAGTGTCACATGAATCCAGGAGTCTGTTCCTTGGAGTTTCGTGGCACAGTGGTTGGTTAGCAATATCTGATAGGGGCCTTTCCAGTGAGATTGAAGAGTGTTCTGGAGGTGTCTTTTTCAAAAGATGAAATCTCCAGGTTGCAATCAGTGTGTGATGTGTAAGGTCTTCATTTCCTGAGGGCACACTGTGAAAAGATTGCCCTACCAAAACATGGTTACTTTTAATAGCACCAGTTAGGCCTTTGCAATATTGGAGTATTTCTGCTTTTATCAGCTGTGGGTCAAAAGAAGCAGGAGTCAAGTGTATTGGACATTCTGTGACTGTTCCAAAGGTTGTGAGTTTATGAGTTCCAAAGGGGTGGATCTGAGATTTAGAAATATCAATGGAATGCTTTTGGCCAGAATAGTTGGAGCGTCTCTACAGATTTTGCCAATTGAGTCTTAATGATGTTAGTGTGTTTAACTAAACAAGATGATTGAGGGTGGCAAGTACAATGAAAGTGCTGTAAAACCAGACAGACAGTACATACTTGTTGAAGTGCCTGGCCAGTAAACATGGATTCCTCAATTACCGTGAAGTTTGAGAGGAATTCTGCAGGGGAAGCCTTCGGTCCAGTGGGAAACATACACGCTGTGAGTGAAACACATTTATATCCACTAGATGGAGTAAATGTATAAAATTCATTTGCCAGACCTCAGATGGTTCATTAAACAGGTTAAGATACCTGGGAGCAATAAGAATGGCTTCCCTGGATTGTACTGGGGACTGTGTAACAAGTGGGGCAGACACCTTTTGTGGCCTTGTTAATTTCCCCGCCAGTATTGATACAGGAGCGCTGACACCTGTCAGTTGTTGTGTAGGCGCTCAGTCATGTTCAACTCTTTGCCACCCCATGCACTGCAGCCTACCAGGCTCCGCTGTCCGTGGAATTCTCCAGGCAACAATCCTGGAGTGGGTTGCCGTTCCCTTCTCCATTATTTGTCAGTAGACCAGTGGTTTAATGCAGGTATGAGGGTGAGGAGTGGGAATTTAGCGTCTCTGGTAGGACTGGGTTGTTGTTTTGTCCAAACCAGAGCTTTCTCTTTTTATCAAACCAACAGTTATGTCATTTCCGGATTTGTTTTCCTTTTCCTGAGGCCAGTTGTTGGGCTTCTCTAGCCAGTTTTTCTAAATGATAATTTGTGGAAATATCCCTTTGGATCATAACAGAAGTTTGACTGCTGTTGGTCCCTTTAAGGGCAGCATTCCTTGAATTATTATCAGCAAGGTGGTACACTCTAGCTTCCAGAAAGTCAAGCTTAGAATGTCCCAGAACCTTGATAATAGCTAAAGCAGCTGGTAAGAGTGTTGTATGCAACAATTCTTGAATACAGAATTGTGCAGCCCATCCCCATGGGCCAGTTTTAGATCACCCCCGAATTTCTACCATCCCCCAAGTTCTCTTGAGCCCTTTTGCAAATAACCCTCACTCCTGCCTCCAGCCCTGTCATCCTTTTCATGTTCATATTGTCAGTAGTGACTTGCTCTCTCTGCCTGATATTTGTAGTCCTTTTTTCTCTGCTTTTTGCTTAATCAGTGTGGCTAGAGTTTTCAGTTTATTGATCTTTTTAAAGAACTGTTTTTGGTTTTATTGATTTTTTTCCCTATTTTCTGTTTTCAATTTCATTGATTTCTGTTCCAGTATTTACTATTTTCTGTCTTCAGCTTACCTTGGGTTTAATTTGATCTTTTAATAACCACTCGAATGGAGGATGGAGATGGGAGAAGAAGAGTGCAGAGGGAATAAACTGTAGGGCATAGAAGAATGAAAGCAGTGAGTGAGCAAGGGGAAAAGCCTTTATAGAAAGAATGGTGAAAAGGAGGCCGGGGTTAAAAAGAATAAACTTTTGAGTGAGCATTTTGAAAAGAACTCAGAATTCTAAGAATATGTGTACTTTGTCACTTGATATTAAAAGCTCAGTGCGAAGTGTTAGGTATTTTAAAACATTTGTTGGCATCATTAGAAATTGACTTTAGTTGCTCAAATGCATAGTGAGAAGCTAAATGGGATGCTGTAAACAAAAAATGATGTTTTGGGTTATGAGGCAGAAAGAAACTTTAGTTCAGGGAGATAGGGGGAACAACTGTCTCAACTTGCCTAGGACTACTGTCCTGGTTTTAGCATTGAAAGTCCCACATTCCAGGAAGCTCCTCTGTTTCAGGCAAAGAAAGATGGTTATTTACCGTAGAGATAGAGAAAGGAAGGGCTGAAGGATGGAGTAAAGATGATCTAAGATGGTAGACCAGAGGTCCAAGAATTGGACCTAGAGCCTTCTAGAATGGCCTCCTAAAAGAATGGGATGGGTGGACTATGGTCAGTTGGGTCACAAAGAGTCAGACATGACTAAGCAACTAAAGGAATAGGATGGGAAAGAGTATTTGGAATGCTTTTTTTGAGAAAAAAGAGCCTCTGCTAGGAGTAGGGCTGCAGAGAAGAGGTGAGAGACTCTGAAGAAATAGGAAATACTATAAGAGGGTAGATAGAGCAGGCGAAGCCTGGAGGTGGGGCACATGCCCGTGGCCTGGACAGAGGAGTTGGTGGGAAATGAGGTAAAACCAGAGTCAGAGCTAGTGGGCAGTAAGCAAGCTGGTGAGCGAGAGCTGAAAGTGGCAGCTCGGCCTGCACTGGAGGACCTGGAGGACGCACACGCGCTGGGTGGGGCCTCCTGGAGCAGATGTTGCTGGAGGGAGATTCCCAGCCAGGGGCTGCGTGCCAGCAAGACTGTGCCAAGTGTGCAGATTAGCATAAGCTTCACTGGTGGACCCATTCCAGCTGTGTAAGGCTTCCACTCCCATCGTACCGTTTTTTCATTTGCTATAGAGTTTTGCTGTGGGCTAGAACCCTGAGAGGAAGGTCACTGGGTTGGCCAAGGGAGAGGCTGAGGGTAGGGAGGAAAGGCTGGAATGGGAACGTGAACTGAGAAACCTTCACCTGCTGACTTCTGGGCCCCATGGATCCAGAAAGACTTGGAGGACAGTTTCATAACATGTGCTTTTCTTTATTCTACTCTGAATAACTGTAGCCACCAAAGTCTATCCTCTCAGGGAACTCTCCTGAGCACCCCTGCTTCGTGGAATGTTTGAGTGGCATCAGCACCTCTTATGGCATAAGTATTGTTCTAGAAATACTCCATAATGGGGCACTGAGAATGGGTATTCTCTGAAGTCACATCGGAGTCTGAGAGGTGAGCGTGTATGCTTGGGTGTAGGCGAGCCTCACATGGTCAGTGAGGTAGCGTCTGGGGAGGCTGACACTGCTGAGCATCGGCACTTTTCCTGAAATGGTTATTTTCTCCAGCGATGGCTTTGCAACAGCTAAGGTCTGATGGATGTAATTTCTGAAAACAGCCTCTGGTCACAGTTTCCTTAACTAAATGTTGCAGAGGCTGCTCTGTAGGAGCTGCCGTTTTCTACATGACTGATTCCCTGTGGGGAAGCCCACAGGCGCATGTGGCTGAGGTGTTAGGAAGACAGGGAGAAGAGAGCTGGGCTCCTTGGGGAGTGGCTGTTGGTGGGCTTGATGAACATTCTTAAGAATGGAAGAGTTGTTGTAAAAACAAAATGCTTTCTTGCCTCTGAATGCAGCTGGGCTGTGTTCTGTTGTTACATGTTTCTTATTTATTCCTCTGTGCATTGCTCATGATCTTGACAGGTTAAGTTTAAAACTTTACTAATCAATAAAGAAAATTCCAAAGAAATAGTATTTGTGTTTTCATATAGGTCACTTGCATGTACATTTAAATCCATTATAATTCATAAAAGTTTTAATTTGTTTCATGTTGCTACTTGAAGATACCGTATCAATTAAATAACTCATATGAATGATAGAGACAATAAGTGGGTCCCAGAATTGACATTCCTTTCTTCCTTCTTTCTTTATCTGGCTGCATTAGTTGCTGCACGCAGGATCTTTCTTTGTGATGCAAGGATTCTCTAGTCGAAGTGTGTGCGCCTAGTTGCTCCGCAGCATGTCAGATCTATTTCCCCAACCAGGAATCGAACCCGTGTCCCCTGCATTGCAAAGTGAATTCTTAACCACTGGACCACTAGGGAAGTCCTGCTTCCTTCCTTTTTTCTTTCCTTCCCTTCTTTGTCTCATTTTCTGTTCCTTCCTCCCTTCTTTCCTACCTTTTTCAATTATAAGCCAGATTTCAGATGACTTTTTATTTAGTTGCTTTCATTTTATGTTTTGGTTAAAGTTTAGGATCTCCTGGAGTAGGAAATGGCAACCTACCCCAGTATTCTTGCCTGGAAGATTTCATGGACAGAACAGCCCAGCAGACTACAGTCCATGGGATGGCAAAGAGACCCGACTGAGCACACACACACTAATCTTTGAGCACTGGTGTTTACTACTGTTCCACAGCCATCACACATGTATTTCTCTGTATATAGCCGCAGTTGTTCATTGTGTGTATTTCCAAGTTTTTTTGTTTTCTTAAGAAATGCACAGATAAATGTCCCTATATTCAGGTCTCTGTGGCTACCCTTACTTAAGTTCTTGGAGGTGATTTTCTGTGTGTGAACTTGCTGGGTGAAAGAGTATGGACATCTTAAGCCATTTAATTCCTGTTGTCAGATTGTCCTCCGGAAATGGTGCTGGATATACCTGGATTGCAGTATGTCTTTTGGAGGCCTACTTGCACGTTTTCCTTGGCACCAGTAGACTCATGCACAGTAAAATAAGCAGAGGCTGTCTTTCCTGCTGGTCAGACAGCTAGTGGTGCCAGGTCTAGAGAGAGCCCCATTTCCTGACTATAACCACTGGTGGGATTTCCCTCTGTGGCCTCAGCGTCACACTGACCCAGCCTCAAGTGTTCTGTAAACAGCTGCGTAGTTAAACTTCTACTAGTTCTTTTTTAGAACTACCTTGCATGTAACGTCTTCCTCTAAGGTTTTGAAACTGACAAAAGTGCTTGATTCCATAATAAAGGAACCAAAACCAATTTCCATGAGAAAGTAAGGATTCCATTTTAATAGGCTGCTTGATGTGAACAAGTCTGTCTGAACTGTTTCCCCATGCCATATTCTTTTTTTTAACGTAAAAAATTTCCCACAGTAAATTGATAAGTGCCAAAAAGAGGTTATAAAACTGTACATATAATATGATTTCAATCTTTCTGACAAACTTTATATGGGATTGTATTTATAATATACAAGCTATACACATAAATGCAAAGTAAAAGTTCCTAAAGTTTATACTCCAAAATGTAACATGTAACCATCATTTACCCCATGCTGTATTTCTGACCAAGAAAGCATAGTAACCAGAATTCTCTGTAAGTATATGCAGGTCTCTTCAAATATTGATATTTAGAACCCCAAAATACTGAAAAATTGTAAAGACAACACTTGCCACCCCTAGTAAAATTAGCGTTAAAATTTAGTGGTATATTATGTTTGCCTTTTAGCTGAAAGTTGTACTTTGCTTAAAAAAAAAAAATTTTAAAACATGAACCTTCTAAAAGTTTATATAGTCATTTTACATCATTGCATATATATATATATGTTGTACAACCTTATAAGTAGCACAGGCTTATTTTAAAGCACTTCCACTTGACTTGTCTTACTTAATCTCACAGGATTCTTTGTGAGCAGGATGATATGCCCACTTTTTGGCCAAATACCAAAATTTAGGAGGGAAAAAAAAAATCCGTGCCAGATGCTGTTTTCATATGGAGACACTGGAGGGCGCTCTAACAATGAACGATGTAAGTTGCCTCCTGAGAGGCGTGCATCTTTGTAAAAGAGAATTGGTTTTCCTGTTCATTTTAAGGTGAATGAAAGACACACAGATGTAGAAGGCATATTTCTTTCTATATTGACCTGTAAATGGTCCCTTTGACAATTTCAGTTCCGTTCAGTTGCTAAGTCGTGTCCGACTTTTTGCGACCCCATGGATATAACAGTTTATGAGACATTTAAGAAGTAGCCCTGGGCTTCTTTATTGCCCCCTCCCTCCTCTTGCCCCTTCCGGCTCCTCAGGGTCGTGGGTCAGCCCGCAGCACTCTGTCCCTTTAAGTCTGCTCAGACGTCACCCGTCGGAGGGGTCTTCCCGACGAAGCACAGCCTCACCCGCTATACTCCCTCGTCTCACCCGTTAGTGTCTTTCCCGTTGCACTCGCTTCCACCTGCCGTTCTGTATGCTCATCTGTTTGTGGGTTGCCTGCCCCACCCCCAGCCTCCGTGTTCCTGAGGACATGGGCTTGATCTGTTTGTACCGCTGCCCTGTACCTTGGCCGTGAAGCAGTACCTGGCCCACAGTAAATGCCCGATAGAGATTTGCTGGATGAAAGATACTGCATCTGGAGATTAGTGCCTTTTTTATTGTGGTAAAAATACACATAACATAAATTTACCATTTTAAGCACTTTAAAGTGTACAGTTCAGTGGCATTAAGTACAGTCAACTTTTTTTTTTTTTTTTTAAAACCTTCACCACCATCCATCTCCAGAACCTTTTCCTCATCCGAGACTGAAACCCTGTACCCATTGAACCTACCCTACCCCCAGTCCCCGTAATCGCTAGTCTCTCTGTCTTAAGAATGGCTATTCTGTATTCTCCTGTGAGTGGAAGCAGGCAGTGTTTGTCTTTTGCATCTGGATTATTTCATTTAGCATAATGTCCTGAAGGTTCATCCATATTATGGGGAATCAGAATTTCCTTCCTTTTTAAGGCTGGATAATATCTCCGCACTCCAGTGTTCTTGCCTGGAGAATCCCAGGGACGGGGGGTCCTGGTGGCCTGCCGTCTATGGAGTCGCACAGAGTCGGACACAACTGAAGCGACTTGGCAGCAATATCTCATTATGTGTCTATACCACATTTTGTTTATCTGTGAATCCATCAGTAGACCTTTGGGCTACTGCCACCCTTTGGCAATTGTTAGTGCCTGTTTTAGTTGGAGCACAGAAACCCGGGTGTTAAGGGTTTGAGTCTAAAGTGGGTTTCTTTGAAACAATGATAACATCTTTAAATTGTACCAGTGAGTCACAGGTCACCCCTGGGTGATTTCTGCCTTCACGAAATAGTTCAGATTAAAGGAGAAAGTATTCAAGCTCCTAAAAATTGCAGTTGGTCTAATATCTCTTCTTGGTGCTATTCAGGGTTTTCTTACAAGTCAAAAAAGAAAAAGCAGTATACAAGATCAGATTTCTAACTGTTATGAGCAGGAAGACCCTGAATAGATCCTCTAGGGTTCCAGTCCAGCGCTGACCCTGCTGTTAGCCCTTGACCTCATTCAAGGCCCTTGTCTAAACTGATCCTTATTTTCTCACAGTTAAAACAAAGAGGGTGGACTAGATGCCTCCTGACATTCCGTAATCTAGGAAGGAATTATTGACCTCAAGCAAGAGAACTTTGGAGAATTCAGAAATATGAAATAACATGGCTTTTTTGAGCTGTGGGTTATTTTGGTCCATTTGAGTTCAATTTGACCAGAGATTGAGGATAATAAAAGCTCTGCTTCCTCTAAATTTAGGGCACAGCCTGCATCGGTTGATTTGTACCCTTCCCTCCTGCCATCTTGGGAGATGTTTGTTCATGCGTTATTCATCCTCATGCTTTAGGTCTCAGGTAAGGAGATGTCTTCACCGTTTCCCCCTTTCTCTCTGCAGTAGGAGCCTCTGGCAGGTGCTCTGTCCAAGCCCTCAATAAAGTGACTGCTGACTGCTGCAGCACAGAGGGGCTGTGATTCTGAAGTAATTGGGGTGTAGTGGGAACACAGAGCCTAGAAGAACTCAGGAGTAAGAAGAGGCATGTGTCCTAAATTAGTGTTATCTGCAAGAATGACCTGGAAAAGTAAAGATGTGATTTCTGCTTTCATCCCATCCCCCTTGAATTTCCTCCTGCCCCACAGATGCCCCAGTGCTCAAAGCACAGTGTTCTTAGTTCCCGTGGTCAGCTGTTCACCTAGTGATGCCCAGAAAGTGAAAGTGCTGGTCCTTCAGTCATGTTCGCCTCTTGGTGACCCCATGGACTGTAGCCCACAAGCCTCTCCTGTCCATGGACTTCTCCAGGCAGGAATACTGGGATGGTTGCCATTCCCTTCTCTAGGGGGTCTTCCCAACCCAGGGATGCAGCCCGGGTATCCTGCACTGCGGGCGATTCTTTACCTTCTGAGCCACCAGGGAAGCCCAGTGACGCTCAGAGACTGACAAAACCAGAGTGTGCAAACATTGCACGCGTCGCCCCACCCGAGCGTTGCACACTTTAACAAACGTCCTACCTGCAAGAGCCGGCCAGTAAAAAGAATCTTTCCTCTGCCAGGGAAGCAAGTGTGGGCATCAGAGAGGCTTGAGGTGTCCCTCTCCCCTCCCCCATCCTCTGGACAAAGGTCCAGCCTGTGAGTTTGGGTCATCAGTCTCTCCTGTGCCGTAGAACAGTCTGGATTCACCAGGGGCCTGGACACATGCCCGAGAGTGGGGAGAAGCCTTACTCTCAGCAGCCCCACACTCGTGTACCCGCTTCTTGCCTAGCTTCCTACAGCTGGCCTCCAGTCCTCCTACCTGCCCCCCGCCAGATGACATCAATTCCCTGATGCCCTCCAGGTCTGCTGCCTGGACCCCTCGGGATGGCGGCACAGGCCACCTCATCCCTCACCCACCTTGCCAGTGTTCCTCCCATCGCCATGGGCCATTCGGCCAGAAACCTCACCTTCTCCACACCCGCCCAGCCCTGTCCCCTCTCTGATTTGCTCACACTCTCCTTCCCGCCTCTCACCTCAGGACTGTCACAGATGCCGCTTCTTCCTCAAAGTTGCCCTTCCCCAGACTCTGAGGCAGCAGCCCTCTATCCCTTCCCTCTGCAACACAGCCTCTCTGATGGTGCTCGCCCCTCTGTCTGTTCGTTAAGGGCATCTCGGGCCCAACTCCCTGTCGTCTGGGGTGCCTTCATCTCTCCTCCCACCCATGCCCTGTCTGTTGCCAGGCCTGTTGATTCTCTTCTTCAGCTGCCAACTCTTCCCCGCTATGTTAGTTCCTATTGCTGTAACATTATCACAAACTTAGTGGCTTAAAACAGCACAGAGTTTTTACCTTACATTTCTGGAAGTCAGGAGTCTGCAGTGGGCTCCAGTGGGCTGAAACCAAGGTGTCAGCGGAGCTGCACCCCTTTTTGGAGGCCTGAGGGGAGGGTTTGTTTGCTCCTCTGGTTTCTAGAGCTGCCCAGATACTTTGGCTCGTGGCCCCTTCCTCCGTCAAGAGCCAGCAGCCATGGGTCAAATTCTCCTCAGGCTGCCGTTTCTCTGGTTCTCTTGCCTCTGCCTCATCCTTCCACTTACAAGGATGTTTGTGTTTATACTGAGCCTACTGGATGATCCAGGTTAGTCCCCCGTCTCAGGGTCATCTGGTTAGCAACCTTAATTCCACTTGGCCATGTAACCTGCCACATTCCTGGGCTCCAGGGGTTAGGCCAGGGATGTCTTTGGGGGCCATTATTCTGCTTGCCACGCCCACTCTCCTCGCTTCAGGTTTGAGCTCGTGGAGTAGCTTTGTGATTGATTGCCTGCCTCCCCACCCTCCTCACCTCCCACGTTACTTGCCTCCTGCAGAGGTACCAGCATGTATATTCTATTATCGAGACTTATTGGGTCTGCCTCCAAAAATGTCTTGTGGTTCTGTCTCTTTGTCTCCAGTGTCACCTTTCAAGTGGGCATCTCCCATCTGGACCTCTATGAAGGGGGTCTTGTACATCCACTTATACCCCTCCAACCCATTTTTTAAAATTGAGGTAAATAATATACATAATAATATATTTACATAATATATAAAATTAACCATTTTAAAGTATACAGTGTAATACATTTAGTGTTGTACAACTATAATCTCTATTCCCAAACATTTTCATCACCCCCCCAAAAACCTTGTGCCTGCCAGTAGCCACTCCCTCTTCCTCCTCCAGCTCCATGCAGCCACTAGTCTGCTTTCTCCTCTTGTGGATGTCTCATACACGTGGAGTCACGCAGTATGTGGCCTTGTGTGACTGGATGTTTTCAACTAGAATAACAGCTTTGAGATTCATCTGTATCTGTATCATGTATCAGTATTCTGCTCCCCGTTATGGCTGAACGGTATTGCACTGTAGGCAGATGCTAATTGTAGTATTGTAGGTATAGGCTATATTCTATTTATCCATTCAGCGATTGATGGACATTTGACAGTTGTGAATGGTGCTGTTGTAAACATCCATACATAAGAATTTGAGCACTGGTTTTCAATCCTTTTGGATGTGTACCTGGGAAGAGCAACCACCAAACTGTTTTCCACAGCAGCTGCCCAGGCCACTGGGCGGTTCCCGCTGACGGTGCACAAGGGTTCCAGTTTCTCTGTATCCTCGCCAGTGCTTGTTATTTTCCATTGTTTTCATTGTCGCCATCCTAGTGGTGTGGCGTAGTGTCTCCTTGTGGTTCCTCCAAACTAGTTTTAAATACACAAGTTGGTTCATCTCACTTCACTGTTTAGCACCCTTCCAGCGCCCTCCTGTGGCCCTCCAGGGCGTGTCTGGTCTCACCCCTTCTTTGTCTCACATCTCAGCCCCTCCCACCCTTCTCACACACTGATCCCAGCATCATCGCAGTCTCTTGCTTCCTTAAGCAAGGAAGGCTTTGAGGACCAGTGGGGTTCAGACAGTTTCCCAAGACCCCAGACCTGAGATAGAGCCCCGGCCTTACCACTGACTAGCCAGCTCCTTCCAGTCCCCTCATCTGTAAGAGGGGCCCATGATAGCACAGAGTGGTTAGAATGAAATGAAATGGGCGCTGGGCATGGCGCCTGGCTCATAAGAACACCAGTAAACAGTGGACGTAAGAGAAAGAAAGAAGACAGGTGCATGATGCCGTGGTCTGCACTCCGCTCGGCCCTGCGGGCTGAGGCCTGTCCACCCTGACCCCACTTTCCACCCTCGGCCTCTAATCCCTTGTCACATTTTCAGTTTAGTCTTGGGATGTGGATGAGCGCACTTTCTTCTTACGTTTGGTCTCTTCGACGAAGCTGGAATCTCTGTGTTCACCCCTCTGTGCTTGTGCCCAGCACAGCATCTGACGCATAGTAGGTTTTTAATATAAAATTCCTGCGTGAAAAAAAAATCATCAGATAGTCACAGTAAACAGTTCATTACTAATCATCCGCTTGACATGAGAGGGTGGAAAGGCAGGCTTTTTTGGTGTGAGTGTGGGTGTATGTGTGTTTTCCTCGACTATAGATTTGTCCAAACATTGCTGCTAATTTAAGATGTCAAATCTGAAGGTTCTTTCTTGGCTTGAGTTTTTGAACACAGTCCAGGGCTGTTTTCAGCCTCCTCAGTATTCTCCTTTTTGGGAAAGAGTTTTCAAAAGCATAAAGGGGGTATCTTCTATGCGTGCTTGCCTACAGGATTCATTTACCAGCGCGAGCTGCGGGGAGGGGAAGATGAAATCTTGCTGGTAGTACGTGGCTGTGACCTAGCACGGGGGGTCACTGGGAGAACCCCCTCAGTCCAAGTCTGTGGGGTTGAAAGCGCCTCCTCAGCCAGTGTTTCTGTCCCAGGTACATTCCGTTTATTTCAGAATTTCTCACCTATGGAACACACTTCTTTTCTTCAACTCAGCCTCTGGAAGGTGTATTAAAGAAAAGTCCATGGTCTTTCAGCTCAATGGAGGAACTTTAGCAGCTTTCATTCGGAAATCTTTTCTGCTTCTGTTTTCCCTGCTACCCCTCATCATTCCCCTCTCCCTGCCCAGATAGCCTGGGGTGTCAGCAGGAGTGAGGTGTCATAGGAAGCGTGCACCTCCCACTTTTTGGACTCCTTCTGGCCAGCACTGGAGTTACTGAGTTGCTGTTGGAAGAGTCTCTCTTCTTCTCCATCCAGAATTCAGGAAGTCATGGTTGGATCTGGGGCAGAATCCCCCATTTGGGAGGCCCGCTGTGCTGTGCGCTCCTTGAGGACAAGGTGCCACCTTCCCGGATTCCTGTCCCAGCGCAGCGCCTCGGTGGAGTGGGGCAGCTAGCTTGCGAGTTTCTGAAACCAGCTGGATGGCTCCACACGTTCTGTTGTGTGTGGAAGCTGCTGAGCATTAGCAACTAGCCAGTGACCAGCTGTGATGAGCAGTTTTTAGGCTCCACAAATGTCTAATGTGCTAAGTGAGGACCCCAGGCCTCAGCTGAAGAAACGACTTTTAAAAATGGAAATAGGACTGTTGACACAGGTGCCTTTTACTAATTAGTGTACTGTTTCTGAGGAATTAGTAGCAATGTTAGCATTTCCAGGATTGCTGTTAATGAGGGATGAGAAAACTTATCTTTTTATTTCCACAACCATATGGTTTACAGCTTGATGTGGTTCTCTCGCTCACTCTCAGTGTTTTTAAATTTGATTTTTATTTTAGTTAGGACAAAAGCATTTTTTAGCAGAGCTCATTGATTTTATTATGCAGGTAAATGGGAAAAGTATTTTCCTTCATAGAATGGTTTTTCCAACAGGAAATTCTGTAACATATCAATGGAATTCTTTTTAAGTAAAAGTCCCTTTAACACATCTCTTTTAATTATTCAGTCATTCATTTATACTTTCTCCTGAAAATAATGAGAACTATATCCCTGCTAAGTCTTAGGGCGCTGCTAAGAAGGGGGAATGGGAGAAAATATCCCAAAGATCTTTTTGGTGGCAGGCACCTGGAGGTCCTTTATTTGGTACATTTCATGTCAGATAGGGACTTCATTCTAAGAAGTGTATCATCTAAATGGGAAGAGAAGGGGAGTGCCTTCAGAGGACTTGGGGTCCATTCACAAGGAAGTGGATCTCTGAGCAGCCCTGGAAGGATGACTGGAGAGGGCAAAGCCTTCCTGGCCGAGGAACTGTGTGTGCAGAGCCCAGCAGGGGCCATCAGACCGGTCCCTGTGGAGTGTGGGTGCCTTGTGGCAGCAGGGCTGGACGTGAAGCTCGCTGGCCAGTTGGGGTCAGGCTGTGAAGGGCTTCTAAGACCAGACCAGGATTTCAGATTTACATCCCGTCGGTAACCCGGAGGCAGTGGAGATGTTTCAAGACTCTCGGTCTCCAGCAAGTGAGGTCTTCACTCTGTGCTCTGGTCTAGGTGGTAGTCCCGTGTCATTTCAACTTCTTGCCTCTCGTTTCCTTTAATTACATTCAAAATGTGCTGGGACACCTAATGGGAATAGAGAAAAAGGGACGAGGCTCTGCAGCCTGTGAGGCAGGCCAGCCCATCCTCTCCTTCTAAGGCACTTACTATATTTAAATACTCCTAGTTACTGGGAGCCTTCAGGTGACTTCATTTCTCTGAGCATTCTACACTTCGTTTCCAACATCTGTAGTTAATTTCTTAAGAGACCTTAATGAGAAACTTCAAACAATTTAAATGTCAATTACCCAAAAAGTGAGGTTTTCAAGTTCCAGTAATCTGCCTATATTGGTTGTTGGAACACAATCCCAGGTGGATGTAATTTAAGACAGATGCCATTCCAGAGCTTCAGTTACAAAGAACTTATATATTTTCAGGACTAACAAACCGGGTCTGTTGTCAGTACGCTTAGAGGACTGTCTACAGTTCTGGCTTATCTGGCAGGAGCTCGGTTCACTGCAGTCACTCTGGCTCTGTTTCGGCTGGTGCTTTTGAATCTGAAAAGATCCAAAAGCTACTATGTATATAAAAACATGTGGAGAATACAGTAGATGTTGCAATAAATCCAACTTTTAATCCTACATGTTTGAGAGGAAAAGAGTATTTGTGTTGTTCTTTATTGTAGATTTATACTTATTGAAAGGGTTAATCTTAAATTTCTGACTGAGAAATCCTGATCTATTTCTTGCCACTTGCATTTTCCCCTTCTGTGTTCCTTCCTTTGCCTCTATTTTTGATTAGGATAAAATGCCCGAAGAAAGAGTTGGATATGGTGATGAGCATTATTTTAACAGAAAGTAAAACGGAAAGCATGCAGAATAAATTAACCTTGTGTTTTCTCTGCAGGTCACTTAGTGGGTGTTACATCCTTTGTCGTTTGTGCTACAAAGTAAATAATTTTTGGCAGCTGGTTTGGTTTTCACCACTTCTAAGCCTATGACAAACGATCTTAGAAGAACTTTGGTCTTAAAAAGGGAAGCTTTTTGTGTGTGAATTTTGAGTTTGAAGGCTTTTTAACATATAAGCCATTTATGTGGAATTTTGTTTTATTTGAATGTGAAATTTTTTTTAAGTTTTGAAAGTAGTTAAAGTCTGCCATATTGAACTGTTTTCACATTTAGACATTTAAGTTAGTTTGCCCTTTCTATTTTTTAAAAGGTACTGAGAAACATCCTCAGCTCCCACCACTAAGCATTCATTATTTATTAGTCAGTTGCTTTTGAAAACTGTGAAATTACTCTTAATTGTATAGTTTTAGGCTTTTTAATTCCCCTAGGAGAAATAATGTTGTAAATATTTTTAGATTTATTAATACCATCTACGAAGAGTTGACTCATTGGAAAAGACTCTGATGCTGGGAGGGACTGGGGGCAGGAGGAGAAGGGGACGACCGAGGATGAGATGGCTGGATGGCATCACTGACCCGATGGACATGAGTCTGAGTGAACTCCGGGAGTTGGTGATGGACAGGGAGGCCTGGCGTGCTGCGATTCATGGGGTCACAAAGAGTTGGACACAACTGAGCAACTGAACTGAACTGAACCCATTTATCTGTTTAGCCTGTCATAAATCACTTCCAGAGGTAAGAAATAGTCATACAAAGTTAGATGTATCTGAACATGTGAACTTCATGTATTTGTGGATAATCAGCCCTGGTTTAAAGGTTTCTTTCAGAATCAGCTCATCAGTGCTGACCTGGCATGTGGTGTGTGGTTGAAACTTCAGATGAATGCAGAGGCTCTGAACTGTGCAGTGCACAGGACGTTTTCCTTGAATGCTGATACGACCTCTTTTCTAAGTAGAGTGATCTGATCTTGGTGGTGTGAGACACAGGCATCATATATTGGGTTGGCGAAAAGTTCATTTGGGTTTTTCTGTATCAACATATGGAAAAACCTGAAGGAAGTTTTTGAACAACCCAATATGATATGTACAAAATGGATGTTTGTCTGGCTTACCTGATGGAAATGTGAAATGGAACATTTTCCAGTAGTTACTTCCCAACATGCAGATTGACTGATACCCACTAAATGTATCAGTTCAGTCACTCAGTCATGTCTGACTCTTTGTGAATCACAGCACACCAGGCCTCCCTGTCCATCACCAACTCCCAGAGTTCACCCAAACCCACGTCCATTGAGTCAGTGATGCCATCCAACCATCTCACCCTCTGTCGTCCCCTTCTTCTCCTGCCCTTAATCGTTCCCAGCATCAGGGTCTTTTCCAGTGAGTCAACTCTTTGCATGAGGTGGCCAAAGTATTGGAGTTGCAGCGTCAGCATCAGTCCTTTCAGTGAACACCCAGGGCTGATCTCCTTTAGGATGGCCTGGTTGGATCTCCTTGCCATGTCAAAATGTACGGGGTCAGTGGTTTTATCAGTTTCATAAATGTAAAGTTAGGAAATGAATTTGAATTCCCTCTCTGTCCTGAGGGACTTGGTGGCTTACTCCCGCTTTCTCTAAGTAACATAGTAGAGCCTGTTTGGCTTCATCAGGAGCCTTGGGAGTTAAAGCCATCATTTGAAACCCTGAGTGGAAAAGTTGGAAAAGTCAGGAGGCCAGGAGTGAGAGACAAGTCTTCATCCTTTCCCTGGTGGCCCCTCACCTGCGAGTTCACACCAGGGTGGTAATAAAATTGTAGGAGCTCATTTTATGTGAAACCATTAGCAGCCTGAGAATTTGGGGCAAGCTTCCTGTCATAGTTTAAGACACTGGAAGGTGTCATTTATAAGCATGGAGGGGCTGAAGGAAGGCAGAACAGGCTTGTAAACCTTCGCTTTAGGCTCTGGACGGCAGTCAGTCCATAATACAGCTTCTAGTCTTGGGTTATCAGAATCACAAACGTGCCTTTAAGCATTGAGGGCAAATCCCGTGAAACATCTGACTGCAAAGGCCGAGACAACGGCCAGTTCTTTCCTACTTGTTGTGAAGTTGCATTTTCTTACTCTGCCTTCGTGAATGAGGGTGGAAAGCAAACGGGCCCTGCTACAAGTGGAACAAATATAACTAATACTTTTCGTTAAATTAAAAATAAATGTGGGCTCTGATGACAGCTGCGTCACGGCCAGTTATAGGGGTTTTACCTTGGAACGGCTATTCCTGTACGGTTCTGGCACCTTTGTGTGGCTGACTGAATTCCCAGGCTGGGACAGGTGTGTGTGATGGATAGGGGCATCAGCGAATGGAGAATGGGGAACCATTTCCAGCTTCTATTGGCTCATGAGGTGGAGAGTCACCACGTGGGGACGGGATTCAGGTTCTTGGCTGCCTGTGGGAATGACAAACGGCTCTCACGGTGGGCCTGCCCAGCTTCAGAATCCCTGCTAACGACCCTGAGAGTAGTTCTTTAACTGAAACCATGAGGAAAAGCAGAAGATTTGGGGAGAGTTCAACAACCTGTCGATCAAAAAAAGTCTGCAGATACACCTGGATGTAACGATGCGTGTGACCAAGGTGCTCTAGGCCCTGCCCCACAATGTACACGTGACATTAACTCTCAGTGCGCCCAGTCCCCGCCACCTCCCCTCCTCCAGGAGTAACGTACTTAGTTAATTGCCTCGGTCTGCTCAGAGCTCTCCCTGGTGCTCAGCGATGCCCTCCTGTTCTCAGGGCCTGTTACAGTGAGAGCCTCTGGTCCTTCTGCAGCTCGTCTCTTTCTCTGGCCAGTGGGAAACATTCTTCCTGATTCCCACGGGTAACCCAGAGGGACTCTTGACAATGGAAACGGTAGGCATTCGGTAGTATTTCCGTCCTTCATGTCAAGCCCAGGTCTTTCCAGAGACACAGATGGGTCTGGGCTGCAGTGAGGTGGCCCCATGCCAGGAGACCAGAGTTATCTGGGTGAAGCCACTGGTCCCTCTGGCTTCTGTGGCTCCAGGTTCCTGTTTTCAGTCCGGTTTCTTCTGAAGACTTCTTCCTTTCCCAAGGAGATTTCATACTGACCCTCCTTTGAGGCTCTCAGAATGTCCTGGTGTGTGCCTCTCTTCTTGGTGCATGGTTTATTCATCTGAAGGACTCTCTGCCAGTGCCCCTGTTATGAGTCACCAGGCGGCCTTCTTCATGATATGGCAGAAAGCTTTTCCTCCCCCGCTGACCCTGAGAGGTGCGGAGGTGGTTGGATGTGGCTTCTCTCCCTAGGTAGCTCTGCTCCACGTCACTGTGAGCTGGGGTCCACCCTGGAAGTGGATTGTTGCCATCGAGCTGAAACAGGCTCAGATGCTGGCTACACGAGCCCGTCCTCTCCTGCCGAAGCAGCTTGGGGCATTCCTAGTGGAAGTATCATGTGGGCTACCCCAGCACTGCATTTCCTAGAGGGAGGGTGGGGGATATTGTCCTGCTGAATTGTGCAGTGCCTCTTTCAAAGCCACCCTCTTCTGCCAGGCCTCCTCCCCTTTCTTTACTCTGGGAGCCACTTGTAGTACATGCCTTAGTGTGTTTGTAAGGATGGTCTTGGAGTTGGGAATAGCTTTAGAATGGCTGATGGTTAGTATAGTCTCTGAAAAGAATTCCTAGTAGTAACTCAGGTACCAGACTGGTAGGAGCCCAGGAGTTTCAGAGAAATTCTTAAAAATGGAAGAGTTGTGGGCAGGGCTTCCACACATGTTGACAGAAGTGTTCTGAACGAGATACGTTTGATGGAATCTTCCCTTGGACAGAGACCTGTTATTTTGGGCCTCTCTTTTTTTCCTTCTCTCCTCTTTCCTTCCACCTTCCTCTGTGACCTCCCATTCCACTGGAGCTCTCATCCCCAGCATACTATTCTCTTTATCTTGACTCCATCTCTGCCCTCTTTTGGATCCAGGTGTTTTTTTTTTTTTTTAATGTAATTTTATTTATTTATTTTTGGCTGCCCTGGGTGTTTGTTGTGGTGCGTGGGCTTCTCACTGCGACGGCTTCTTGTCGAGGAGCACAGGCTCTAGGTGCGCGGACTTCGGCAGTTGCGGCATGTGGGCTTAGTTGTCCCATGTGGGATACAGGATCCTCCCCGACCAGGGATCCAACCCGCGTCACCGACATTGGCAGGTGGGCTCTTACACCTGCTGTGCCACCAGGGAGGTCCTGGATCCAGTTCTTACTCCTGGGGAGGACTACACTGTTTTGAGTTCTTTCTATATTGCAAAGACTGTGCTTTTATACATTAACATTAGCATGAGGAAAGTATTCTTTTGGCTGTTTTACAAGTGAAGAACGTGAGATGCAGAGAAGTAAGGTGAGTTATCCAGATTTACAGACCTACTAAAGAACAGAGTAGGAGCCAAATGCCTGTTTCTGCGGCCTGCTTCAGTTCAGTTCAGTAGCTCAGTCATGTCCGACTGTTTGTGACCCCATGGACTGTAGTCCATCAGGCTCCTCTGTCCATGGACTTCTCCAGGCAAGAATACTGGAGTGGGTTGCCATTCCCTTCTCCAGGGGATCTTCCTGACAAGGTTTAAAGAACGTTTGTGATTATCTTTCGTAACATGTATAGCAAGCCTCGGATCTGGTTTTCTTGGCTGGTGTGTAGGTAAGATAGTAGTTCTGCTGGCAATTAGGAAAAATGCGTGGTTCTGGATTCTCTCCATGTCCTTACCCACTTTGTTATGGTCACAGTGGCAATATGGACCATTAAACCTCTAGATATGCAAATCACTGTGCTTTAATCATCCACTGTTTCATAAATATTGGTAACTATAACAATAAATACTTGGCCAAATCCAATTCTAGAACATAAGTATTTAGAATCATTCTTAAAGGAGTGCCCCGGTGCTTTCACAGTTGTTCAAATGCATTTATGTAGACATATAACAAATGAAAGCCCAAAGGAGAAGAAAACATAAAGCCTATCCTTTTAGCTCATTCAAGGTGACTGCATTTTTAGAATCACAAATTGTTTCCCACAAACCACACGTGACTTGAGTACGTTTATAGAAATGACTAATTGGACAAAATACTTAAAAATGAAATTATCTGGGAAAATTCCAGATGTGTGATTGATGTATGCTTAGTTGAAAATTTATATTTTCTGTGTACTGTAGAGTTGAATTAAACAGAACAGTGTGATTTTAATCTAGTTTTTGATACTATAAAAGTAAAATTTGAATTGGTTCATTTATTTTTGGTGTTCTTTTAATCATGAAAATAATGCTTAAAGCACCTATTAAACCAATTATTTTTTCAAAGGCAATTTAATAAACTGAACAGTTGCGTGGTAAACTATTTAGTATTTTGTTTGTCTCATTATGGGTTTTAAAAATTGCTTAGCTTAGAGCTGAATATATTTCACTATTTTTTTTATGTAAATTGTCATCTTTAGTGTTTTACTAGTTTCACCGTGTTAGGCTGAAGGTGTTTTTGGTTGTATCAAATATCCTTATATATTTTCTTTAAATCCATATCTCCTTGCTTTAAATAGCTTGAATTACTGCTGACTAGTGGAAAATATTTTAAGCATAAAAATGTGTTTTTTCCCCTACCATGTTCTTTTCAGTTGTTGGTAGATGTGAAAAACATTTAGCAGGTTTCCTCCAAATCTGCCCTTTATTAAGCTGTGCTTCCAAAGAAGTATTCGTAGGACACTTGCTGCAGTGTGTCAGAATCACTGCTGTGTTACAGAGGCAGTGTCATCTAGAAGGAAAAATCGAGTGTGGGTTTGCAGTTGACAATGGATGAAAGTAGCCCCGAAGTTGTCAATTAGGAGGTGAAGGCCTGGGACTGATGACTTAATGGGCAGTGCCCCCTGCTACTTTGTCTTCAGGACTGTGGGATTGTTGCTGCTCTGGAAACAGGTATGCACGTACCCAGACATAGACATGCACAGATGCATGTACAGCAATGTGTGGTGGGAAGTGCACTTTCAAACTAGTCATGCTAACGCGTTTCCTAAAGATGTGTCCTTTATGAGAGGACTTAACAAAAAGAACAAGTGCCTAGCTTTACTTTGTTTCACGTTTATCATCTTTCTAACATAGGATTTTCACTGGTTGGCTTTATAAACCATGTTGCCAAACAACAAATATATCATTTTTTTCTGTGGAGTTTTCTCTGAAAATTCTTGCCTTGAGTGCTGCTGAGAGTCTTTTATTAGATCACCAGTGTAAGCCTGCTGCTGCTGCTAAGTCGCTTCAGTCGTGTCCGACTCTGTGCAACCCCATAGACTGCAGCCCACCAGGCTCCCCCATCCCTGGGATTCTCCAAGCAAGAACACTGGAGTGGGTTGCCATTGCCTTCTCCAATGAATGCATGAAAGTGAAAAGTGAAAGTGAAGTCGCTCAGTCGTGTCCGACCCTCCGCGACCCCGTGGACTGCAGCCTACGAGGCTCCTCTGTCCATGGAATTTTCCAGGCAAGAGTACTAGAGTGAGTTGCCATTGCCTTCTCCGAGTGTAAGCCTACAGTCATACATTATTTGCAGTTGCTATAACCCCAGTTGACATAGTATGCTTTGTGCTGATTTTAAAATAAGGGTAGAGGGAGGAGATACATGGCTTCCCTGGTAGCTCAGTTGGTAAAGAATCCAACTGCAATGCAGGAGACCCCGGTTTGATTCCTGGGTTGGGAAGATCTGCTGGAGAAGCGATAGGCTACCCAATCCAGTATTCTTGGGCTTCCCTTGTGGCTCAGCTGGTGAAGAATCTGCCTGCAGTGCTGGAGACCTGCGTTTGATTCCTGGCTTGGGAAGATCCCCTGAAGAAGGGAAAGGCTACCCACTCCAGTATTCTGGCCCAGAGAATTCCATGGACTGTATCGTCAATGGGGTCACAAAGAGCTGGACATGGCTGAACGACTTTCACTTTCATAGCTGATTCATGTTGTTGTACAGCAAAAACCAACTCAACATTGTGAAACAGTCATCCTCCAACTAAAAAAAAATTTTTAATGTGGGTAATTAGTCATTTATAACCTGTAGGTTAAAATGAGTTGTTAGTGGATAAAGTTAGGAACCCACATGAACAAAAGCTATTTAGATTGTGGTACTGACACCATGAGCTTCCCAGGTGGTGCCAGTGGTAAGGAACCCACCTGCCAAATGCAGGAGACATAAGCAACTCAGTTCAACCCCTGGGTCGGGAAGATCCGCTGGTGGAGGGAACGGTGACCCACTCCAGTATTCCTGCCTGGAGGATCCCCTGGACAGAGGAGCCTGGCAGGCTACAGTCCATGGGGTCAAACAGAGTCAGACACCAACTCAGCGACTTAGCACGCACTGACGCCTGATGCTGTATGCATCTTGACATTACTTATTATATGCCCTTCATCGCTTTATTTATTTAAAAAGCCCCACAACAGAAGGAGGAAAGACAGCCCAGAAATAAAAGGTTCAAGATAAACTCAGTGGAGTGAGATGTTTCCGAGATCGGTGTATTTTCCTTTTTGAAACATTAAGTCGAATGAAACCATTTAAAATTTAATCTTGAAATAATGCTCCCCAAGCTTTTGAATGGAATTTAAAAATAAAATGTGACAGAATGCAGAAGATGCATGCCTATGGTGATGAAAACCCATAGGACATATCTCATGGAGGACCCCTCCCCCGGGCAGAATGCCTGTAAGGGCCCCAGGGTCCCAGACATGATGCAGGATGGTTCTGACAGGTCATTGGGAAAAATCCTCAAGTTTGGTTGGAAAGCTCACACTCTTTGGGGAGGGGTGGGGGCCTCACAGGCTTCTCAGGTGGCGCAGTAGTAAAGAACCTACCTGCAAACGTGGGGCTCACTCGCTGGGTCAGGAAGATCCCCTGGAGAAGGAAATGGCAGCCCATTCCAGTATTCTTGCCTAGAGACTCCCATGGACAGAGGAGCCTGGCGGGCTGCAGTCCACAAGGTCATAAAGAGCAGGACATGACTGAGTGAGCACAGGAACCTCACACTCTAACCCTTAAGTCCCGCAGCTTTGGCTGCTGTGTGCGTCTTGTGAATGTGGCCCTGGTCACTGGGAACATCCCGTCATTGTCAGCCTCAGCCAGGTGTGGGAGGGCTGGCAGTGATCATGGCATTGGTGGGGCTGGGGTGGGTAGGGGGGCGTTGCTCGAACCCATCACTAGGGTGAGAGCCAGAGTACTGCCTGCTTTCTCATCCTCTGAACTCAAGTGCTCACTGGGCCTTCGTGAGGACTGTGCCCCGGGACTCGTGGGGCTCCTCTTGTGTACTTATGTGACCCTGGAGTCACCAGGGTCATTTCTTCATCGAGAATTTTTGGGCTTTTTTCTAGAGAGGAAAGTGGTAGGTCCGTACCAAAAGGGCTAGAAGGCTCGGGATCCTGTGCCTCTCCGCCTCCTGCGGTGGCTCCTCGGGGGTGGCGCCGACTGGTTCCACTGCGAACCACAGTGTGTGCGGCGCTGTGCTGAGAACAGCCCAATCATTGATTAAGTGGCAGCTCAGTGTTCTGCGTAGCCAGGTTTCTTTCTTTTAAAGTTTATACATCTTCCGTCTTTTCATCAGTGTGATTGGCAGTCTCTGTTCTTGTTACCTAGCATCTATAATTATCTGTATCCTCAGCTTTTCTGCTAACATCTAACATCTTCAACAAGGTAGACAAAGAGGAGGAGAGAATTGAACAGGTGGGAGCCTGAACCAAAGGCCGCATGAATTTCTAACACATTTGCAGGAAGTTGTCTCATTTTAATCCTGTTATTCATAATCACATTAAAGGTTAACCATACAATATAACAAGTTGAGGGAATACACCTCAGCACCCACCACTCTGCACCCTTGCTCCTCCCTCTGGGCCGTTCGGGGCAGTGGTGGTTTAGACTTGGGGGTCCCAGCCCATCTGCATGCTCAGTCGCTCAGTCCTGTCTGACTCTTGGCGACCCCATGGACTACAGCTCACCAGGCTCCTCTGTCCATGTGATTTCCCAGGCAGGAATACTGGAGTGAGTTGCTGTTTCCTCTTCCAGAGGATCTTCCTGACCAAGGTATCGACCTGGGTCTCCTGCACTGGCAGGAGGATTCTTTACCACTCTGCCACCTGGGAAGCCCATCCCAACCCATAGCGAGCTGTAAATCTATTTATTGGGTCACAATGAGCGTTTGAAAAGATGAACCAGAATAATGTAGAAACTGTTCTAGTCGAAGGTTAAGCTACATCACAGGTTAAGCTTTATTTTATAAAAACGTTTATTTGCTCTAAAATGTGAGGGACGTGTGTGTTTATGCGCTCTCCATTGGAAATGTTTTTTCTTGTGGGCTGCAGTAAAAAAAAAAAGTTTTTTTTTTTAAATGCTACCTTAGAGAAATTTCTGATCCAGAGAAATGACTTTGTTTAGGGGAATGTGAGGCATCCATAGGCTCCGAGCCATGTCCTGGGTGTCTTTATTCCTGTGGCTGTGGAGGTCCTGAGTTTACACTCAGCATGCCCTTCCCATGAGCAGGCTGTTGCAGAGAGTGGCGGGAGTCGTTCAGCATTCTGGAACATTGTGGGGTCAAATGGGCTTTTGTGAGCCCTCCTGATTGCCTGGCCATCCTTTGTAATATCTTTACCATTGGGAAAAAGTCATTTTCAGTTCCAAAGAAGCAACCTCTTGGTGAATTTCTTTTTAGAAAGGATTCGATGAGTCTTTTTGAGCATAGACATATCATACATTAAGCTCTGCTTTTGTACACGTTCTGCTTTATTTAATAATAAAATCTATTTGTACTTATGTGGTCTGTCACACTTCTCTTAGCTCTTTAAGTCTCACTTCTGATGAAGAGGGAAGTGTTACAGGAACTTAGGAGGGGTCTGGGATGCCTAGCGTTACTGATGGTCAGCTGAGGAGGGAGGCTGGCAAGTCCCAAGGTCAGCACATCTGTATGTCTGCTCCCCCAAGAAGTCTTGGTACAAAGGCATCTTCCTGCACATGAAGGATTTACAATCCACTTCATCAGGTTCTTTTTACTACTGAAGCCAAGGTGGCCTTATGAAGTCTCAGTATAAGGCGCTCTTTACAAAGGTGCATTCACAGGGGATCCGCCCGCTCTTCTATACCCAGCATTTGTTGAGCACCCTCTCCGTGCGAGGCCCTCTGCTAGGCCTTGCGCTCCAGTGGTTAGTGAGGCGGGCACGAGCCTGCTTTCGGGCCACCGCACACTCTGGCCTCTTGTCTCCTGGGCTTGTGGGGGCCTGAAGACCACTCTAGCCTCACCTAGGTGGACTCAGGTGTCCAGTGTGTGACAGGCTTATAAGAGAGAAGGGATTTTCTTTTGGGGAAATGCTGTGGATACTTTAAAGAACTAAAGCCTTAGATTCTGGGGGCCCCAGCTCAACAAAACAGTAGTTGGGGCACAGGCTTGTCCATTGACCATGGCCAGAGAGGACATTGTGCATCACATCAAGATTTATTGCTCTGGTCTCTGAAAAACCCTCTTAGGAGAGCCTTCCTGCCACCGCTTCTATGCCTCCCACTTCCATAGAGTGTAAATGTTTGTGAAATATACCCATGCCACACCACCACCACCACCACCAACCCCCCGCCCCTTGCCAAGCACAACTCCATACTAGGAAGAACTTATTTCACTGCCCATTTTTCCTGAGGTTTATAAAAACAAAATGTATGAAGGGAATGTATGCTGAGTCTCTTGGGACTAATTAAACAAATTCAAGGAAAGAAAGCAGAGAAAATTTAGGATAGCTCAGATTTAAAAATGTAATTTTCGGGAAAACAGCCGTCAATTTTTCCACTTGAGTGTTTTTCCAAAGGGCAGAGGGGAAGAAGCATCTTACATCCTCTCAAAGCTGAGACACATTTCAACATGGAGATATTAGAAGCAAATTTGGTGCCCAAGACAGGTGCCAGATTTTAATTACAGTTGGCATTTCTGAGCATGCTTTTGGCAGAGGTGGCCATCTTGTTGGAAAAGCCATCGATTTTGACACTAGCAGTATGGGTGCCCCATTGAAAACGATTGAAAATAATTTCCCTCCTATTTTCATCATGTTGATTGTAAGCGAAAACTTCAGTGGTTAATATTTAAAACAAGATATTCTCTGTTCAGAGAAAACAGTTGTTCATGGGAATTGTCTTGGTGACTTGGTGTGTTAGCTCTGGGGGTAATAATTTCTATCTTAGAGCCTTTGAAAAACCCTAGTTAAAACAATAAAAATGGGATGTTTCATTATAAGAAATGAAGTTGGCATGCACCAGGTTTTCCATTAAGTTCCAGGTCACAGACAAATAAAGAAAGTATGTTAGGGGAAAAAAATCCTTTTTAAAAATAATTAGGGAGCTGTCTGTTTTGTTCACCAGATGGAAAATCCGCAGTTGTGGGTGGTCCGTGTTGGAGAGGGCATCTCACAATTGGCAGGACCGTGCCTTTAACTTTTCAAGTCCTAGGACAAAAACCTGAACGCCGTTGACTGTTCAGAAGACTCCAAATATGTATTAGCCCCTTTAGGCTCTGCTTCCTGAATTTTACCAGTTTTCTCAAAGAGGGTGTAGGTAAAATGATTATGGAATGCCAAAATAAGGAGTCCATTGTTCTTTGAATCCTGAAACAGCATTCTGTCAGTCCTTGTTTTCTGTGACTTCTCTCACTGTCAATACATTACGATGATAATCTGATTAGTGGAACTGCCTGCGTTACTATTTAGAAGCGCCTTTTTATTACACTAATGTATTCCAGAGCAGATAGGATGGCCAAGTGTGCCTAAGGCTTAAGAAATTAGCCTTGGGTAGTTACTTATTGAGGAAGGATATTGTACTGTTGTCAGTGTTCCCGTCTTTTATAAAACTTGCTTTGATATTCTGACAAAATTAATTCTGCAAAAGGATAGGCTTTTCTTAAGGCTTTCTTGGACTGATGGTAGAAAGTTAGCCATCTTGCTTCACAAGGAGTTTTCTAAAAACTAGTCATTTTTTTACATGCATCAAAGTCCAGTTTTTTTCCAGCTCAGTCATAGGTATGATGTGGCTGTACGTCAGACTTTGCAATGAATATTTTATGTTTGAACATAAGGATGTATATATGTTTATAGTAATATTCATTCATAAATGTAACCCTTCTCAAATTAAAAAAAAAACCTGTTAATGATTACAGGAGAGTTAAATTAATAAAGTCATTTCAGATGCTTAAATGCTTAAACTTTCAAATCAAGTGGAAAAAAAAATCCCTGGAACGTAAATCATTTTTCTCGGACAGCACATGTTTGGCTTTGGACAGACTATCATGCTCCGCCTGTGCGTGGTAAAAACGGCCGTGATTTATGAGTTCCATGTCCCCCCGCACAGACGCTGCACAGTCTGTCCCTTTTCTGGGCACTAAACAGTGGGTTTTAAAAACCATAATTTCACTCAAGTTTTCCGCTTGTGTTCTGTGTTGTGCTATTAATAGCAACCCTTTGTTGTTCATGCCAGCTCACTCCTAGCATAAGACAATGATGTGCAGGAACTGATTTTAGCCAAAATACTTCTAATTGGCACCCATTTTTCATATGATAGTCCAAATGCAGTTCTGTGAAGAATATAAACACTCTTAAAAATTGTGTCAAAAAAGCTAAACAAATGTAACAATTAAGTAGATTTCAGTGAGATGTACCTTTACAATGTCACCGTTTCTTTGGCAAATCTTAACTTACGTGTTATTAAAGGAGATAAGGGGTGGGGGAGATTTTGAAACCGTGATGAAGGATTTATGTGTTAAATGTTCTCAAATCTTCATAAAAAATTTTTTTTGAAGAGGGAAAGTAACAGAGATCAGAGTGTTGGTCCACTTTTACCATTTCTGTCTGCCTGGGAGTCAGAACCTGTACCCCTAAGTTCCTCCTTAGGGGTAAAGTTGAGTCTTGGTTTGGCCACAGGTAAAGGTGCCCTTCTGAGGAGTAAGGTAAGTGGGGAGGCACCGTCCTGGCCGTTCCACCCCTCAAGGCCTTGGCTCTGGAGCCACGTTTCCTTGCTTTGTGGCTGATACCTTTGGAATTACCCTTGATTCCAGCCAACCACCTTGATTTTTTATATCTCGGCCATGGCTTCTGCCGTCTCTTCCTCATGGCCATCTTGGCCCCTTGCTGTTGCCCTCTGGCTGGCCCCTCCTCCCGCCTGTCTATCTTCCAGAAGGAGCTTTCTGCGTACCGAGCTCATGGCTCTACTCTCTGCAAGTTCCAGTAGCTCCCAACACTGAAGACCTTATGTGGCCATACTGTGTCCTTTACACCCTGACCCCGAATCTCCCTTCCAGAATTATCTCCTTCCCACGCCTTGTGCCAGATCCTCTAGTCACGTTGAAATTCTTACTGCAATGAGGCAGCCCCATTTCTGCCATTGCGCAGGCTGTTTCTTCTGCCTGTGAGACCCTTCTCCCCATTTTCCACCTGGTGAAATCCCGCAGAGCAAGTATTGCCTTGCTCCTGTGAAGTCTTGCTGGTCCCCCACGCCCACCTTGGCTGGCTCACGCCCTTCCCCGGCACCCCTGTGGCTTTGCTTGCATGTGACTGCGTTTTGTGCACCCCCTCCTGTCCCCCTAGTCAAATTGAACCTGCAGAGAGAGAGAGAGCCCTTTACCTGCTTTCAAAAGGCAGTTGCCTCTGTGCTGAGTGCATGGCAAGACCTGAATAAATACTTTTTGAATGAAATGAAATTCTGGGTTTTGACTTTCTGTCAGGTAAGATTCTTGGTTAAAAACTTATGGTAACCAAGGGGGAAGTGGGGGAGGAATAAATTGGAAGATTGGGATTGACATGTACACACCACTATATATAAAATAGATACTAATAGGTACTATTAGATACTAATAGAGCCTACTGTGTAGCCCAGGGAACTCGACTCAATACTCTGTATGGACCTATATGAGAAAAGAATCTAAAAAAGTGGATATATGTATCATGGTTCACTTTGTTGTACAGCAGAAATGACACAGCCTTGTAAATCAACTATACTCTGGTAAAATTTAGTTTATAAAAATAAGATTCTTGGACTTCCCTGGTGGCCCAGTGGTTAAGACCCCGTGCTTCCACTGTAGGGTGTGTGAGTACAATCCCTGGTTGGGGAACTGAGATCCCGCATGACTCGAGGGAGGTGTGGCCAGGAGAAAAAAAGAGCTCTTGGTTAAGCAACAGATTGAAGCTGGCTCTCAGGAGAAAGGGGGACTTATTGGAAGAGTATGGGGACACTCACAGAATCGAGGAAGGCGGCTCAGTCATCTTGGCGGCAGCGCCACTGTCTTCCCCAGCTCAGCCACCAGCGTGGATGTGCTGCCCCCACAAGAGGCAGGGTCCAGGACGGGAGTGTCTGACCGCTCTAACCGTGTCCACCACTTGGCTCTGAGAGAGCCAGGCACCTTGATGATGATTCCAGCAGACCAAGCTATGGGGCTTCCCTGGTGGTGGCTCAGATGGTAAAGAATCTGCCTGCAACGCAGGAGACCCAGGTTTGATCCCTGGGTTGGGAAAATCTCCTGGAGAAGGGCATGGGAACTCACTTCAGTATTCTTGCCTGGAGGATCCCATGGACAGAGGAGCCTGGCAGGCTACAGTCCATGGGGCCACAGAGAGTCAGACACGACTGAGCGACTAACACTTACTTAAGCTGTGAGCATGTTGAGGCAGATTCTCAAGAGGTGGAGTGGATCTGGGGCAGTCAGTAACCACTAAGTGTTCACATGGAACTCTCTTCCATTTCTAGCATTTGAGTACCCAGACTGGCCATTCTGTGTGACTTTCTAGGGAGTCTGAGCAAGCCNACTAACACTTACTTAAGCTGTGAGCATGTTGAGGCAGATTCTCAAGAGGTGGAGTGGATCTGGGGCAGTCAGTAACCACTAAGTGTTCACATGGAACTCTCTTCCATTTCTAGCATTTGAGTACCCAGACTGGCCATTCTGTGTGACTTTCTAGGGAGTCTGAGCAAGCCTTTCTTCTCTCCAAAGGGAAGTTCTTTGGAAATGCATTATACCCCTGGGAGGGATTGCTAACGCAGCCCCTGCCAGCCAGCATCACTTTGCCAAAAATAGAAACTGGGGGTGCAGGGTGGAGGAAGCAGGGTGGGCAAGGTGCGTGGGAGACTGCTCAACAGGGTCGTGTCCTCTTTCCCTCTGTGTGGAGACAATGGGGTTCTTGGCTGGGCCCTGCAGGCGAAGATGCCCCTGAAGTTTATTTATCCTTTTAAAGCAATCAGTTGAAACAATGGCTACCGCTCAACCAAGTGGGAAGCACTGAGGCGGCCACCTGGGGTGGCTGAGAGAAATGTGGGAGGAGCTGCAGTCACGAGCTGCGGGGGGACACAGCCTAAAAGATGACGGGCAGGTGGTGACAGAGTAACATTTCCAGGATAAGTAGGCTTTGAACGCACATGGAAGAAGGCGGATAACCCTGGGAGGTGAAATTCTGTGAGCACAGTCACGGAGGCACGGGGGTGTGCCTTGTGCTGGGAGAAGATGAGGAGATGAGATCAGAAAGTCAGGTTTGGGTCAAGTTTGGGGAGCCTAGACCGCTAGGCTAAGGATTTTTATCTATCTATCTTGAAAGATTGAAGGCAAAAGAAGAGGGTGACAGAGGGTGAGATGGTTAGACAGCATCACCGATTGAATGGACATGAATTTTAGTAAACTCCAGGAGATGGTGAAGAACAGGGGAGTCTGGCAGGCTGCAGTCCTCGGTTGCAGAGAGTCGGACACAACTTAGTGACTGAGCAGCGACAGCAGTCTATATCATCTGTCTGTCTATGATCAGAGCACACGGGGTCTTAGTTCCCCAGTCAGGGATTGAACCTGTGCCTGGTTCAGTTGAAGCACAGAGTCTTAACCATTGGACCATCAGGGAAGTCCCTAGGCTAAGGATTTCAGATGTTGCTTTGTAGGCAACTAGGAGCACCTGCAGGTGTTTCAGGATGCAAGCATCGAGATGCGTGCTTTTTTAAAAAGAGTGGGATTCAGTAACGGGACACTGAGGAGTCCCTGTCTTGAGGCTGATAATCTAGGGACAAAAATAGATAAACAGTGAAATCATCTGTGAGGGGGAGCATCTAGAAAGCTTGGAATCTTGACTTTAAGTCACTCACTGTTAACTTTGCACATGTCTGTGTCTCCTTTACTCATCGAAGGGTGATGGTGTTCATTTGCCAATATTATAACCAATTGAAATAACCTGCCTCTTGAGAAACCTGTATGCAAGCCAGGAAGCAACAGTTAGAACCGGACATGGAACCAGACTGGTTCCAAATAGGAAAAGGAGTACGTCAAGGCTGTATATTGTCACCCTGCTTATTTAACTNGGAGGAGAAGGGGACAATAGAGGATGAGATGGCTGGATGGCATCACTGCCTCGATGGACATGGGTTTGAGTAAACTCCGGGAGTCGGTGATTTACAGGGAGGCCTGGTGTGCTGTGATTCATGGGGTTGCAAAGAGTTGGACACAACTGAGTGACTGAACTGAACTGAAATGATGTTTCATTTTGAAGCATCTTCTCAATCACCTACATCTATTTGAAAATTCAAAAATACCGCACATTAAGCTGCTAGGATTATTTCCTCCTTTCTTTGGCTTTCCATCTGTTTTCTAGTTTTGTGTTGGTTTTGGCCGTGATGCACAGTGGTGGGATCCTAGTTCCCTGAGCAGGGATTGAACCAGTACCCCCCTAAAGTAGAAGTGCAGTCTTAACCATTGAACCACCAGGAAAGTCCCTCATGGTTAGTTTTTGTTAACCTCATTTACTTTGGAATCCCACAGTGATCCAGTGTATAAGGGGATCAGCAGAATAGCTTTGATTTACTTGTCCCTTCTGCTCAGAATTAGATTGAGTCAAGTGATAACATGCCAGACATGATGGGCTCAGTGCCCATTTCATTCAGACGCATCCAGTAACTATTATAGAGTTTCAGTCAGGGTATAGGTTTGGGTGTTGTGGTAAAAAAAAAGGCCACAAAAAAGGATGCCTTTATCAAAGATAATTTCTCTGTCACTTAGACTGGGAGTTGGTGGGGGAGGACTCACACAGAGGCTCAGTGAGGACCCAGGTTCCTTTTATCCCGTGGCTCCTGTATCCTCAGCACATGGCACACGTCTTACCCAAGACGGCTGCTCAGGCCTGGCTCATCACACTGGAAATGGGAGGACATACTCCTTCCTTTTAGGGGTCTCCATATTTCTGCTCACTCGGCCAGACCTCATCAACCAGAACATCATCCCAGAATATATCCACACATAGGAGGGACTGGGAAATGTCATCGTCAGCTGGGCATTGATAGATGGCCCATCTTAGTGTGGTGACGGTGTCAGCAGTAGCGTTGGCACCCCAGACCAGAGGGTAACTGAAGGGTGGGGCAGGCCTGGGGAGTGAGGCGTGGAACCTGGGCACACAGACCGGCGTGTCCACATAGGCAGGACTGAGCCGGGGCGGGGAGGAAGGGCTAGCTGGGCTCACACTCAACCCTGCGTATGACAGGGTGGACTGGGCCAACCCACATTTTCTGGCCCAGAGTCTTCTCCACCTGTTGACATTCTGCTGCTTCCACGTCACCACAGTCTTGCTCATTAGCAAGGTCTTCAGAGCAGTCACAGAGCAGTGGGTACAGGTGCGTGAAGCACAGAGCCTCCAGCCTTAAAGCCAGGAGTGAACCACACTGAGACAAATCACAGTTTTTTGTTTTGTTTTTTTTTTAAAAAAAAACAACCTTTTATTTTGGATTGGGTAGAGCCGATTAACAATGTTGTGGTAGTTTCAGTGAACATCAAAGGGACTCAGCCGTATATATACGCGTTTCCATTCTCCCCCAAACTCCCCCCTCATCTAGGCTGCCACATAATTCAACAGAGTTCAACGTGCTGAACAGTAGGTTCTGAGATGAGTTACAGCTTTTATTTTTTAAAAACGACTTATCTGTTCATTTGGCTGTGTCGAGTCTTAGTTGTGGCATACAGGATCTCCGTCGCATTGTGTGGGATCTTTTGTTGCGGCACACGGACGCGCTCGATGTGGCTCACGGGCTCCAGGGGGTGAGGGCTCAGCAGCTGCGGTGCCTGGGCTTAGTTGTTCCACGGCACGTAGGATGTTAGTTCCCCTACCAGGGATTGAACCTGCAATCCGCTCCACTGCAAGGTGGATGTTTAACCTCTGGACCTCTAGGGAAGTCCCAAGTCACAGCTTTTAAATTAAATAGTTGGCCTCTTTTTTTTTTCTTGGTCTGTGCCACATGGCTTATGGGATTCTTAGTTCTCTGACCAGGGATTGATTTAAACAGTTTTGGGTTTTTTTTGGTCCATCCCACACAGCTTATGGGATCTTTGTTCCTGTAAGAACTAAGGGGTTGAACCTGCACCGCTTGGCAGTGGAAGCGCGGTGTCCTAGCTTTGAACCACCAGGGAATGCCCAGAAATTAAGTAGTATTTTAATGAAAGGAAAATGTCTTGGGTCCTCACTGTCAGTGTTCAACAGGCAAAACTGAAATGCAGGAAACTGGTCTTAACAACAATGAGAAATAAAAGTGCTGACATGAATCGTGCAGGGTGAAACCCAATGGCTAATATTTCCAACCTCACACTGCCACGTATGTGCCAGACTTGTACCCGGTGCTTTACCTATTGTACTTTTATGCCTCGGAACAGTCCTGCAAGCTTGATGCTGTCACCAGCCCTGATTTATAGATTAGGGAACATGTTCATTGAGGTTAAGAGACTTTAGAACTTTAATATATTCTTAAACATTCAGCTGTGCTTAGCTGGCCTGCTTTGCATGGGCAGGGGGAACGTGGACAGTGCTTTGAGTCCTTTCAGTATAGCGCCCAAGGGAACTTTCCCAGGTAAAGAACCCTCCTGCCAGTGCAGGAGACGCAAGAGTCACAGGTTCAGTTCCTGGGTCGGGAAGATCCCCTGGAGGAGGCAATGGCAACCCACTCAAGTATTGTTGTCTGGAGAATCCCATGGACAGAAGAGTCTGGTGGGCTAAACAATCCATAGGGTCACAAAGAGGCGGACATGACTGAACACACACACACACGCATGCACACAGACACACACCCATAGTGATGGGCACCACTGTCATCCCTTGGTGATCCCCTCCCTCCTTTTTGTCAGTCACTGAATGTGCCCTGAGTCCCACTCCTAGGCTGCCTCTGAGCTTCATGAACTCATCGTCTCATTTAAGTCTGATGCAGGACAGGTGTTGTGATCCCTCTTTCATATTGGATGGACACGAGACCCAGAGAGTTTTATCTTGCTGGGATCACACACCAGTGCTTGGCAGAACCAGACACCTGCACAGACTCACTCCAAAGCCCATTCTTTCTGTGTATTTGCTGATCTGTCTCAAGAACCCTCCCCCTTGCCAGGCCTAAGTAGATCTTAAATGTTCTTACCACACTCACACAAATACTAATTATGTGAAGTAATAGGTTAACCTCATCATGGTGATCATTCTGCCATATATATGTAAATTAAATCATTGCACTGTACACTTTAAACGTACACAGTATTATATGTCAGTTGTATCTCAGTAAAGCTGGGAAGGGGGTATGGCAAGTGTGCAGTATTGCATCTTGTTTCTGGGTTTCCCCAGGTGGCACAATGGTCGAGAATCTGCCTGCCAATGCAGGAGACACAAGAGATGAGGGTTCAATCCTTAAGTCAGGAAGATCCCCTGGAGTAGGAAATGGCAACCACTCTAGTATTCTTGCCGGGATAATCCCATGGACAGAAGAATCTGGTGGGCTACAGTCCAGGAGGGGTCACAAAGAGCTGGACACAGACGAGCAAACACACACACACACTGTCAGGATAGCTGAGCTCTTTGGGGGCATGACTCCCAGAATGAAACCAGAACAGCGGCCTCTAGCGACTGAGCCGGGAGAGTGGGCTCTGGGCTTCTCCTCACTCGTGTCGGTCCTACTGGAATACCAGCACTGTTTCTTATTATCATTCATAAGACAAGCTTCCTCATTTCAGATTTGCCCAGTGGTTCTCAGAGCAGGAGGGGATGATGAAGGTAGTTCTTATCTCCTGGGTCAGCTGGTGGTGGCCTGGTGGAGCGTCTTCACCATTCTGAGTCACTTGAGCTGGAAAGTGAGAGCTGAAAAAGGGACTTTTCAGCTGTAACTGACTACCTCCCTTTCTCTACTTCTCAGGATCCAGTGGAGGAGTATTGTTGTCCAGTCATAAAGCTGTTCCCCACACCCCCGTCCAAGAAAGACAGATGGACTGAAACCAGAGAGTATGCGTGTGTAGATAGCGGGACTGTTTACTTAGCCTGGCCCTTCAGGGCTTCTCAGGTGGCACTCGGGGTAAAGAACCTGCCTGCCAATGCTGGGGACATAAGAGACATGGGTTCGATCCCTGGGTGGGGAAGATGTCCCTAGAGAAGGGCATGGCAACACACTCAACAATTCTGGAAATTGTTGCCTGGAAAATTCCACGGACAGAAGAACCTGGTGGGCTCTAGTCCGTTGAGTCGCAGAGGCAAACATGACTGAAGCAACTTGGCGCATCAGGTGTGGCCGCAGCAATGCCTTACTGTCGAAACAGCCCCTGTAAGCCTTCTCCCGTGGCTTCCCCGCCTCCTTGCAGTGAGGACACCTGTGGCTAGATAGTTTGCTTCTGGCAGACCCAACCCAACCTTTGGGATCGTCCTTTTTAAACTTGTTTTGTTTGGAAACTTTTGGGGTTTTGTTGTTGTTGTTTATATTAGGGCAGAAAAGCTACAGTTATTGGACAGGAGGGTTGGGAGTTGCTGGAGTGAGCCACAGTGGAGCAAGGAAATAGGGGTAGGGAGCCACAGAGGATGGAGCGGTTGTAGGTGTAGGTAGACCAGGGTGCAGTTCTGGGTTGACCACTAGATGGCACTCACACATTGGTGTTAGGACTGGTCCATGCCATGCTTCACTCTGGGCTGTTGTAAAATCTCTCTAGGGACTAGCCAAAGCTTTGTATCTGCCATCTCCACTCAACCGTCCACCCATTCACCCCTCTAACCTCTCTTGATCTTCTACAGATAGGTAGATGCGCCTGTCAGTCTTTCTAAAAACCTGCCAAAAATATGTTCAAAGCCTCCCACATTTTTAGCCACAGTGCTGTATCTTTACTGTTCTCTTAAGCACATATTTACGTGGCAATAAATCCATTTTTAGAGCAGTTAACAGAGGGAAACTTGTTTCTCCTCAGTCATCCTGAGGGTCTGTTCAATAAAAAGAATGGGAATTGAGGGGGAAAGAGTTATTTTAAAAAAGATAATAGGAACAAGAAATGTTTAAAATATTTCCATTAAAAATTACATGGTAGTGACTTACAAAGAAATTTTTAAAGTCACTTAATTTTATGAAAGTATTTTTTATTGCTGGAGAATTTTCCATAAGCCGAGATTCAAATGTAAAATATCTGGGGATAGTGGGGAGAAAGGTTAGGCAGGAAATCACAGTTGATATTGTTATCTTTATCAAAGTGCATGTTGCAAAACCCGATCTTAAAAAATTCTCTAATCTGTTCTGATATTTAAAGAAATAAGAAAATTAATGTCTAACCTATCCTCTAAAATGGATTCTGCCCCTGCCTGGCTCAGTTCTGTCTCAGCTGCGTGGGCATCTGGGGGAGTGTTCAGCGCGTCCATGCAGACGTGCTACCTCCGTGCGCTTCTTAGCTGAGATAACAGGGCTCTGAGCCCCACTGTTAAGGCTCACCTCTTCACTGCAGCAGGGCAACAGATGGAAATTCTGGTTTGCAGCCACTGCAGAAAAATAAAAACATGTTCCAAAGGGGAAAGGATCTTGTATTTCTGCGTTTGAACCTTTGATCTGCATTCACATCTGAAGGGAAGGCTAGGCCTTTTGGTGGAGACACATGGCTTTGCATCTGTGAAAACACAGCTGTATATAGCAAAACAAAACTAGTGGAAAATACAATGGTTTTGCTGTGTCAGGCTAGCTGCTAATGCTCAAATTCTATACAAATATTGTCTTTTGATAGTTCTTTCCAAAATCCATCTTGACTTTATAATTGTTCAGGAATGTTTTATTCTTTTAAATTCACATTTTGAGCCTTTTTGAAATGAAGGCACATGGGTCTCGTTCCCTTAGATTTGCTTTAAAAAAGGCAGTAAAAGACTTGTAGTTAAATTGTAGTAACTGTTATCTAAATCTTGACTTAATTGCAGGAGGGTGGCAGGGTAGAAAAAAAATTAAACCCTTCAAAAAAGGTAAAGTTCTAACTCCATCCTTGATCCTGAAAATCTTTTTTTTTTTTTTTTTTTTTNAGACTTGTAGTTAAATTGTAGTAACTGTTATCTAAATCTTGACTTAATTGCAGGAGGGTGGCAGGGTAGAAAAAAAATTAAACCCTTCAAAAAAGGTAAAGTTCTAACTCCATCCTTGATCCTGAAAATTTTTTTTTTTTTTTTTTTTAAGATAATATTGCATGGGCTTTGTGCTGCAAGTTATAGCTGAAAGGCCTCTTAAGCGCTCTTGAAACTCAGCTGCTTTGTTTTGAGCAATTAAGATTTGTTATGGAGTGCTTTAAGCAGCTCTGCTTTCCTCCATCTTTCAATAGTCGTCTTCAGCTAGTTTCTTTATCAGCGTTTCCCGGTAACTAAGCCAAATTTGTTTCATTAGGAGGCACTTGCCTTGAGCCTCCATGTTTCCTCTCAGCCCCAGACGCGGAGCCCAAGCCTGCGCGCCCGCCTTATCCTGCCCCATACGGTTGGTTTCCTACTATTGAATTGGCAATCTTTTTCCGTCCCTCCCCTTTCCGTTGAAGCTCTGGCCCCCCCGTCGGCCCTGCCACAGGAGTGGGGTGCAGAGGGGTAGAGGACAAAAGACGAGGATGAGAGTTGGCCGTGCCAGCAGAAGGCCTCCTGCCTGCCCCTGCCTTGCAGAAGTGTCCCTTACATTTTTCTGAAGGGGGCCCAGCTTCTTGGGCTGTCACCCTCCCCACCCTGTCTTAACACCAACAGCTTCATCAACAAGCAGCTCAGGAGATGAAAGGTGGTCTTCTTTAAGCGAGATCATTTTTTTGTCAAAAATAATAACAACCTCTGGTGTTAATCACACCGGTGGGAAGAGCAAGAGCGAACATCCTTCCACGCAAGCCCCGGGAAAGTTTTCCCTTTGAAGTCCTGGTTCCCGCCTCACCCTTCCAGGAGGGAAGAGGGGAAAAGAAAACAAGAGTGAAGATCTGAAGCCACTGAGGAATGCTGAATTGATGTCTTCCCTCGGCATCCTGGCCCCTCTCTCGGTCCTCCCCTCCTTTCAACTCCCTGCCCTTTGAAACCTCGGGCCCGGGGTGGCAGGGTCTCCCAACCAGGCCCTCTTGTAGCTTCAGGCTTCCCGCTCCGACTGGCAGTGGGGCGGTGGCCGCACAGAGAAGCGGGCAGAGCCAGCCGAAAGGGTGGGAGCACCCGGAGAGCCTGCTTAAGCTTATGGCGGGAGGCTTTGCTGTTGTGAGGAAAGAAAAAACAAACAAACCCAAAGCCCCTAAACGAACAAAAAAGCCCTCCCCCAACCCCAGACCCTCCTTCACAGCTGCATTTTGTTCCCGGGACTGTGGGTGTCACTAGAGCCTCTTTTTTTGCGACTGGAGAAGCTATCCTGCTGGACTTGTCAAGCCTATTAATATTTCAGGCAGAACAGATCAAGCCTGCCTTTGATGCTGCTGTTTCCTCGTTTAGTATTCAAAGGTAAAGAATCCTACCTTCTCACTCGTTACATAATTAAAAGAGGGTTTTTTTTTTTCCAGTGGCAAAGAACTTGTCATGTGTAGTATTTTTTGAAGTAAAAGGTCTAACTTTTTATATAACATCTGTTCTTATACTCTTCCCTAAATATAACCAATATTTACTTGTTTTTGTTGGTCCTGAGTTGCATACCGTACACCTTGCGTTTTAATTTTTGACAGATGGAGTTATAAGCAGTATTTTCCCCCTCCAGCTCATTCCTCTAAGTTTGAATTTCTGCGTTTCTGTTCTAACCAACCAAGAGTACAATTAAAACTAAAACTCTAGGACCGACAAATAGCCCTAACTTCTCTCTCACTCTCGATTTTATTTTACGCTCGCACATTCTAAAGTTCACTTGAGTGGACTTTCACATGTTTCCATCTGCGGTGTCTATTAGCAAACTGTGGCCCTCAACACCACTTCAGGGCCTTTTGCGTGCTTAGCTGCATTTCAGAAGTGCCTTTGGTTTCTCTGCATATGCAAAAAGCCCAGCCGAATTTTTTGACACCGCGTACACACCCCCGCCCACCCCCGCCCCAACTCTGTTTGTTGATGGCATCTTGTTTTCGATTGTTTGGTTCTTGGTGTTGGCAAAAGTCATTCATTTAATGGTGCCAGAGATATTATGCCTTATTCTTTATTGGAACAAAACCCGAAAAGGTCCCCAAGTATTTTAAAAATGAATGCCTGCCATTGGAACTGTTATAAATTAGCATAGTTGTATTTTCCCATCCTAAGGTAGGTAATATTTTAAAGGTACCAGGTAGTAATAGTCACCAGAAGCCGATTAAAATGGCTAGGATTCTATCAAAAAACTATTAGTGGCATAAATAATTGATATCTGGAAATCAGGCAGCCGTTCTGTGGGTATACCACTGCGCAGGCAGCACCGTCCAGTACTTCCAGGAGGCAGAGGAAGGTTCCTGGGCGTTATGTCGCCTGGGTTTTAAAAGCTTGATAAGGCCACACAAACTGATTAAAAAAAAAAAAACCCCAAAATTTCTGCCTGGGAGCGGAATAGTGACATTATTTTCAGGTGTTTGAGCTTCTTAGAGAAAAGGAACAAGTAACAAGACTCCTCAGGAGCCAGGTGTGAACAGAATAAATTGAGGCAGTGTCCTGACCCATCCAGCTTTTTGTAAATGATGTGATTAAAAGGGACATCTGAGAACAAATTTATGAAGTTGTTATGGCAACTGAAACACTTGGGTGGAAATATGTGTGTCTGAAACATGAAAGATTGCAGGAAGCTGGAGGAAGAAGCAGGCATTGTATGTGGGCAAGGCGACTGAACAGTGGCAGCCAAATACGNGAACAAGTAACAAAACTCCTCAGGAGCCAGGTGTGAACAGAATAAATTGAGGCAGTGTCCTGACCCATCCAGCTTTTTGTAAATGATGTGATTAAAAGGGACATCTGAGAACAAATTTATGAAGTTGTTATGGCAACTGAAACACTTGGGTGGAAATATGTGTGTCTGAAACATGAAAGATTGCAGGAAGCTGGAGGAAGAAGCAGGCATTGTATGTGGGCAAGGCGACTGAACAGTGGCAGCCAAATACGATCCCTCCACCGGTCATCATTCAGGGCTGCTGCCTTGATTTCCACTTTTCAGAACGCGTGGTGACTGATGCTTTCCCAGACTCTGTCACCCGAAGTCGCCACACCTTGCACACAGCAGCCTCTGCACACGGGTCCCTTGACCTGTTGAGAGCACTCTCTCTCCCACGTACGAAGGTGCATTTGCCCAGAAGTTTGCACGTCTGCCTTCTCTTATTGATGTCCTTGTTTTGTGAATTTTCTCTCCCTGTTTTCATCCACTGTCATCCCCTACCCAAGCCCACAAACAAACAGCAGCGCTCAAAGGGATCAAAATACTTAAATATTACCGAGGATTCTCTGCTCTCTTCCAAAAACTGTCTATCGCTTCTCCATAATGTTACACTACCATAATTTTTCATGCTGTTTGAGTTTTCTCTCCCATGCTGGCAAGAGTATGAAATAATGGTTCTTTTAAATCACAGGCACGGATATTTAAAATTCTACATATTTTGTACTACAGAGTGTTGGAAAAATCAATACTTTGTCACATCCAGAATGCTTTAAATTTTTTTCTGTCACTAGATTTCAGATATATACAGTGCCTAAAAATTGTTTTAAAAATCACTATATTATTTCCTATATATTTGGGGCTGTTTTGCTTTGAATGAAAAGATAGTTAAATGTCAATTATAATTCTAGTGGTTAGACTATTGTATAAGAAATCTGCTATTTTAATTGAAAAAAGTTTAACCCTAAAAATAAATTTACACCAAAAAATTCTAATGAAAATATTTTCTTCACATTTACTTTTGAATATGGATTATTGCTTATTTAGTCTCCTTGAGTTTAAGCATACTTTTCACTTTGAATAGTCTTAATTCCTAAAATTAAGATAAGTGAAGAAAAAGAGAAAAAAAATTAAAATAGTTTTTAGAGAATGTTATTTTCCTTAAGTCATGAATTGGAGCTTTTCACTCTTACTGAAATGACTCAACAGTTTTTTAGTTGGACATGAAATTACACAAAAATTGCCCTTATAAATATAATGATGTGTTTTCCTAATTTTTTAAAGAGTGAGATCAAAACATTTTTCTATTCTATTACAAAATTAACTGCTGTTAATCTGAAAGACTAATTATTCATTTAAAATATTTAGTTAAACCTATATTTTTAATCCCTTTTTGCATAAGGACAAGGAAATGGTTGTGTTTTGATCTAACTTCCTTATTTGAAAAATCCATAGATGGAAGATGATATCAAAATAAAAAAGAATGTTTCAAGAGCGTTAAACCTAAGAATGCAGGGTCTTTACACATATTTTACAGAATTAAATTTCCTATTTCCTTTCTTTAGTCTTTTCATCTCAAGGGTTTTTGGTTTTTCCTGTTTAAGAAAATATGATTTTGATACTTCCAAAGTAGATACTATTTTATTTCAGGTGGTTCATTTAATAGTTTGTTGATGTTTTCAAGGTCTCTAAACAAAGTCTGATGTGTTAACAGTCTTATTAACGATGTTAAAATAGAATTAACAGCTTGTGGATGCCTCCAGAGCACAATAGCCTGTCAACCTCGCCTGCCCCCTTATAAACTGTACCCCTGCTGTCTTCCCTTTGTTTCACGCCCAATCAGCAAACTAAACTTTTGTGGAGAGAGAAGGCAGTTCAAGTGTTCCTGCTACCGTTGAAGGGAGGAGCTAATGTGGAATTTACGGGAGACCAATCAGTGCTGGAGGGAAGAATGACCCCAAACGGGGAAGAAGGACTTTGTTGACCTGCTTGGCTCCCTGACCTTTCCTTGCTATTCTGTCGCTTTAAAGAGGTTTGCTCTGGTTGTTGCGTACTTTATGATCCTTTTACTAAAGCCACAGAAGTTTTGGATGTTTGGGATTATTTAAAATACTTCTCCGCACAGCTTTAATTGTGTTGTGTGTATGTATGTTTTTAATGATTGGACTAGATGTTAGCACTCAACATCATTTTTAAAAGTCTGATCCAACTACTAACAGTTTTTCTTATAGGGGAATAGAATTTCATCAATTATCTTGAGCCAAAGTAGATTCTAAATCTCTTCCAGGGTCTCTTCCCCATAGCTGCTTTCATCGAGAATCATTAACTACTGCTCTTAGGCCATTCATCCTATTTTGTTGAAATTAGTCTTTGAAAAATAGATTTATACTTTCTACATGTTTAAAACGTTAGGCAATGATCATAATGAACAGAAAGTAAAGATTTTTTTTTTAGGAGAAGGCTGATTTTTCATTCATATTGCTAATTTGACAAATTGTCACATTTAAAAGTACAGATTTACGAGATAACCTGGCAAATGGGTCATACCATTTTATCTTTTGCCACCATCTGACTTGATAACCCATAAAGTGCAGCACATTTATAAAATATTTCCCAATCTCATGGCACACTTCACTGGTTTTGGTAAGATATGAGATCTTATTGAGACTTAAATATTTTTTAGGTCACTCAACCAGTAATTTGTTTACTGACATTGTTCTTCTTGTAATGTGGTGTTTTTCTATTTACATTACTTTTAAACAGGCCACTGTTCAGTTGCTCAAAATACAGTGCTAAGATCTGAGATGGTCCATGTGGGTACAAAGAAAAAGCATCTCAGGCTGGATTCAGGACACTGAGCATTTTCTTTAAACCGCAGTTAAATGACTCAGATACACCCAGATATGGAGAGTGAGATACATTTAAATGACCTGTGGTTTCAAAATTATTATTTTGTCAAGGAATATGCTGGAAGAAAATAGGGCAGTACTAGCTTATCACTTCTCTTAGTTCACATTGTGCTACGTAGGCGATCCCAAGAGGAATATTTTCTTAGACTTTATAAACCCTAGAAATGGCATCCTTCAGTTGAACTGGAGCAAACAAGGTGTATGTCTGTGAAACTGGAGCAGGCAGGGCTTTGTTTGATACTAGCCACATGTGCGGGTATAAATATCAATAATAGCATTTTCTGGTTGGCATCTTTGAATGCGCACTGCCTCACTAAGGTCCTTTCACCTGGCCAAGGAAGAATGTCACTGTGGTAGTCCCCCCACAACTGTAACTGCTGTAATTTTTACCCGAAGCACTTACTGTTGTCCCCCACCCCCACCCCAGCCCATGGCCTCATGTGTCCTAACACCCTGCAGCTGGGTAGCAGGACCAGCTCACAGCCAAGTGTAACTGAGCCCTTTTGGGGTATGCCCACTGACTGAGTGCCCCAGGCCCTGCAGTTGGGGATATGCCTAGGGATGTGGGCACCTCACAGGCATGGAGACCAGATGTCAGTACTGTGATCACCTGATTCAAGTGTCCAGTGTGTGTCTGCCTGACTTGGGGATGCTGAGAAAGCCAAAGGGATTATCGACACACAAAGCTTGACACCTTTGTGCAAAAGCCAGCTGGCATCTCACGGGGACAACCTGAGCTGTTCCAGCATCAGGAAAGCTGGGTTTGGCTGGATCTGGTTGGCTCCTGCTATTCCGGGAGCTGGCAAGCTTGGCCCCAACGGAGGGAGGGGAAGAATACCCTGGGGCTGATACCAGGACCCATTTCTTTTGTTTCAGGTGAGGCAGGGACGGATAGAACTGCAAATATAGTGACATTTTAATAATCGGGGCTTTTCTCCGTAACGACTTTGTACATAGCATTTATCCTCCAAAAAGTCTCTCTTTTTGTGATTTTATAAACTTGAAGGAAAAGGAGAAAAAGTCTGTGGTCCCAGCACTTGCCTTCATCTAAATGAATAACTCTCGACCACTGAGGTTAGCAACATAAATCCTGTTTGAGCTCTGGACCAGTACCCTCAGCCAGAAGTTTTCATATGCTTTTTGGAATTCTGAACTGGCCACAGCAGCTTTCAGCAAAGTAAAGGATACAAATAAAGTTTATAATAATTTGACTCTTCACTTCTGCATTTAAAAATGTGTCAGTTGTAGAAATTTTTTTCTCTGAATCTTTGGAATTCCCTGTGTACTTTGAAGCCAGTTGTGAAATGCTACTTTAGAAAGAGTTCATATAAATGTGCTGCTTCATTTAATCATAGGGGAGGTTTAGAGAAAGGATATTTTATTTTTCTGTAGTTTTGTTCAATAAGAATATGGAATTATTTTTATGATTACTAATGATACCTTACATATGGACAGCACTTTAGAATTTTTACAAACATGATTGCACATAATTCTTGAAAGAGTTTGATAGGAAGATATTATCCTGGTTTTATAGACAAGGAATCAATAAACGCACACACATGTAACACACCATGTAGTTCCAGCATTATATTTCCAGAGGATTCTGTGCTTTAGGAAGTATATTTGTTATGTCAAATGGCTAAAAACAACAAATCTAGGACTAGAATTTATTTTGGTTTCACATAGTAGCTAGGAAAGATGACAAAAACAGAAATACAATCATGTGATAATGTGCAATGCCCCTTTGAATGCACAGCTATCTGAATTTTTGTTGGATGATTGGTTTGTTTTCATCTGTTTCAATCTACTAAATCATAGCATGCTATATTATAGCATGATACTAAAATATAAAAAATAGTAAAGTATCCCTCATAATTTTAAAGATAAAAATTATAATCACAATATCATAGCAGAATAGTGTTTTCCCATTAAAGGATAGTCTGATTTGTAATTGACTGTAATTTATTTCTTATGAGATCTCAAAACAGACAAAATATATTTACTTTTAATATTTTCCCCTGCTTGTTAAAGACTAGGTATTCAGAATATCTGTTTTGAGAAGTTTATTGCTACTGTTCAGAAACAGAACTATGTTATTGGGCAGGAAAATCTGATTAGTGTTTCTAAGAACTATTATAGCACAGCAAGACAGGCAAGCAATCCGAAGTGCAAGGTTAAAAGCAATTTATAAAAACTAGGAAAAGACATTACTTGTTTAAAAAAAAAATACGTATTTCTTAAGAAAAATTAAAATTGTCTGAGTGATATTCTTGACTACTTTTTCATTACAGTACTTTCATATTATTTTCATTAAAAATATTTTCGTTGAGGGGAGCAGAGAAGGAAAAATTAAAATGAGAAAGAAGACCTCAAAATTTGCTATTCTGTAAGATCCAAAATCTTATTAATATAGTTTCCAGTGAAAAAAATTAAACTTTTTAAAAACTTCATATGATAACCCTAAGAAAAGTCTCCACATATGGTCCCAAAGTTTAAAAAAAAAAATTGGGAAAATAATCATTTTATGGAAAAAAAAAAAGCCTATTTGAAATTTTACCAGGGTTGTTCTTAGAATCAAATTAAGCTTTATTTCTTACTTTAATTGTGATAACCAAGCATGTAATTTGCTTCTAGAAGTTTAGAGGGGGAAAAAACTATTGATAGTATATGTCTGGGGTTTTCTTTAAACAACTCTAACATCAAAATGGCCAAACTGTTGGACTGATTCATGTTAGATAAAACAGATGGGATTCCCAGATCATGCACCATTCAGCCGTTTGATGGAATTCGTGCCACCCTGACCAGCGAGCCCAGATGGCGCTTAAATCTGTCAGTCTTTAACGACCCTACTGTTTTTTAAAAATATTTTTATTTTTGAGCCCATTCGGTTAATCTGAGAGATTAATCATTTCCAAGATATGTCTGGGGAGGGATTTACTGCAGGCTTCATTTGGAGGAGCTGAGGATGAGAAGAGAGAAGAGACCTCCAGATCCAGGGCTACCTTCTCCAAGGAACTTGGGTCAGGAGGCCTGGGTGATGATGGGCTCCGGGAGGTTTTCTAGGCAGCACGATTGACAAGGCCACATGGAGAGTGATAGAAATGGGGATTAAGGGAAGAAGGGATAGACATTTGAGAATTGGTCTAAGGGGTGGAGATAAATAGATTGTCACCTAGAAAACTCTTGCATTGTCAAGCAGAGACCCCAGCCTGGGCCGAGTGTTTACTGTGACCACTCTAGAGTGGCTTTCAGCTGTCTGACCCTCACTGAATCCAAGGGGCACCCTGGTGCATCTAAGAGCAAACCCCAGAGATAGAGTCCAATGTGACCAGCCACTCTTGAGAAAGAACCTGTTCTGCACCAGAACTTTTGCAAATCGTGATCACAGGATTTTTCTTCCTTCTTTCTTCAGTTATTATTTTGAATCAGTTAGTCTACTGAAATGCTTCAGTGATTCATGGCATGAGATGCTGGCAGGCTCCTCCCTCCAAAATCTTTAACCTTGAATATATTTGCAGAGTGGTTTGGGATTGCTTTCTATTCCTGCTGAGACAGGAAACGGAAAAATGAATGGCTTTTCATTATGCAGACTCTTTTTTTTTTTTTTTTGCATTTGAATCAGATGTAGCAGGTATCAAAAGACAGTACAAAATTCACACCATTAATGTGAAAATTTCCATTGTCCCCCAAAGCCACTAGACCCCAAAGTCACCTAGATTAACAAAATTTAAAATGAGCCGCTGACTTCTAAGGATGTTCTTGGTGATCTTCAGGGCTGTTCTGTGGTGGTTTTCCTGTTTGTCACACGATGCTGCCTATACTGGGGAGGACTTGTTCGAAGGCCGTACGTCTCTCCCTTGAGAGTGGCAGAGCACGTGGGAGTGGCATCTCAGTGTCCTGGGCCCCAACTGAGGGTCTGCACGCGGGAGACGTGTCAGAATTCTGCCTGGAGGGTTTCCAACCTAAGCTAAACGACCTTCAGGTAGACCCCAAAACAAGCAGAGAAGCAAGTTGCATTGGGAGGTTTTATTGGAAGCGTTTGGATTCAGGATTTGTCATAAATCATTGCCCTGCCAGAATATAATAGTGCTGACACTTGAGACTAAGCCCCCCACACGCAGTCAGTCCGTGAGTGTGAAGCTAGGTAAGTTTTGAACAGAGTGGAAGGAGGAATATTGAGCACATAATCCATTGTTTTCATCTTAAATCAACTGTAATCTTGCCCCTGTCACTGTTTCTCCCCCCTCCTCTTCTCTCTCTCACACCCGCAGTCAGATTATGGAAAGGATTGAAGTATAGTCCTGCTTAAAGGATATTGCTTTTTATAGATGGTACACTGCCGCTGGAAGTCTGGAGAGGCCGCCCTGCGTGTCCTAAACCAATAGGTTTAGGATTCGAAAGTGATCAGTAAGACACAGTTTTGTGTGTATGTGTGTTGGCCTCCATTTCCTAGATGGTCTTTGGGTGTTTACAGAATAAAATTGAACATTTTAGTGAAACCAATTAAGGCTCACATTCAAAATTGTTTTTGCGAAGTCACATAATGTATTTGGTATTACCTAAAAGGCTCTTTTTTTTTTTTTTTTTCTTTTTGACTGCAGTAGATACTCCTAATAGTCACACATTTTCTCTTAAGCTTTACCAGTCAACTCTTTCCACATTCACCTGATTTCCTCTAAAGATTAAACTCTCTCTAATATTCCAGGTGGCAGTTGGTCTGTTTCAGAACAAAAGGATATGAATGGAATGTGTGTGTGTGTATAATTTGAAGAGTTCTATGGCCGTCTGAGAAACAAAGCTTTTGCCCATGATTTTTCAGTGAAAATGAAAAGTGAAAGCATTAGTCACTCAGTTATGTCTGACTCTTTGCGACCCCGTGGACTGTAGCCCTCTAGGCTCCTCTGTCTGTGGAATTCTCCAGGCAAGAATACTAGAGTGGATAGCCATTCCCTTCTTTCCCGACTCAGTGATTGAACTGGAGTTTCCCACATTGCAGGCAGATTTTTTTACTCTCTGAGCCACCAGGGAANTCAGTGAAAATGAAAAGTGAAAGCATTAGTCACTCAGTTATGTCTGACTCTTTGCGACCCCGTGGACTGTAGCCCTCTAGGCTCCTCTGTCTGTGGAATTCTCCAGGCAAGAATACTAGAGTGGATAGCCATTCCCTTCTTTCCCGACTCAGTGATTGAACTGGGGTTTCCCACATTGCAGGCAGATTTTTTTACTCTCTGAGCCACCAGGGAAGCCCACTTTTCAGTAATGCTAGCTAAATACATATGAAACAATGAGCAACAAAAAACTTCACTGTTAATGAAGCATTGGCCATTTGGAGTAGACAGATGTGTTTGCAGATAAAATGAGGACACCTACCACTCTCCATTGCCTGTGACGAAACCTCCTCATGGCCTGGACATGAAGCTGGCACAGCATCCCCAGCCCAGGGTTCCTCCTGGAGAGGTGAGCTGAGGGTGGCCCAACCAGGTCCGAGATGGTGGAGCCAAGCCACGAAATAGGATTAAGGGATAAAACCAAACTCAGAGAGCATGGTACAGTCAAATCAAGATGGTAATCTAGGTGAAGAACTGGAAGGACAGAAGGTAGGTTCAAAGCACCAGGGAGCTGGACAAGCTGGTTCAAGGCGAAAGTCAGGAGATGGAGCCCCCAGTAGTGTCTCCAACTGTCAGCAAGAATCACTGGTGCCTTTATGGGCCTCAGCTTTTTTTAAAATATTTACTTATTAATTTGACTATTAGTTGTGGCCCACAGGCTCTTTTAGTTGAGGCATGTGAACTCTTGAGTTGTGACATGTGGGATCTAGTTCTCTGATCAGGGTCTGAAGCAAGGCCCCCTGCATTGGGAGCTTGGATTCTTAGCCACTGGTCTACCAGGGAAGTCCCAGGGCCTCAGCTTTGAATGGGGAGTGAGGTATTAAAGGCTCAAGATACTGTGAAGAACTGTGAGTTGTCCTTCCTAACGTCTTTCCAGAGTCTTCTCTGCTGCTGCTCCTAAGTTGCTTCAGTTGTGTCCGACTCTGTGTGACCCCATAGACGTCAGCCCACCAGGCTTCCCCGCCCCTGGGATTCTCCAGGCAAGAACACTGGAGTGAATTGTCATTTCCTTCTCCAGTGCAGGAAAGTGAAAAGTAAAAGTGAAGTTGCTCAGTTGTGTCTAACTCTTAGCGACCGCATGGACTGCAGCCTACCTCCTCCATCCATGGGATTTTCCAGGCAAGAGGACTGGAGTGGGGTGCCATTGCCTTCTCCAGAGTCTTCTCTAACCGTGTTCAAAAAATCCAGGCTCTTTTTACAGTATTCTTTAAGAATCAGCAGCGAGGTGGGGGAGTTGTAAGCCTTAACAAAGTTGGGTATCCCCAGGAACCCTAGTTTGCAAATAGGAAATGTAAAGTTGGATGATGTTTAAAAATTATTGTTTTGTTTTCTTCACCTCTGAAAGATTTCCTAGTTCACTGAGAGCCAGCCTTCAGTTGCATGGATATTATAAACTTTCATTTTCATTCCACATAGAGGCCCCTATTTTTAGCTTTTAAGAGCTGTTACAACTGAGATATAACAATATTCTGCACCCCACACAGTACGCATCTAAGGATTAGAGAAAGAGTTCCTGGAACTGCAGGACAAGTTTGATCTTAGACAATCTGTTCAGTTTCCTCATAGGTTTGTTTTCTCATTCTATTATTTAATTTTAGTGAAAGATCTGTTAGAAATTTCCCTGCATATAAATGATGCTTTAAAAGTTCTCACTATGCAAATAATTTTATGTGGACTTTCCCATGGCATTTTATTATTTCCTGAACTATAACTTGTTCACAATTTCTAGACATGTGCTTTGAAAACAGACATCCATCAGCCCCACGCTCAATGAAGAATGGAAGATTTAATGAAGGCCTTTGGACTATCACTTTGGAGGAGTTAGGGCTGATCTGGGGGAGCCTCTAAGAATTTTCAAACTTAAGAATGTGTACAATTGCATGTTAGGAAGATTTATCCATGGCAGTCAGCAAGATAGATTCAAGGGGTTGTTGGAGGCAAGGGAAAGACTGGAGACAGCACCTAAGTTGGGAAGTGATTGGGATAGCCCTATCTGTAGGTGAGAAGACCCAGGCTTGCAGGTGGAAGCCATGCTGAGAGACTCCTCTTCTGCCTAGAGTCACTCCCTGAATCATGCCACCCACCCACCAGTAAGCACACACTCCCCACCTCACCTTCTCTCCTTCACTTTCAATCCTCAGCTGTGACTCTCAGGCTCCTGCTGACTTTTGGGTGATTCCCACACAGGCCAGTAGCCTCCAGGCCAAGGATCCCATCCTCCTGCATCCTTCCAAGTGTCTAGTAGACTAGCCGACACATAGTAAGTGTTCAACAAATACTTCTGAACAAATAAACCTGAGCAGCTTACTATGCAAATTTTCAGTAATTTATGCTGTGATCTTGGAGTGATTAATCCACCAAAGAAATGATGCTTTCGAATTGTGATGCTGGAGAAGACTTTTGAGAGTCCCTTGGACAGCAAGGAGATCAAACCAGTCAATCCTAAAGGATACCAACCCTGAATATTCAGTGGAAGGACTGATACTGAAGCTGCAATACTTTGGCCACTTGATGCAAAAAGCTGACTCATTGGAAAAGACCCTAGTGCTGGGAATGATTGGGGGCAGGAGGAGAAGGAGGTGAAAGAGCATGAGATGGTTGGATGGCATCACCCACTCAATGGACTTGAGTTTGAGCAAACTCTTGGAGATAGTGAAGGACAAGGACGCTTGGGGGTGCTGCAGTCTGTGGGGTAACAAAGTCTGCAACAACTTAGCAGCTCAACAACAGCAGCAACAAAGTGGTTAATGCACATTCATTCACTTCCTGGTTTTAATTTGAAGGCAGGAAAGCTTAATGTTTAAGAGCATAGGCCCCAAAGGTTAGTATCCTGTCACTGTATTTGTTGTTCTGTGACCCTAAGGAAGTCATTTGATTTTCCTGAGTCTTAGTTCTCTCCTTTGAAAAATGAGGATACCTTTACTGTGATCAGATGAGACTTGTGTATCTAAACTTCTAAGATCATTGCCTGGAACATGGTTAGCACTCAGCCACGTAACTATTAATTATAGCTTATCATAATTTTAAATAGTATTGGGAGTAGTCATAATGAAAGCAGTTTAATACATTTAGATTTGGGGGACGTGCCTGGTGGTCCAGTGGTTAAAGACTCCACACTCCCATTGTAGGAGCCCGGGTTTGATCCCTGGTGATCCCACTAAAAGGCAGAGGAACCAGAGATCAAATTGCCAATATCCGCTGGATCATGGGAAAAGTAAGAGAGTTCCAGAAAAACATCTGTTTCTGCTTTATTGACTATGCCAAAGCCTTTGATTGTGTGGATCANTGAGACAGCTGGATGGCATCACCAACTCGATGGACATGGGTTTGAGTGAGCTCCGGGAGTTGGTGATGGACAGGGAGGCCTGGCGTGCTGTGATTCACGGGATCTCAAAGAGTAGAACACAAGTGAGGGACTGAACTGAACTGAACTGATGGACTCTTTGTATTAAAAAGGAAGAAAAGATTTTAAAAATGAAAAAAAAGATTCTTGGAAAGAAGATGTAAGCCATGCTGAAGGTCCAGAGGTACAAATCCTCATCAGTCACTGGTGTTTTTATTTTTTAATTTAACTCCAAGTGCCTCCTGTGCCAGGTGCGGCTGTGAGCACGGGGAGGGTGAGCTGTGTGCGGGAGCTGCCGCCTCGGAGCAGGCCTCCTGGGTGATGTGCGAGCGTCGCATCTGTCTCATGTCTTTTAGAAGAAGATATAACTGTTTAATACAGAGCTGTATTATTATTGGCTGTTAGCTGCTATTGTTAGTAATATTATTTGTGGTAATAGCTATGTTCTCATTAGCCCCTGCATGAGCCCTTCTCAAGAAAAAGCAAACAGCCTGTCAGGAACTACTTTGCATCTTTTGCTTTGGGAGTTTTGTGTCCATTAGAAAATGCCAGAAGGATAAGTTTTTTATATAAAATTTTGACTGAGGATACGCCAGGGCTTCCACAGTCTCATCGGAAAATTTAATATAGCATTTCTAAAATTGCAAATCGTAAGAGCAATTTGTTCTCTTTTTCTAGACTCAACAACACATTTTGCTTACAAGAAGACCAGTGTTATAAACAGGATAGGTAAACTTTTCTCCTTTTATAGCCTGGGCAATTTTCAGACTCTCTATCTATTTCAAGGCCATCTCATATGTTATTGCAGGGAGAAGAACCACCATAAAACTCTGAATAGGCAGTTCCCTGGCAGTCCAGTGGTTTGGACTCAGTGCTCCCTCTGCCAGGCAGGGGCTCTGGAGCGGCATGGCCGAAATGCCACCTCTGCGTGCCTCAAAGGTCAGAAGGGCTTCTCCATAGTCTTTCCTCCACTCTGCTCCGAGGGCTAACACTTAAGCCCTTAGGAGACCTATACTACATTATTCTTCTTCACCTGTGAACTTCCATTTGCTCATTGTTGCTGTTCAGTTGCCCAGTCATGTCTGACTCTTTGAGACCCCATGGAGTGCAGATTGCCTGGCCTCCCTTTCCCTCACGAGTTTGCCCATGAATTCACGTTCATTGCATCAGTGATGCCGTCCATCCATCTCATCCTCTGATGCCTTCTTCTCCTTCTGCCCTCGATCTTTTCCAGCATCAGGGACTTTTTCAACGAGTTGTCTGTTCCCATCAGATGACCAAAATACTAGAGCTTCAGCATCAGTTCTTCTAGTGAGTATTCAGGGTTGATCTCCCTTAAGATTGACTGATTTGATCTCCTTGCAGTCCAAGGGACTGTCAGGAGTCTTCTCCAACACCACAGTTCAGAGGCATCAATTCTTTGGCATTCTGCTTTCTTTATGGTTCAGCTTTCACAACCGTATGTGACCACTGGGAAGACCACAGCCTTGATTATATGGACGTTTGTCATCAGTAACACCTCTGCTTTTCAACACACTGTTTAGGTCTGTTGTCCCTTTCCTGCCGAGAGGCAATCATTTTCTGATTTCATGGCTACAGTCACTGTCCGCAGTGATTTTGGAGCTCAAGAAGAGGAAAACTCACTACTTCCACATTTTCCCCTTCTACTTGCCCTGCAGTNCACTTAAGCCCTTAGGAGACCTATACTACATTATTCTTCTTCACCTGTGAACTTCCATTTGCTCATTGTTGCTGTTCAGTTGCCCAGTCATGTCTGACTCTTTGAGACCCCATGGAGTGCAGATTGCCTGGCCTCCCTTTCCCTCACGAGTTTGCCCATGAATTCACGTTCATTGCATCAGTGATGCCGTCCATCCATCTCATCCTCTGATGCCTTCTTCTCCTTCTGCCCTCGATCTTTTCCAGCATCAGGGACTTTTTCAACGAGTTGTCTGTTCCCATCAGATGACCAAAATACTAGAGCTTCAGCATCAGTTCTTCTAGTGAGTATTCAGGGTTGATCTCCCTTAAGATTGACTGATTTGATCTCCTTGCAGTCCAAGGGACTGTCAGGAGTCTTCTCCAACACCACAGTTCAGAGGCATCAATTCTTTGGCATTCTGCTTTCTTTATGGTTCAGCTTTCACAACCGTATGTGACCACTGGGAAGACCACAGCCTTGATTATATGGACGTTTGTCATCAGTAACACCTCTGCTTTTCAACACACTGTTTAGGTCTGTTGTCCCTTTCCTGCCGAGAGGCAATCATTTTCTGATTTCATGGCTACAGTCACTGTCCGCAGTGATTTTGGAGCTCAAGAAGAGGAAAACTCACTACTTCCACATTTTCCCCTTCTACTTGCCCTGCAGTAATGGAGCCAGATATCATGTTCTTAGTTTAATATTTAGTCTTAAGCCGGCTCTTTCACTCTCCTCCTTCACCCTCATCAAGAGGCTCTTTAGTTCCAATTCGCTTTCTGCCTTTAGCGTGTATCATCTGCATGTCTGAGGTTGTTGATGTTTCTCCTGCCTGTCTTGATTCTGGCTTGTAACTCCTCCAGCCTGGCATTTCTCATGATGTGCTCAGCGTATAGGTTAAACAGGATGACAGCAGACAGCCCTGTTGTACTCCTTTCTTGATCTTGAACCAATCAGTTGTTCCATGCAGGGTTCTAACTAGATGAGTGTGAATATCTCATCATCCACAATTTCATTGAAGACTCATGGAGTTGAGAGAATCTCCTCTGTGTTACCTAGCACGTTTTAGGGCTCTAATAAATATTAAACAGCAGCAATAATTCTTTAGCTTGATTTTCCCCAGTATTGTTTTATTTAAAATTCTGTGTAACAAAACTTTATGTCCTTAAGTCATAAAGTCACTATTAAACAAACGTGGGCAGCTGATGGGTCTGGTCAGATTTTCAACAGTCATTCAGTCATCCAACAAATATGAATTGAGAAACTACCATGTTCTAGGTACTTGAGATCCATCAGTGAACAGAACAAAGGTCCACCCTCCTGGAACTTATGTTTTAGAGCCTGATAACAAACAGCAGAGATAATAAACAGGTAAATCATGCAGAATTTTAGAAGATGGTGACAGAAAAGTTGCAATAGAGCAAAGGAAACAGGTCAGAGCGGAGGTGGGAGTCAAATTGCCACTTAAACTAGGGTGATAAGGGGATTTCTCTGGCTGCCCAGTGGTTGGGACTGTGTGCTTTCACTGCCAAGGGCAAGGGCTCAATCCTTGGTCGGGAAACTAAGATCCCACAAGCCTTGAGGCTTGGCCAAAAATAATAATAATGATGATAATAATGAAATAGGGTGGTAAGGATAAGCCCAGCTGAGAATGTGAAATGCTAGCAAAGGCTTGAAGAAGTGAGGGACTTACGTATCTTGTATATAAATACATATATTTGGGAGGAGAGCGCTCGAGGCAAAGGGAACAGCCCTGTGTGTCCAAGGATAGCATTGAGGCCTGGAGGCTTATGGAATGAGAAGGGTTAAAAGCAATAGGAAATGAGGGGAGAGGTGACGGGGACCAGAGTGTTATAAGGATTTTCACCTTTACTTCTAGTGAAGAGGAAACACTTGCAGTGTTGAACAAAGAAGAGATCTGGTAGGACTCTTTATTTATTGTATTTTTAATTTTTTTTGCTGCATCTTGTTGCCTGTGGGAGCTTAGTTCCCTGACCTGGACCCCCCTGCAGTGGAAATGTGGAGTCTTAACCACTGGACCCGTGGGGAAATCTCAGGACTCATATTTTAAGCAGATGCCTCTGGAATCTGTGGTGGGGATTGACTATAGGGAAAAAGGGTAGAAGCAGTGAAACCAGCCAAAGGTGGCTGCCTTGAGCCAGGTGAGAGCTGATGGTGGCTGAAACCAGAGTGGGATGTGGTAAGAGGTAGTTTAGATGTATTCTGAAGCAGAAGCAGCAAGATCTCCTAGTGGACTATTTCTCAGTTGTAAATAAAAGAAGACAAGAATGACTGTCAAGAGTTTTGGCTTGAAGCTACTCTCAAGTGAGATGGGAGAGGCTCTAGCATGATTTTCTTGGGTTTGGGGACAAGGAGAGGGGAGAGATCAATTTAGCTTTGGACATGTTGAATTTGAGATTATCTGCTATGCTTCCCTGGTGGCTCAGACGGTAAAGTGTCTGTCTGCAATGCAGGAGACCTGGGTTTGATCCCTGGGTTGGGAAGATCCTCTGGAAAAGGAAATGGCAGCCCGCTCTAGTACTCTTGGCTGGAAAATTCCATGGATGGAGGAGCCTGGTAGGTTACTGTCCATGGGGTCACAAAGAGTCGGACGTGACTGGGCGACTGAACAACAGCAACAATTAAAGTGGAGATGCCAACTCAGCAGTTGAATATATGGGTCAGGTGTTTAGAACGAGGCCTGGACTGGAGATGGGCCTGTGCACATTGCTAGCATAGACGTGGGATTTAAAGCAGTAAGACTGGGCGGCAGTGAGTGCAAGGCTGCAGAGCCAGCAACACATTCCAACATTAAGAGGCAGAGTTGGGGAGGTGAGAGGGAAGCAGAAAGAGAGAACGACAACTAAGGAGACGGTGTCCTGGAAGTCAAGTAGGAACCGTATATCGAGGGGGTGGAGGTGGTGACGGTGCCAGACGCTGCTTGTGCGGGAAGTAACTTAGTAACTTAGGAACTAAGGACTGGCTACTTGCTGAATTTAGCGACAAGGTGGGAGGCGGTCACTGGTGGTCTCGTCGGAGCAGATTTGGAGGAATTATGGGTTTTTTGTAGTTTTCTTCAGGAGAAAGTTTAAATAACAGTGTATTTGGAGCACTCATCAATGTTGATGCTTGACCCCGGAGCTGCTATTGAAACACATGTTAAAGGGACCCAGAAACATCATGATCTCTGCTTTAAAAATATTTGTATAACCTTTGTACCTCCCTGATGGCTCAGATGGTAAGGAGTCCATCTGCAATCCAGGAGACCAGAGTTTGATCCCTGGGTTGGGAAGATCCTGTGCAGAAGGAAATGGCAGCCCACTCCAGTATTCTTGCCTAGAAAATCCTGTGGATGGAGGAGCCTGGCGGGCTGCAGTCCATGGGGTCTCAGAGAGTTGAACATGACTGAGCAACTAACACATACCTAACAGCTTTATTGAACTATAACTTACATGCCGTACAGTTTATCCACTTAAAGTGTACAGTTCAGTGGCTTTTAGTCTATTTACAGAGTTGTACAACTATCACCCCAGTCAATTTTAAAACATTTTCATCACCCTAGAAAGAAACCTCATATCTATTAGTGGTCATTGCCTCTGCGACCCTCAGTCCTAGCCATCCACACGTTTACTTTCTGTTTCTATAGATTTGCTTCTGAATATTTCATATAGGTGGAGTCATGTAATAACGTCTTTTGTGAGTGGCTTCTTCCCCTCAGCATAAGGTTTTCAAGGTTCGTCTGTGTTCTAGCATGTATGAGTATTGACTACTTTTTATGGCTCAAAAATATTCCATTGCGTGGACAGACCATATTGTAAATGCCATTGATTGGCTGATGGACACTTGGGTTGTTTCTGCTTTTTGACTCTTGTGAGTAATACTGCTATGAACTTTTGAATACAGATGTTTGTGTGGACATGTGTTTTCTGGGGTATGTTCTTAGGAGCAGAATTAAATTTCTACTTTCCTACTAACACTAATATTTAGCTTGTTTTGGTACTGCCACATTTCAGGGCTCAAGGTGAAGAAATGAGACAGGGTTAAAAAGGAGGACCTGGAATGTATCTCTTTCTTTTCCTGGTCCTAAGTTCCCAGAGCTTTTCAAACAACAGTTACTTTGAATTACTGCAGTGTTCAGTGAATAGATATTTTTCTTTGTTCTGTTTTGGAACATAAAACTGTAGTAAGCCACATCAGAAAGGGTAGAGAGTGAGGGAGAGAGTTTACCTGCATTGACTTACTGAAAAATTACAGTTTCTTTCAGAATCCAGGTCATTTTTTACTTTCAGCTACATAAAAATTTTCAAGTAGATCTTCTTACAGCATCTTCAAAACAAAGATGACAGGAAAGGCAGCCAAATACTTGACTTTGAGGAGAGAAAAAAAGACTTGTAACTGCCTGTCAGTCTGTGGATTTACTCCTGGGGAGCACCAATGAAAAATCTCAAACATGTGGCTTTTATATTTCATTTATATTTAACAATACAAATATATTTATATTTAACATAATTTAGTGGAATTATATTAATATGAAAGTTTTATCAAATATGATTGCATGTGTGTGCATGTGCACATGCGTGTGTGCGTGTGATTTTAAACATTTCCATAATGAGTTCCCAAGTGCTTTTTTGGCCGTGGTTATTAAAGGTTGTGTGCTGCGATTTATTTGGCAAAATGCCTTTAGTGAAGAAAAGATATAGTGTTCTCTTGGTTCTTTGCCCAAAGTAATTTTGGAGAAGTCTGTGACTGTGTTGAGTTCATGTCATTCACTGGAGACAAGTCATTGTAATAACATTTGATCACAATCGGTTTACAGTTGTTTTATCATGTTTTCATGCTGAACATCTACTCAGACATCATAGCAGAACTTAATGGCTACTGTTTTATTTGTACATAAAATGTTTTATAGCCTTTTTTTTGCAGTACACATCAGGTTTCAATCATCATTGCTGCGTAGTGAGAGGAAAGCAATGGATAAAGAGCTATCAAAAATCCTCAACTACATTAAGTTTTATTTCGGGTCACCTTGTCATAAAAGATATTGAATGTATTTTGTGGCTTTCCCCCTGACATGTTAGCCATGGTAGAAGGGTTACAGTGTTTGGAGGAAACATATGAAATGGGGAACTTCACCTTTGCGTTTGTTTTGCATTGGAAGAGGGTCCACCAGTATTCAGAATGGCTCCTAGGTGGCCATAAAAGGCAGCACGTTGTTATTCTTGGCATTTACAATAGATGATCTTCTTCACTGAATGGCTACACGTCTTGTCACTGTTGTGTTGCTCTAGCATCTGCTTTGTGCGGCAGACTCATATCACAGGATGTCATTTACAACCACCAAATGCTGGAGGCTCCTCCCAGACAGGCCAGGATCTGCTAACTGTGGAAGCCTTGCTTCACCAGTGAATTTGGGTGGGTTCACTGCTTATCTCCAAAGTGTCAGTTCTCACTGTTCCTTCTTTTCCCCAAAAGGTTGGTCCCTAGGCCTTCTGAAAACTGCTGTCAGTTCTATATGTTTGAATCTTTGTGGTTGAAGAAGCTCCAGTTAGAAAAGTGTAATTAATGGGAAACTTTGACATCCAGCTGAGAAAATTAGTTTGCATCAAAAAAGGCAAGATAGAGGATTAAAGAAATTTTAGTCCTAATCTAATTAACACCAATTAAAAGATGCAGATAAATTTGTACCAATAAATTGTTAATTATGCACCAATTTGCCTTTTCTGCAACCAAACCAAAATTAGGAAAATATTATTATCCTTTTTTTTTGTTTTAGGAGCAGGTTTGTTACAGTCATCTTTTGTATAAAGAAGTAGGCAGTAAGCGTTACTGTGAAATATTTCACTCTCTTGATATTTTTATATAGGTTAACTCTTTAAAAACAGAAAGTACAAGATAATTCTCCCAGCGTTCATTCACTCACCACACATCTAATGAGGACTGACCCAAGTCCTGGTCCTTGCTCCAGGCAGGGAAAAATCGAGTCTGTCTGCAGTGATTGGTTTTTCTCATTCAGAATGTTCAAACCTGTTTGTACTGCTAATATGCTGCTCCTTTAGAAAAAAAGCTTTGTGACCTAAATTGTACAGCTAATTAAACTCTGCCCTGAGTACATGTTTTAAAGGGGAGACTGCAGTTTTTTGGGAGCATCAAGAAGTGCCTTTAATGTCCCAGAACTCCTGTCTAGCAGTGTGGTCTTTGGGAGTATTCTTACTTACACCTTCCTCACTTGGAGGATCTGAGTGAGGAATCTTTACCGGAGTGGTACTCAGATGTTCACTGTGCTGGGACTTTCTGTTTACATTTTGAGTCACTCTTAGAGCCCCTCAGATGGGGATGTGAATAGCTGAGTGTGTGGTGGGGGGGCGGGTGATAGTGAAGCACAGACCCGTTATATCTGCAAAGGGCCCGTCTGTCCAGGTGTCGCGTAATGAGTAACTACAACCCATTTCATATGAACCGTAATTCTACTGCTTACAAAATGGGAGGAGGATACTGAGAAGGAGATGTCTGTTTGAAATGGAAAGAAATGTTCTAAAGACAAGATTGCTCTAGCCATTGATTATATACAACATTCAGCAATGCCTTCAGATTTCCAGGAGCCTGTTCAACTTCATTCGGAGAAAATATTTGACCTGTCAAGTCCTGGTGTGTGAAATGGCATCCTAAAGTGTATTATTCTCCAGTGCGCGTATTTAGAATTTAAATAACGGTATCTAAATGCCCATGTTTGATTCCTGGGACAATATTTAATATAAAAATTTAGGATGCTCAGTCTGCATTTTTCGATACTTGTTTGGGAAACTTTTGCATTCAGGACTGTGATGGAAACCAAAATGGTATATAGTGGCGAAGATTTCACTGGCTAATGGGTAGTTTTTATGGATATTGGCAGCTAGAAGTTGGCCTCTAATGGGAAAATATCAATATGGCAATGCCTACAACAGCAAACGGAAGGCGTTCTTTAAAAGCAGTGTCTCCTTCCACATGTGTACAAGAGAATATCTGATGCCACAATTTTTTTAAAGGTTTGTTTAATTTTGGCTTCGCTGGGTTTTTGTTGCTGTGCATGGGCGCTCTCTGGCTGCAGTGCACAGACTTCTTACTGTGGCGGCTTCTTTTGTGGAGCACAGGCTCTAGGCGGACAGGCTTCAGTAGTTATGGCGCTTCAGCTCGGTAGTTATGGCTCATGGGCTCTAGAGTGCGGGCTCAGTAGTTGGGGAACACAGGCTCAGTTGCTCCATGGCCTGTGAAATCTCCCCAGACCCGGGATCAAACCCATGTCCCCTGCATTGGCAGGTGGATTCTTAGCCACTGTACTACCAAAGAGATCCTGTGAGTAATCTTTAAGAAGAACATAGTATTGCAGTTTGCTGAGTCTAAAGAGGTGTGAAAACTAAATGCAGTGACTGATTTGGGATTGGGTCATGGGCCAGGAAAAAAATGGACATAAATTACATTATTGGGACAATTTATGAGATTTCAATTATATCTATGGAATAGATAACAGCATGGTACCAATGTTCTTGATTTTGAACATTGTGGTGTAGTTGTGTAGGAGAGTGTCCTTGATTTGGGAGAGTATTTAGGGGTAACAGGACATAATATTTACAACTTACAAATGGTTCAGAAGAAAATATAAGCACACATATCATATATGAACATCAGTCAATCGATAGAGAGAGGAAGTCATAATAAAGCAGTTGTGACAAAATGTTAACACTTGGTGAATCTGGTAAGGGGTATTTAGGAGTTTTGTGGTGCTGTGCTTGCAGCTTTTCTGTTAGTTTGAAATTATTTAAATAGAAATGTTGGATTCTTCCCTCAAATTAATAAAACTTCTTATGCATGATTCCAGAAAGAGGTCAGAAGTTCTCCTTATGACAGGGGTCCTCAGACAAAGGCTGCCACCGTGTCACATGTGGAGGGTCAGTTGCACCGACTCAGTCAAAACAGATTCTGAAGATGAATATCCACCAGGGCAGCAGACTGGTTTTGTTCAAAAGTTTAATATATTTCTTAAAAATCTATCAGCCTGATGGAACAGTGAACTAAACGATCCCTTCTGGATCTATAAATAACAAGGTAAAATGCTCCTAAGTCCATTTATTTCTCACACATCCCTCCCCTGTAAGACTGAGCCATGGGTTTAGGTGAACCCCAGATTGGCAGTTCACCGTATTGTATGTTCCCTTTCAGACAGGACTTCACAAAGACCCTCTTTTATAAAGAAAACAACCAGCCAATAAAACAGCATTAGAGTACATTATATATGTGACCAATCATTTTATAAAATCTGATGTAAGCCTTCAGGCATAATTGAAGTTCTTAGCAAAATACTTTGGTTTTTAATATTTCTGTGACCCTCTAAGGGGGACTTAGCAATTACTCTTAAATTTTCAAAGTGGTACATGGAGTTTTAGCTGTGTGACTTCCATTAAAGCCCATAGGAGTCTTGTTGCTAAAACATCAGACAACTCATGAAAATGTGCTCCTTCTTGTGAAATTGTTAGAGGTAATGGGTGTAGAAGTGTAGCCCAGTATTTCTGGCACATTTACAGGCTTTCTGCACTTGTTTCAAATTTTATACTTTTTCTATAGGAATTGTGTGTGTGTGGAGGGGGAGCCTATTATGTGTATTCCTAAACTGAAGGGTAGAAAACTAAAGGAGAACTGATTTTAAAAAATTCTAAAATAATTCTTCAATAAAATACTAGTGTTTAAAAATATTTATCATCTTTACTTCAAAATTCACATATGAGCTCCCAGATTTTAAAAGTATGCTTTCGTTGTTGTGGTTTAGTTGCCAAGTCATATCCGACTCTTTGGGACCCCATGGACCGTAGCCTGCCTTGCTCCTCAGGGCTAGGAGAGCCCTGATCATGGGATCTTCCAGGCAAGAGTACTGGAGTGGGTCACCATTTCCTTCTCCATGGGATCTTCCCGACCCAGGGTTCGAACCCACATCTCCTACGTCCCCTGCATTGGCAGGCATATTCTTTACCACTGAGCTACCTGGAAAGCCAAAGTATGCCTCAAACTAATACTATTAAAAATGACATTTAATGACAAGCTTTCAGTATAGTAATCACATATAAGGTTTTGGGTTTTCATCAGCCTCTTCTGTCGAGACCTACGTGGCTTAAGCATCATCTGAGCAAAACTTCAGTCCTCCAGAATGGGGGTGGGGAGCGGGAGTCTTCCCAGAGGATAAGCTTTAAGGTTTGCTGAGTCCCCTTTTCTGCCAGGAACCCTCCACATATTCTCAGTTCAGGGCCCTGGCACAGCCTTAGGTGGNGAACCCCAGATTGGCAGTTCACCGTATTGTATGTTCCCTTTCAGACAGGACTTCACAAAGACCCTCTTTTATAAAGAAAACAACCAGCCAATAAAACAGCATTAGAGTACATTATATATGTGACCAATCATTTTATAAAATCTGATGTAAGCCTTCAGGCATAATTGAAGTTCTTAGCAAAATACTTTGGTTTTTAATATTTCTGTGACCCTCTAAGGGGGACTTAGCAATTACTCTTAAATTTTCAAAGTGGTACATGGAGTTTTAGCTGTGTGACTTCCATTAAAGCCCATAGGAGTCTTGTTGCTAAAACATCAGACAACTCATGAAAATGTGCCCCTTCTTGTGAAATTGTTAGAGGTAATGGGTGTAGAAGTGTAGCCCAGTATTTCTGGCACATTTACAGGCTTTCTGCACTTGTTTCAAATTTTATACTTTTTCTATAGGAATTGTGTGTGTGTGGAGGGGGAGCCTATTATGTGTATTCCTAAACTGAAGGGTAGAAAACTAAAGGAGAACTGATTTTAAAAAATTCTAAAATAATTCTTCAATAAAATACTAGTGTTTAAAAATATTTATCATCTTTACTTCAAAATTCACATATGAGCTCCCAGATTTTAAAAGTATGCTTTCGTTGTTGTGGTTTAGTTGCCAAGTCATATCCGACTCTTTGGGACCCCATGGACCGTAGCCTGCCTTGCTCCTCAGGGCTAGGAGAGCCCTGATCATGGGATCTTCCAGGCAAGAGTACTGGAGTGGGTCACCATTTCCTTCTCCATGGGATCTTCCCGACCCAGGGTTCGAACCCACATCTCCTACGTCCCCTGCATTGGCAGGCATATTCTTTACCACTGAGCTACCTGGAAAGCCAAAGTATGCCTCAAACTAATACTATTAAAAATGACATTTAATGACAAGCTTTCAGTATAGTAATCACATATAAGGTTTTGGGTTTTCATCAGCCTCTTCTGTCGAGACCTACGTGGCTTAAGCATCATCTGAGCAAAACTTCAGTCCTCCAGAATGGGGGTGGGGAGCGGGAGTCTTCCCAGAGGATAAGCTTTAAGGTTTGCTGAGTCCCCTTTTCTGCCAGGAACCCTCCACATATTCTCAGTTCAGGGCCCTGGCACAGCCTTAGGTGGTGGCCTTGCTGGTGACCCAGCCAAGCCCTCCCCAGGTGCACCCCAGTCCCTCTTAAGGCAGAAACACCCTGACATTCTGTTTCCTCAGCCTTTGGAAGGACGCTGGAGACTAGGATCTGGCTTCCAACAGATATATTTGTTTTAACACATTCAAAGAAAGAGAGAAGGGAGGGTGCGAGAGGAAAGGGGGGACTCAGTGATTACTTCTTGAGCTAATTATTGCTGGCTCAGTTTCAGTGGTGCTGTGTTTTGCTGTAGATTGTTTTTACGAAGCAATATTGAATTATTTTTATTTACGAATCAGACCTCAGAAAGATCCTATAGGGCATACGTTTCTCCTGAAATCTCTACTAATGTATGAAGAGTAGATTTTAGGATGGGTTTTTTAAGTGTAGTAACTTGATGTAGAACCAATTTTTCAACAAAGCGTTGAATGAGTAGCATGGCTTAGGCGTGAGCTAGGCCACTGGTTTGTTGTGTCCCAGCTGGAGTCAGAATTAGGGACTGTCTAAATAAGGGAATTTCAGAAAGGCAGAGGAGAAAACCAAGGTACAAATGGGAGGAAATAAGCCATTGTTCTTTTAAAAAGCATAGTAACCTCGATAATGAGAGGCTATGAAATAAGTCTTTTTATAACAGTAACTTCTTAACTTCACAGCCCTAAGAGCTCCTAGGGTCACTTTTGGAGTGCCCCAGGGCTACACCTGCCTTGCATAGATTAGGGCCTGCTGCAGCTGTCTTCATTTGCAAGACTAAGGTGTAGCCCGATGAGGCTCTGGGTCTCAGCAGGGAGCGCTCCTTCTCGATCTCAATAGGCTGGCATTTCGGATTAAGATGGCCATTGCAAGCCAGGCTCAGAAACTGCAAGATGAGGCAGTAACAATTTCCTGGGTTTTATGTATCTAACCTTACGAGGTATGAAGCGGGAACCCTTGTATGTGGCTGCCTTGAATTAGCCACGCTATTTGCAATCAGCCCTGTTGTAGGGCAGCTGCCTAACCATCTAGCACACCCAGGGGCCAAGCTTCCCTTTGGCACACAGACACGTTTGTAAGGAATGTGTGGATGTGTAGGGTGATCCATTGGTGAGGACAAAAGGGAGTGTCTTTGGAACCCATACCCGTCAGTGTCCGTCTGTGGGTTGGATACGCCTTCTCTGCAATGTGCGTTCGTTTCACAGAAAATACAATTAGGATAATTCTTGTGTGTTCTCCACAGGAAGGAAGTGGTATACTGCTTGTGAATGGTAGGCTAAATGAGGGAATCATTAAAGCGTTTTTAATAGACTTTGGAACCAGAAGACATAAGGGACTAGCGTTATGTTGCTTTAATTGAGAAGTATTTTGCAGTATGAGGAGGCTTAATCAAATTTTCATTACATACCTGGCCAGGGACTAGCTGAATGTTTCTTTAAGCAATTTGATAAAATGCACATGGCAGACTTGTTAGGTATGTGAGAATAGGTAGGGAGGGCTTACCTCTCTCCTGTGGGTACCTAAGCATCAGATACTTGGTTTACTGTGTTGGGTTGACTGCTTCTGTTCTAATTTCTAATGAACTTTACCACCAGACTACTTGATCATGACTAAACCCAGGAACAATGCAAATGGAATTGCCCCCTGATGGGGAGGAATGGGCCCAGATGGCCCTTAAAAGGTGATAATTAGGAAATATAGCATATCTGAGTAGCTAGAAAGAGAGAAACTTGTTAAAGACAGTCAATCTGTTTGAAGCAATGGTCTTTCCCTTAATTATATGCATTTTCATTTAGAGTTGCTTTAAAGTAAAAATCTCCCAGGAAAATTCTTTAATAGTAGCTGAAACCTAGAAACCACACATTTTTTTTTGCTACTCTGTTTCAGATTATTTAAAACATTTTTTCCTTCATACATTTTTTGTTTTCTCGATCTGTGTAACAGACTTGCTGTGTGTGTTTTAAGGGGCAGTTTTAGGTTATTTTAGCTCTTATGCTAAAACAGTGGGGGAGTGATTAAAAGTGAGAAAAATATTGGTATATATTTGTAAACTGAGCTTTTAAAATTAAAATAGTTGCAGGATATTACAGTCTGTGATTTCATATACTTTGTAAGATTGCCTTAGAAGTAGTGCCTTCTTGGCAACATAATCTCCAGATTCTTCTTGAATATGTCATTAAAATAATTTTACATATGACAGGTTGGACTTTTTAAGCCTTATCTTTTTATGTGAATTAGCATATTTGCATTTGCTAATGATATCATTCCTCAAGCTTTTCTTTAGTCAAAAAAAAATTTTTTTTAAGCATACAGACTCAGCATTAGCAGGAGAATAACAAGTGAACTGAGAGTGAGGAAGTGGTGACATAAAGAGAGAAGCAATATGCTCAGTAAGTGTCTCTTCCAGCTTCATGTGGGATGGAGTGTAGTGAAAATAGCTGATGCTGGAAAGGAATGGACAGAGCAAGAAAAAGCTATAATGGCCAGAGGCAACTTCTCCCTTATTTGTTAATTCAGGAAGTAAAATGACATTAAAGCATAATGACATTACATTATTCCAAATATTTTGGCAGTTATATTTTGGCAACTGGGTTGCTTTCCTGAAATGGCTCAACACCATCATTCATTCTGACAAAAGCCAGTGGTACAGATGTACCTTTTGGGACTGTAGCCAAGGTAAGGCCTGCACTTTCCAGGTCTGCCCACTCAGGTATTGAAGTATGCTCCATAAAGTAAGCCTCACACCCCAAGCATTGCCCCTCGCACCCTTAGCAAGTGGCTGGCTGAACTCAACACTCTGAAGTGTAGAGGGTCTTAGCATCCAGCCCTTAGGGCTTAATACAAATCCATGAAGTATCTTGTTCTACTCAATGACTTCTTATCAAGTCTTTGACATTGTAAGCCTAGTTATTGAAAAGTGGATATGGTTCATTCTCAAGTTCAAAATTCACACGCACATATACCAACACAGAATGAAGAAGCACGGTGCTTCCTTCAGCAAGTTTCAGGGGGAAATGGAATCAAGAATGAGCCGTGAGCGCACTGTTTGCAGAAAGTTTTGAATTGGATCCTTGCGATCATTGACAGATTGCCCCAGAGGAATAGTCTGGTGCAAACTTCTCTTGTTATCAGTGAAAAACAAAATTATTTAGCGCAGGCATGCTGCAGGGAAAGAGAAAGTCAGGAGGAAAACTGGAGATAAAAACAATTTCTATCTTTAATTCCATGATTCACAGCAAGGAAGGAGTAGGGTTTACATCCCATGTGCCAACTATATGTGTAATTGAATGCTTTTTGAAGATTGTACTCAATTATTTCAACTTCAGGAATGCAAAAAGATTTAGCACCGTGTATGAGTGGTTATGTTTATTTACTGTTACTTTCTAGATGTGACCCTACTTGAAACTTTTATAGTTGTTGAAAATTTTATCCACCACAGAACAAGTTCTGAGGAGAAAAGCAGCTTCAGCTTCAACTTATCAAGGGTTTTATTAAAGGGACTTAAATTCGACCAAAACCTAACTTGTCTTTTCTTAGGATATCAAAACATGATTTGCTGTAACAATATTTAGAATTTTGCTTAACAGCAAATAAAAAGAGCCAAGTTGAAATAGCCCAGGAGATGGATGGCGATTAACTCTGCATTCTTTTCTAGAAGGTTTTATTAACTAGCTCTCTAACTCAAATAGGTTACATCCTTTGTGCAGTAAATTGCATTCCATTTGCAAGCTCTGCAGATGAAATTTGCATGAGGCCTAAATGCTGTCCGCATTGTTGTGTTAAGTAGAATTTATCTCCCTAGACCTCCCCCGCATCCTCCAGTGGAAAGTGTTACCCACTTTTCTTGCTGAAAGGGCAGGTCCCATGTAGTTTGGTTATTTGGCGCCATCTTCTTTTTTATTGTTAAATCCACTAAAGCCGGTCATGCCTGGCAGTACCAGGTGAGCTCTTTCCGGTGTTCTGGTCTGCTAAGCATTTGGAGTCCTTTGCTGTTCATTTACATGGAATGTTTTCAGCTTCTGTCTTTGCTTTAAGAGCTGATTAAAAGGAACCTTTTAAAAAAAAAGGAGGTAGTTTTTAGTGTAGGTTTTTCCTTTCTGGAATCTTCTCCTTGTCTCCAACCCTCTACCCCTGGTGACCACCTTCCCTGGCCACCCCAGCCTTCCCACAGCATGTATTTTAAAAAATAATTATGAAGATATTTTAGGAAGCACATTAATAATGCACAGCTTGAAGGAGAAGACAGGACTGGATGACTTCCCCATCACTAGTTGATTATCAGAGTTCCAGTTCTTGTCATTATGATCTGACAATGTTCCTGAACAGCTGCCCTTCAGAGAACGCTGATACTTAGACACACCCTCCTGTCCCTCATCTGACTTACAAGCACAATTCCTTTGAAAGAGTCAATATCAAACTTACATATGAGGATTTACCATTTAATGAGGTAGATTCCTTTTCTTACATACTTTTCAGCTCAACGGGGGTGGGGTGTGGAAATCCCATCTATTTTAAAAAATAATTAATCACAGACTTCTGACATTTTCCTTTTGAATTTCTTCGAGGGGGAAAGTTATTTGAATAACAAACAAATAAACAAAAAACCCTTCTCACAGATAGCTGTCAGCCTCCTACTTCAACAAAAGCTATCTGTCATCCTGAGACCTACAGTGTCCTGTTTGGTTAGAGGCAGCAGGGCGGTATAGACAGTACTGAAAGGCTTGGGTTAATAAGCACTTTCTGGATTCAGTCTCTCTTCTGATTAACCCTTGGATTACTGCTTCAAGTTTCTAACGCCTGTCGCCACCCCATGCAGAATTTCTAGCATGGCTGTCTCTCCTGCAGATGCCTCTCTTTAGATGCCCTATTGGTAAGTAGCTTGAAAATTTGTCAGCATTATGGTTTTCAGCAGAACAGAGAGCGAAGAGCTTAAGCATTACTCCTTATTTTCTTGACCTAAAGGTCATTTTCTTAGTGAATAACCAAGTTGGTCTAGAGTTGTAAATTAACTGTGCAAACTAATTTTTAGACACGTATCTTTAGGTCTTTAGTTCAAATGAACTCAATATAGAACCTCTGGTTTGTTTTTTTGGAGGAGGTAGTAGGGCAAACTCCAGGGGATAGAGGAAGACAGGGGAGCCTGGTGGGCTACAGTCCACGGGGTCGCAGAGTCACGACTTAGCAATGGAACAGCAACAACAAGGAGAGGATCAGAGACCCTTCGCTTGCCTCTCAGTTGGTGTTCCGTACAGAGCTTCCAGAGCCCCAAGTTCAAAACACATTTGTGTAATGAAATAGGACTGAAATGATAGTTTCTTGTGACTGTGTATTAGATTGAACCATAGGAAACTGCTGCTGTCTGACCACTTTTGACATACAAAAACAGCATTAGAGTACCAAAAATTTTTAGTGTAATAACACCTCCTGATAAGAAAATGGAGAAATAAGAAAGCCTGAGGAATTAGACTATAAGCTCACTGCAAGCAAGTAATGACCCCTTCCCTCCCTCCCTTCACCCTTCCTTCTTCCACAGCCATTTGTTGAGTTCCCTCTATTGTATGTATTGCTGGTACTAGGGATGAAAGGGATAGTTACTGCCACCAAATTGCTTAAAAGATAAATAAATATCAGCTGCTCCACATGATGGTGAAAACAGAGCCTGGAGGATGGTGGGAACACAGAACAGGAGTTTCTAGAATCCTCAAAACCTGAAACTCACACTGCACAGACTGCTCTAAATCCTTGTGTTTTTAGAATGTTAGTTCTACGGACTGTATCACAATAACAGTAATCCAGAAAGTGGAAACTCAGTGTCCATTCTTCAGACCAGGAGGTATCCAAGTGAGCAATGACTCCAGCAACCTGTTCTCTTCATTCATGCTTTCCTGTTAAGAAAGTGCTTAGAATCCTTATTGTGTTCTTATATAACAGTCCTTTCCCCTTAGTCACATTACTCCAACCCTAAACTCCCATAGCTTTTCAAAAATAAGATTTGGGAACTCTCTGGTAGTCCAGTTGTTAGGACTCTGGGCTTTCACTGCTGAGAGCCTGGGGTCAGTTCCTGGTCGGGGAACTAGCATCCCATAAGCTGCCAAAAAAAAGAGTAAGTGTTATTGAAAATGCATGTGTTAGTCTCTCAGTCATGCCCAGCTCTCTGTGACCCTCTGGATTTTAGCCCACCCAGACTCCTCTGTTCATGGGTTCTCCAGGCAAGAATACTGGGAGTGGGTAGCCATTCCCTTTTTCAGGGGATCTTCCAGACCCAGGGATCAAACCTGGGTCTCCTGCATTGCAGGTAGGTTCTTTACTGTCTGACCCACCAGGGAAGTTTTATTGAGATATCATTCAAATACCATAAAATTCACCCTCTTAACATGTATGATTTAAAGTTTTTCACTCTGTTTACAAAGTTGTGCAATGATTAGTGCTGCTTAATCCTAGAATGTTTTCCTTGCCGGAGGAGAAACCCCATACCCAACAGCTGTCACACTCCCCTCTTCCCTTCCCTGAGAATCCCTGGGTCCACTTTCCCAATCTTTAGATTTGCCTATTCTGGACACTTCATATAATTGTAATTATATGGTTGTGCCCTTTCGTGTCTGGCTGCTTTCTCTCTATCATAATGTTTTCAAGGTTCATCCCTGTTGTGGGGCTTCTCTGGTGGCTCAGATAGTAAAGAATCTGAATGCAGTGCAGGAGACCTTCCCTGAGCTGGGAAGATCCCCTGGTGGAGGAAGTAGCAATCCACTCCAGTATTCTTGCCTGGAGAATCCCATGGACAGAGGAGCCTGGTGGGCTACAGTCCATGGTGTCACAACTCTGATACAACTGAGTGACTAACACTACTACATTCCCTGTTGTAGCATCGATTGATATTTCATTACTTTTTATGATGTCTCATTGCAAGAATATACTGTACTGTATTTATCCATTCATGCATCATAGACATGTGGGTCATTTCCACTTCTTGGCTATTATGAATAATGCCACTGTGAACATTCGTGTGCATTGTGGACATATGTTTTCATATCTCTTGGGTAGACCTAGGAGTAAAATTGCTGGGTCATATAACTCTGTATTTAACATGTTGAAGAACTAGAATGCATGGCATTTTGTGCCTATGTTATGAAACTTGTTAGGAAGCAGCTAACAGTCAGATATCATCAGGCCTGCATCTTCCATTGGGTTTTAAGTTTCTTGAGACAAGGGTTGTTGCTGTTCATCCCTGAACCCCACTTCTCCCAGTCCAGTACCCACCACAGGACCCAGTAGGTTCTCAGAAAGTTTTTGAGATTGAAGCTGACCAGTGAAATCCTCAGCACCCCTGAGACGCACACGCTTACTCTGTCTCTTCCCTGTAACAAGTGACAGCTTGTCAGGAATGGAAGCAGCTCCCTATCGTCCATCAAGCTTTCCAGCTGGTTACTGACCCTCCTTATATCTGCTGTGGGCCTCACCAGCGTCTTGGGCTTCCTCCAGGCTGCCTGCACCGCACAGCAGCAGTGGGGACCCACTCTGGCTTACGCAGATACTTTGAAAGAGATTATTTTAAGCACCACTGAGGCGCAAGCAGAGGCCGGGCTGTAGAACTTTGCCATCAGGGGCCCTCGCCTGTCTGACATGACTCATGCATCTGCTTTATGAGGATTTGGACAAGGAGGCCCTCCAGTGCCTGCCCAGGCTTTGACTTGGCAGCTTGTGCCCGGGGTTTAAGAAAGCTTATTTTAAGACTTTCTCAGAAGGTCAGAGCAGCGTCTTTATAATTCATCCTGCTACCTTTTGTCCAGAGCCAGCTCTTCCTAATAACATCTATTTCAGGTTGGATTTAAGAGACAGAGCCAACCTCTGCTGAACGGGCCACCTTTGATGTTCCAGTGCCTACCGAGGAGGGGAGGGACGGATGGAACCAAAGTTGTAATTGCCCAAATTTACAATAGCTTCCCAGCAGAAGCCAGCACAAAAGAAATGTTAATGCAATAGACTGTAAATGGAAGGAAGCTGAGCAGGATTTATGGTGGGCGCAACCTGCACCAGGTCTCTGGGACCTCCTTCCTTCCCCTGGGAGACATTTCAACAGTCAGGAGAACCGGGCCCTTGGAAAGCCAGTAGCTGCCCTGCACCCTCCCTCCCTTATCACTCTCACTGCCCAGACAGATTCCTGCAAAGACCTGGGGAACCTGATTAAACAGTTGAGGAGGGGAGAAAGTAATCAGTCACCGAGGGCTCAAACCTGAAATCCTGGCCGTGCCAAGAGCCCACGTCATTGGCAAGCATGTGTGTTCCAGCTGCAACTGAAGCGTGTTTCTCTTCTCTGAGTTGGGGATCTCTGCAGATACAACAGATGGCCGGAGTGCTTGCGTGTCTCAGCCAGGAAGTGGGAGGGCGGCGTGTGGGTCGCCAGCCAGGCACGTCCCCACCCGTCAGGGCCACTGCAGTAAAGGGCTGCTGTCCTTTTGGGCTCCTGTGGCCCTTGCGCCACTCAGGCTCACGCATGCCTTTCCCTGGGTTGTAACGTGTGGCGTGTGCACTGTTTCCTTGTCCAGATTGCTGGCCCGTTTGATTTTTTTAATTAGCTGAGGAGTACCAACTAAATGGAAAATTGCTTTCTGAGATCCCAGTGCTCCGGTTCCATGCTGTGAAGGGCTCCCTGTAATTAAACACATTTTAAGAGTTGTTCTCCTGCTTATGTACGGGGAAAGGACATCAGTGTGCCTTTCTTACTAGCTGGAGAGGTCTGGTTCAGGCCGGAGACTTAAATATTAATACTAGGTATAGTTAAAAGGAAACTTGTATATCAATTAATTAAGTACTGGGGATTTTTTTTTTTTCCCCTGCATTGATAGCTGGGGAAAGAACTCCTTGGTGGGAAAGTCTCTTTATGCCTTTCAGGGCTAAGAAAATGGTTAAGTCCTGGGAGGAAACTGGACAGAAGTCAGGAGATCAGGATCACAGATGTCAGCAAATTCTCGAAGCCCTCTGTCTCAGCTTCCTGGTCCCCACAGTGAGGACGGAGTGCCTTGGGTGTGCCATGGTCCCCTCACAGATCCAGAATTCACCCCAGAATTCTCCCTTTCAAAATAACCTGTCCATGTTTAGAAGTTCCTGCTACAGTTTCAAGTGCTATACAAGCAGCTGGTTAGAGCTCAGACACAGAGGGAGACATGTCATATGGGGGATTAGTTCATCAGTAATTAACAAAGGATGAAGGAAACCTTTATGAAGTTTCTTTTTTGCTTAGAGGCTCCAAATATACACTTAGAGTAACGGTCCCCAAGTCAGCATAGCCATTAGAGAAAGTCTGACATTCTGTGTAGAATGGCAGGCTCTCCTCTGAAAAATCTTTTTCTGAAAAAGAATTTGCAGTTTTTTGTAAGAAACACATAAAGCAAGTTATGGGGCATATCGAAGTCTGGCACCAGAATCATGTAACACTGATCATTCATTAGGGGAAAAAGTATCGGAATCAAAATCTACTACTTGTTGTTGTTTAGTCACTAAGTCATATCTGACTCTTTTGCAACCCCGTGGACTGTAGCCTGGCAGGCTCCTCTGTCCATGGGTTAGGACTGGAGTAGGTTGCCATTTCCTTCACCAGGGGATCTTCCTGACCCGAGGATGGAACCCACGTCTCTTGTGTTTCCTGCATTGGCAGGCGGATTCTTTACCACTGAGCCCTTAAGGCTTCCCTAAGATCTGCGGCTCAAACCCTAACGTGCATAAAAGACACACAGCACATGGTAAAAATCAGTTTGATCACTTCCTGGGAGGCCTAGACTTGAGAAAGAAGGAAAAAGAAAAGAATGAAAACAAAGACCCAAAAAGAACAAAATACCTGTAGACAAAGGGCTGTGCATGCTCAGCCCCCTTTTCACAAGCATGCACACCTAGATCTCACGACCTATGTCTTCCTCTGACACTGTCTTCTCTCTGCTTTGCAGCAGAGCTCTTATTTTTCCTGTGTGTCTGCTGCCGGTACTTTCCCAAAGCATAAGCCATTGTACTCTAGTGTCCAGACCCATTTGGCCAAGCTCTTGGAGCTAGTTTCTTATTTTTGAGTCTTGGCTGCTGTTTAGAGCGTGTGACGATAAAAAACACCTGGAATGTGGCTTTCGCAAATCCTTGAATTAGAGTTTCAGCACTCTGATTTCCTCATCTGTCAAATGGGGACAGTCAGAGTCTTGAAAGACTGGTTGAAAGACGTGTGTGGGGACTTCCCTGGTGGTCCAGTGGCTAAGACTCAGCACTCCCAATTCAGGGGGCCCAGGTTCGGTCCCTGGTCAAGGAACTATATCCCACATGCAGCAACTAAGAGTTCACATGCCACAACTAAAGATCTTGCATGCTGCAGCTCAGACCCAGCATAGCCAAAGAAATAAAGAAAAATAAATATTTTTTTAAAAAAGGAAAGAGGTGTGTGGACCGTGCAGTGGTTTGCAACAACAGCCAAATAAATGAATAAAAATATCTTTTTTTNGTCTGGCACCAGAATCATGTAACACTGATCATTCATTAGGGGAAAAAGTATCGGAATCAAAATCTACTACTTGTTGTTGTTTAGTCACTAAGTCATATCCGACTCTTTTGCAACCCCGTGGACTGTAGCCTGGCAGGCTCCTCTGTCCATGGGTTAGGACTGGAGTAGGTTGCCATTTCCTTCACCAGGGGATCTTCCTGACCCGAGGATGGAACCCACGTCTCTTGTGTTTCCTGCATTGGCAGGCGGATTCTTTACCACTGAGCCCTTAAGGCTTCCCTAAGATCTGCGGCTCAAACCCTAACGTGCATAAAAGACACACAGCACATGGTAAAAATCAGTTTGATCACTTCCTGGGAGGCCTAGACTTGAGAAAGAAGGAAAAAGAAAAGAATGAAAACAAAGACCCAAAAAGAACAAAATACCTGTAGACAAAGGGCTGTGCATGCTCAGCCCCCTTTTCACAAGCATGCACACCTAGATCTCACGACCTATGTCTTCCTCTGACACTGTCTTCTCTCTGCTTTGCAGCAGAGCTCTTATTTTTCCTGTGTGTCTGCTGCCGGTACTTTCCCAAAGCATAAGCCATTGTACTCTAGTGTCCAGACCCATTTGGCCAAGCTCTTGGAGCTAGTTTCTTATTTTTGAGTCTTGGCTGCTGTTTAGAGCGTGTGACGATAAAAAACACCTGGAATGTGGCTTTCGCAAATCCTTGAATTAGAGTTTCAGCACTCTGATTTCCTCATCTGTCAAATGGGGACAGTCAGAGTCTTGAAAGACTGGTTGAAAGACGTGTGTGGGGAATTCCCTGGTGGTCCAGGGGCTAAGACTCAGCACTCCCAATTCAGGGGGCCCAGGTTCAGTCCCTGGTCAAGGAACTATATCCCACATGCAGCAACTAAGAGTTCACATGCCACAACTAAAGATCTTGCATGCTGCAGCTCAGACCCAGCATAGCCAAAGAAATAAAGAAAAATAAATATTTTTTTAAAAAAGGAAAGAGGTGTGTGGACCGTGCAGTGGTTTGCAACAACAGCCAAATAAATGAATAAAAATATCTTTTTTTTAAAAAAGAGATTTGTGAACAGTGGGGTGATTTGCAACAACCTTCCCATTTCATTTTACCTGCAAATGTCACAAGCTTGTGATTTACTAGTGAGAGGAACTTCAGCCCTCTTTTGTGCTGATGTTTTTGCCTTTGCTTTAACCCACAGACTTTCAAATCTCAGGGTGAGCAGGGCACTGGGTCAGCAGGTACATTAGGGAAAATTCTTTGATCTAATGTATAATAGGAAAGAGATGAATTAAGGGTGTTAATGTAGTCTAATCTAAATCCCATGAAGCTTCACAGGACATGCAAAAGACCAGACCGTACACCACATACATGTTCACATACTTCTGAATGTTGTGAAGACAGTTTGCCTGGCTGTAGTTTTTAAATTGTTGGTATCAGATGGACTTGGGATTGTCAGGCCTTGATGGAGTTTCCAGGAAAGGGATTAGTGTCATTTCTGGGTCCCCACTAGAATTCCGTTCAAGCTATAACTAGTCACGTGAAGTGGTAGGTTAAATGATTTGGGAATAAAATGTCATCTGACGTGACAGAAATGAACCCTTGGTGGCCCACACTTCCCCTGGGACTCGCTCTCACTTACGGTTCTTGTGTTAAGTAATTTTATTAACTGAGGCAAAGGGGGGCATGAGGTGACAGGGAAATCTTTTTTGCTAACATTTTAATCCTAATCACAAAATTTATTGTGTGTGGTTTTATATGCACTTGTAGCTACAAAGGGCTGGAAGACAATGAAAGTAAAAATTGGAATGTGTTGTTTTTCTTCCCAGGTGTTATTTAAAGCATTATATGAGTTGTCAAAAAGATTAATTGTTGTTGCTTGCAGCTAAACAGATGATAAATTTTAAAATTATATTATTACTGTGTGTCAGCATAAAAGCTCTGTGTCCCAAGTGTGTCACCTTTTTCTGTTGCTGTTGACAAGGTTCATGTTTCATAGCACGCCGCCAGAAGGTGTTGACGTATATTCAGATCACTGATTAAATGTTTTTAAAACGTGCCACTCACAAACTAACCCTGATGTTCTATGAAAGAGTCATTTTAAGGAGTAAGGATTTTTTTTTCCCCTGCATCATTGACACAGAAGAGATTTTAAGCATTGCCATTAAAAAGAAAAAAAACCCAACCCTCATGTGATTACATTTTCCAATTTAAAATTTCAGCACTGAAGAGAAAGCGTACTCTCCTCGCTTCTCTTCTCCACAGGAAAGGCAGGAACGTGGTGTAAAAATACTACAAGGAAGGTGCTAAATGGTTACTTGTAAACACCCCTTGTTGGGCACAGGACCTACCATGTAGGAGTGACAGTCCAGCCATCCGTCGTATTGGTGTTGTAAACTCTGGAGTTGTGACTCCTTCCCTGTTCAATGCTCTGACAGCCCCCGTCTACAAGGAATCACAACAGACAACTTTTACACAGCAGCTCAGGGTGCAGAAGGCTTTATGTTCCTTTTCACACTGTGATGCTTGAAGACATGGCTGGTCCTGGGTTTTGGCATTTTATGGATGGCCTTTCGAGCAAGGTTTCCACAAACCCAGATGTTATTTGCCACAGTAATACACTTTATGCCTCAAGAATCAACATTATAATACTCTTCTTTTCAGTGTGAAGGTATTTGTGGGATCCTGTCAATATATTCTCTTGTCTCTGAGCACAGCACGAAGGAACTTGAAAACAAGTTATTTACTGTTCGTTATGGGAAAGTTGGGTTTTTTCCCCCACCCTGGTTGTCAAGATTCCTTTGTTGATGTCAGTTTCAGAGTGTGTATTTTCCCTTCTGAGTGCAGAGGACGTTGACACTGCTTCCGTGATGCTGCGGAGGATGATGTAAGACAGCCATAAGCCCGTGTCTGTTGTCACTTCAGCTCAGCGTGGTGCAAGCTTAGAGGTGTTTCAGTGACAGCCGTGGGTGCCCTTGGTGGAGGGAGGTGGGGTGCAGAAACCAAGTCTCCAAATGATCTCTGTGACATTAAGTGGCTAGAGGCTGTGAATACTCATGGCAGCAATAATGATAGCAGCCTTTTATGGAGCACTTAGTGCACATGGGGACTCCTCACCAGTTCACATAGAGTGTCTCATTTAATTCCAGCAACATAACAGCAGCTGTGTAAGAGTATCCCCATTTTATCAAAGGAGTGAAGCAGGACTCAGTCATACCCCTGGTAAATAGCAGCCACCGCTTGGAACCAGGTCTGTTAGATTTTAAAGCCACTTTCACATTCATTTAGCAGCTACCTGTTGGTTATCTGTTATGTGTTAGACAGTGTTTTCATCACATCTGCCTTTTAAATTTGCTTTTTTAAGTTAATTTACTCATTTGGAGCTTTTAAAAAATTGGCATTTAGAAACCTCACCGCACACTGCACCTGGCACACGCTGTAAGGGACGCATCTGTTTACAACATGACTTGTAAGAAAAACACAATGAAGGGATTAAACATGGAATTTCATATGATCCAGCAATTCCTCTTATGAGTATATCACCAAATAGCCCCAAAAGAATCGGAAGCAGGGACTTGAACAGATATTTGCATACCCTGGTAATAGCAGCATTATTCACAGTACTCAAAAGGTGGGAGTAACCCAAGTGTCCATTGAGGAATGAATGGATAAACAAAATGTGTTGTACCTGTACAACAGAGTATTATTTAGCCTTAAAAAGGAAGGAAATACTGAGCAAGGCTACAACACGGATGAACCTTGAAAACATGCTAAGTGAAACAAGCCAGATGGAAAAGGACAAAAATTGTATGATTCTACTTACCTGGATCAGAAGGATCCCCTGGAGAAGGAAATGACAACCCACTCCAGTACTCTTGCCTGGAAAATCCCATAGACGGAAGAGCCTGGTGGGCTGCAGTCTATGGGGTCGCTACAAGTCGGACACGACTGAGCGACTTCCCTTTCACTTTTCACTTTAATGCATTGGAGAAGAAAATGGCAACCCACTCCAGTGTTCTTGCCTAGAGAATCCCAGGGATGGGGAAGCCTGGTGGGCTGCCGTCTATGGGGTCGCACAGAGTCGGACACGACTGAAGCGACTTAGCAGCAGCAGCAGCTACTTACCTGAGGTACAAAGATAGTGAAGCTCATAGAAATGGAACACAGAATAATGGTTACCAGGGACTGGAGGAGGCGGAGAATGGGGAAGCGCTGTTTAACAGGTCCAGAGTTTCAGTTTGGAATGATGATAAAAGTTCTGAAGGTGAATGGTGGTAATGTTCCCATAACAATGAGAATGTTCTTAATGCCACAGAACCAAACAATTAGAAATGATTAAAATGGTAAATTGTATGTTACGTATGTGAATGAAAGTGAAAGTCACTCAGGAGTATCCAACTCTTTGCAGTCGCATGGACCATAGCCCACCAGCCTCCTCTGTCCATGGGATTCTCCAGACAAGAATACTGGAGTGGGTTGTCATTTCCTTCTCCAGGGGATCCTCCTGATCCAGGGATCAAATCCCAGTTTCCTGCATTGCAGGCAGATTCTTTACCATCTGAGCCACCAGGGAAGCCCATGTTAAGTATATTTAACCACAATTAAAAGAACACACACACAACGAAGACAAAGCCACTGGAAAATATACAATGTGCTCCTGGGCCAAATATGCCCAGGAAATATAAACCCATTTCAAAGCTTTGTCTACCATTCTCCAGATCTCTTGCCACGTCTCATTCTGAGAGGTCCCTCACTGAATATCTCCAGTTATTATGAGGCTCTCGTGGGTGACGCACTAGGGCTGCAGATAGTGGATGGATTTTGGCTTCTTAGTAGTTTTTGATGACTATGTTCTGTACTTCTGAGACAAAAACTTATCAATAGAGTATCATTGTATGAAAGGTGATTTGGAGTAATTGCACCTTTCTTGGGTATTTGGCATTAAAAACCATTGGAAAAGGGATAGTCATATACAGTCAAGTTCAAATCTGTTGTGCTGTTATATTAAATAATATGTCATTAAATTGACCACAGATTTATTTTTCCCTCTAGCATGGGGGCAGATCTCCATTCCTTCAGCTAAATGCCAGAGGGGAGGCTGGCTACATTTAGAGGCAGACTCTTGGAAAAATGCATATTTTGCAATTCAGTTTTAAACCCAGGCATCACACTTAGCCACCAAGACAGGGTGAGAGGCTCAGGGGACCTAGAGTACTTTCATAGGCTGATTTACATCTTTGTTTTTAGTGAGTTAAGTGGCTGGTGGAGCCAGGCATAAATTATACTATTTAAAGTATTTCCTTTCAACTTTTTTCTACCAAGCATATGCAGTTGAACTTGAGTACTTAAGTGCAAGCCTGAGTTGACTTTTTTAGAGAGAGATTTGGCCTTGATTTTTGGATTAATGATTTTGAGAGATCATTTACAATGGTATGATCTATGATAAAACAGATTTAGAAGTTTGAAACACTAGTTAATAAAAAGTTTTCTTTGTAATGGCAGTTAATCTTGTTGCTATTGAAATGATGGTTGACCTTGAATTAGGGGGTTGATAGAGCTGCATGATATGTGTACTTGCCTAAGCTGTATTTTCACCAGGCTAGCTCCTCAAAACTCGTAATTTCCCTTATGTTCAAAAATCATTTCAGAATTGTTTCTTTAGAATTGAGCACATAGAAATCATTAACATTTGTGTCTGCCACCACCAAACAAGTTCTGTCAGACTCCTCAGCCTGTGTATTTCCCACCACGTGCCATGTAGCGCGTAGATGTACCACGTGGACCTAAGGATTCTACTGGAAACGTGAGTGCTTTGGGCAACGGCAGTACTTCATCAGGCGATGGCGGTGTTCATCAACACTTCCTCGATGGCAATACCTCACTGTGTAGAAATCCTCAGCTACCCAGAAATTTGTACATCCCCCATTCTCGTACTTCATTCATTCTTTTGGGCATGTATTTCTTGATTCCATCACAAAGATTTCCAAAAGGGTGAAACACTGTCTTATTAGATACAGAGTAAAGGATAATGCTTAGCATGGTGGATGCATTGGACCAGGTTCTGAAGTCTTAACTTTGTTATTTACCAGCTGTGATTGGAGCTTGGGTAAATTAATTTCTCTGTTCCTAATCTTCCTTATTTATAAAACGGGAATGATAATTTCAGAGAATTACATGAAATGTGCATTGTGCGGTGCCTGGCACCCAGTAAGAACCCAAAAAGTACCAGCTGTTGTTATGAGCTGAATTGTGCTCCTTTCCAAAATGCATATATTGAGGTTGCAGGACTCAGAATGTGACTTTATTTGAAAGTATGGTTTTTGTAGATGAAATAAGTTAAGGGGGTTAACTTAACTAATCTTAATTTAAGGTTATGGGGGACCCTAATCCAATATGACTGGTGTCCTTAAATAAAAGGGAAATTTGGACACAAAAAATAGCCGTGCATAGTGGGAAGACAGTGTGAAGAGAGACGGGCAGAAGATGGCCATCTATATTCCAAGGAGAGAGGCTGGAACAGGTCCCTCCCTCCTTGATTGCGGACATCTGGTCTCCAGAAATGTGTAAGCCACTTAGTTTGTAGAACTTTGTTATCACCGCCCTAGGCTTCCCAGGTGGCGCTAGTAATAAGGAACCTGCCTGCCAATGAAGGCGATATAAGAGACGTGGGTTCTATCCCTGGGTCGGGAAGATCTCCAGGAGAGGGGCATGGCAACCCAGTACAGTATTCTTGCCTGGAGAATCCCATGGACAGAGGAGCCTGGTGGCCTATAGTCCATGGCGTGGCAAAGAGTAGACACAGCTGAAGCAACTTGGCTCATAGCGCATAGCACAGCTCGCAAGTACAGCGGGCATTGTCATCCTCTGCCTACTGTATTTCTCTCTGATCTGAGAACCAGCCTCTATTTCCTGGCCAATGGGGAATCCGTTTGCTTCCTTTCAGCTTGTATTTTTTTCCTTTTCTGTCTCATGCAAGAGCATGCAAAAAAAAAAAAAAAAAAAAATCCTAGCAAGAACAGGTGTTCAAGAAAATTTCCATGCCCTTCACTCCAGTGTCTGTTCCAAAAAATCTGTAGTTAAAAAGTTTCTTTTCTCTCTTCCCACATTTCTTCTCAACTTCTCAGCTTGACTGTTCTCTTTTTGGAAAGATCACAACCTCTTATAAATTGTTAACTCCTAGAAATTGCCCCAATTCCAAACTCTTAAGGAGAGGTAGGAGTTTATCAGTAGGCTTTTATGTGTATGTTCTTTCAGTAAAAAGGAAATGCAGATGAGCATCTGTGTGAAATGAAGATGAAAGATCTAGTTGGAGGAGAGAGCCTTCTTTTTCTGTAACCGACTTCATTCTTAACTATCTCTAAATTGGTGGCTTGGGTTTTTGTGTGTTTGTTTGTAAGAAACTTGAGATTGGACAGTGTTTCTCCTTTTCCCCTCCAGGGGCCCAGAGCAGTGTGGCGGGTTGCATTCTGGACTGGGCAGTACTAACATTTGTTCTTTCCGGGGACCGTCTGCTGCTTTTCTCTGCCCCAGTGGAGCTGGGGGAATAATAAAGCTGTTATTATTTACACTGCACCACATTTTTGTCAGTGGTCTTTGTCATTGAGACTTACGAAGTCAGCATAGGACTTGAGGGAATTTGTGAATGTTTACCCAAGCAGGAGAGAGAGGTAAAGGAGGGGGTTATCTTCCCAGGCGTGTTGCTTTTCTAAACTGCCAGTTTTCCTGGTCCCTTTCATTGCCCTTTTCCTACTCTGTTCTTTCATGTACTGTTAAGTGACCTTGGAACTCACTGATTCTTTTTTCAGGCATATCTAATCTACTGTTTTACTTATTCATTTTGTGACTATATTTTTTCCCTTTCAAAAATGCTAAATTTGATTCTTTTGAATTAATTTTTATTTCCAGTACTGTCCCAATCTTTCAATGGTTACTAATCCTTCCTGAGTCACTTTTAATAACTTCAGATATATATTTCATATTCCTACTGAGGTTTTTCACTCATTCCTAGTTCCGTCCAGTTCAGTCTCTCAGTCGTGTCCGACTCTTTGCAACCCCATGGACTTCAGCACACCAGGCTTCCCTGTCCATCACCAACTCCCAGAGCCTACTCAAACTCATGTCCATCGCATTGGTGATGCCATCCAACCATCTCATCCTCTGTTGTCCCCTTCTCTTCCCCTCTTCAATCTTTCCCAGCATCGGGGTCTTTTCCAGTGAGTCAGTTCTTCACATCAGGTGGCCAAAGTATTGGAGTTTCAGCTTCAGCATCAGTCCTTCCAATGAATATTCAGGACTGATTTCCTCTAGGATAGACTGGTTGGATCTCCTTGCAGTCCAAGGGACTCTTGCCAGATACCTATCTACTCACCCTTCAGTTCAGTTCAGTTCAGTTGCTCAGTCGTGTCCGACTCTTTGCGACCCCATGAATTGCAGCACTCCAGGCCTCCCTGTCCATCACCAACTCCCGGAGTTCACTCAGACTCATGCCCATCGAGTCGGTGATGCCATCCAGCCATCTCATCCTCTGTCGTCCCCTTTTCCTCCTGCCCCCAATCCCTCCCAGCATCAGAGTCTTTTCCAATGAGTCAACTGTTCGCATGAGGTGGCCAAAGTACTGTTGTGCTTAGTGAGCCTCCCTCCTGGTGGTTTATTTCCTTCCATGGTTGGGATTCTGTTGTGAGCTCATCTTCGGAAGGGGTTGTTTTCACCTCTGGAGGTTCATGTACCCTGGACTGTGGATACATTCTTGCAGCACTGCTTTGCATTTCTTTTCTGCATACTAAAGCTCAGTTTTTTTAGAGTCTTAAACTCAAGTTTTTAATTTTAATTTCTCTGTCTGTGACTTCAAACCCATCCAGGTGGTATAAACTTCATGCCTGTACTTGCTATTAACATAGGCTTGTGGTTTTGATGACTCATATAAAAAGCTTTGTTTATTTTCATACAGCCCAAGCCAGACCTCTGACCATCTTGCTGTTTCTTTGTGGACATGATTCTTCTCAGTTTAGTTGCTCAGTTGTGTCTGACTCTTTGCGATCTCATGGTCTGCAGCACGTCAGGGTTTTCTGTTCTTCACCATCTCCTGGAACGTGCTCAAACTCTTGTCCAATGAATCGGTGATGCCATCCAACCATCTCATCCTCTGTTGTCCCCTCTCCTCCCGCCTTCAGTCTTTCCCAGCATCAGGGTCTTTTCCAATAAGTCAGTTCTTTGCATCAGGTGGCCAAAGTATTGGAGTTTCAGCTTCAGCGTCAGTCCTTCCAATAAATTTCAGGACTGATTTCCTTTAGGATTGTCTACTTTGATCATCTTGGTGTCCAAGGGATTCTCAAGCATCTTCTCCAACACCATAGTTCAAAAGCATCAATTCTTTGGCACTCAGCTTTCCTTATGGTCCAGCTGTCACATCCATACGTGACTACTGGAAAAACCATAGCTTTGACTATACAGACTTTTTTTGGCAAAGTAATGTCTTTGCTTTTTAATATGCTGTCTTGGTTCTAGTTCCCTATTTGTGGATTAGATTGCTTTTAAAGGGGTCCAGTTTGTCCAGTTCCCTCACCTTGCACAAGCCCAAGTTGGTGTCGTCTGTCCCACAAGGGTGTTGATACTCCACCCCCTAGTCTTTGTTCCAGGGCTGATGCCCCTCTGTAGACACAGCATCAGCTCCAGGAACTCTGGCTTTGAAATTCTTGCTTTGTTTCAGCACTTGAAGATTTCCTTTCTGTTTCAAGCTGAGATATGTATTAAACCTTTGCTTTAGTTTATGTATATATTTATTCTTGGCTGTGCCTCTTAGCTTGTGGGATCTTAGTTCTTCAACCAGGAATTGAACCGAGGTCACAGCAATAAAAGCACCGAGTCCTAACCAGTGGACTGCCAGGGCGTTTCCTTTAACTTTTGCTTTAAATTCTGTAATATTTCTGTGCGTTTTAGGCAGGAGCAGGGTCTGCATTCACTCAGCTTGCTGTAAACCTTATTCGTCCCTGTATTGCCCAGCTCAGAGGAATAACTGACCTGTACCAGGTGCTGGATGACTGATTGATTGACTGAATAAATTTATTTTTCATACTCAGAAGCAGATGGAAGCAACATTCTAGAGAGTAATGTTGCCTTTCTCTCCAGGGGCCCCTGAGCAAGCAGAATTTATTTTTCTATGAGGACATAAGTGAAGAGAGGTTGCAGTAAACAAAGTGAAGAGAGAATAGGACTTCTTACGTGCTTTTTCTTAAGTCTTGGGACAATGGGAACAGTTAAGTGGCTCATCTGCTCGACATCTGAAGGTGGACTTGCAAGTGGATGGACAGGCAGTTCCCAACCTGCTTGCTGACTCCACACAGTACCCTTACCAAGAGGAAGGGTTAAAGACTCACAGGGCTCAGGACACTAGGCCTGTTTATTTCCCAGTCTCTCCCCTTTGTAAGAAAAGCGTGCCTTTGATGAGATGTAGCCGCGGGCTCTTGTTTTACATTTTACGTCAACCACTTTTGTTAGAAGCTGGTTATTGATGCTGTGCCCCCTTTTAATTCACACTTCTTTGCTAATCAATTACTACGTTTGTCCATTAATCAGGCATCCTGACAGGGTCAATAACTGCTTTTGGGGTTTCATGAGGGGCTGCACATTATCAAGCAAGGAGTAACGCTCAGGAGCTCACTTAAAAACAGTGTGACTTCCCAGGCTGGTCGACTTCTGGAGCAGTAAGCATCGTGTGAGGATTTCATATGGTGTTTTTTTTAATTGATAATGTATTTAGTTGATAGAATTTTCTCACTGAACACTTTATTAGGAGGGCTCATCATGAGTGAAGTGTGGACAAGCATGCCTCTGTTTCTTAAGAAAAACAGAAATATCCCAAGGTAATTATTGCCATCCCATTACAAATGACAGCATTTACCTAAAAGTAGCATTCGATGTGAGCTTCATCCATATTAGGTGTTTGCAAATAATATCTTCTTGGTAGTGGGGTTTGAGAACAAACAAACTTAATGCCAAAATATTTGGAGCTGCTACTGGATGAAAACAATGCAAAACTTAGAGCAAATATCTCTATAACGTGAGTCAAGGAGAAAGTATTTTACAAACAGAAGCTGAGTTTATATACCAATTCCTGAAGCCTATCTTTTACACAGAGTATTTTAAACCTCTGTGCACACATACATGCATACATACACATTTTCAGTACCCCTCAGCCTTTATCATCTGTTTCAACATATTCAGATGTTGTAAAGCATCGTAGAAGTGAACACTTTTCATTTTAGCAAGGGTGAGAAACAGAGGTGGCGGCGTTTAATTGGAGAGTTACAGTTTGGGCAGTTGAGTGTACCGTACATAATGATGGTAACAGGTTTCAGTGATCTTTTCTATGACAGATGTACCAACATTTAATTGTTTTCCATCAAGGGTGGAGAGAAGAGACACTTCTGTAGATTTTTCAATTCTCCCGCGTGTCACTTCGCTGTCCGCGCCATTGTCCGAGCTCCTTTCTCTCATCCTTTTTGCTGCAATGAGTTGTGTCATTCCCTCATGATCAGCACTTTTGTTGTCTTTGTTTTTTGCTGTACCTCAGAAGTCCATCTTTTCTTTCATCTCCTTCCCATTCATGCATGAGGGAACAGTTGTGCCCTGTTGTGGGGATGTTCCGCTGGGTTTCAAACAGTAGGGTTTCTTTTTATTCTCTTCTAAGTAGTACAATGGGGCTGAATGTCTGTTGCAGAATGCACACACTAATATGCCAGGTTATTTGGTTTCTAAGAAGTCAATAAAAATACTACATTTAGGCTCAGTCCTTGGCTGGCTTTTTTGCTCTTTGCCTTTCAAGCCTTTGGTTGTAAATCTGTTTGTTTGTTTCTGATCTTAAAATATAATCTCCCATATTAAAGCGAAGCGCGGAGTCAACAAACACGCAGAAAAAATGTTGCTGGCGGTGGACTATTTTCACACCAGCAGATTTGGCAGTCTGAGCCCTCCCTTCATAAGAGCCTCCGAACAGCCGTCAGGGCTAATTAATGGCAGCTCCAACTCGGAGGAGGTGAAAAAAGAGTGGGTCCCAAGTTGGTCTTGGCAAAACTTTCTGGTGTAAGAAACTAGTACATCTCTGCATCTAGAGGTGTACAGCTCTGACTCCTTTCCTCCAGATGCTCTTACTTGATTCTTGTTCTAGGAGGGGGAGATGAGTGTGCGCGTAAGTGTACCTAGTTGTAAACACAGACCTAAAGGCCATCCCAGCAGTAAAAGGCTAAAAGACACAAAAAGCTAGAGATGTCTTAAGACACTTTATTCTCATATTCAGGAACAATCTTCAAAATCCTCCTTAATGAGGTCATAAAAGAAAAAAATGGAACAAGTGTTCCTTGTGTGTCTCACTAGGGCCTGCCATCAGGGTCACTTGCCACCAGTATCCTATTTAAAAAGGGATTGGGGTAGTTCAATCAAGCATTGCATTAAGAGAGAGACTTTGATTAATTCCTTCTCTTTTCTTTTGTGCCACAGATAATTTCAGTAAATTTGTGATACTTTCTGCTTAGCCATTGCGGAGGCTTAAAGTTCTTGATGCGTCATGCTGAGTATTAGCATTTATCGGGCCTACTTGGCTATGGTGAAGAGAAGAGACTGCTGCAGACAGCTCGCTAATCTTTGTCGAGCAGGGCCAGCCTTTCAACATGACCAGTATCTGAGATCTTGGCTCAGTGAAGAGCCCGCTCTCAGGTTGGTGGCAGAAAGAAATCTTGACATAAGAGAAGGAGAGAACTAACAGTAAGTACAATGGTGCTTTACCACAGTGAACTCTTTTAGAGGCACTGGATCTGCCTCTTGACTCAGAAACTCACATCCTGGGGAAGTTGCAGGCATGACTCTCAAAGGAAACAAAAGCAAGAAAGAGGCAAGTAAGTAAGGGCGACCAGTGCTTGGTTTCCCCGAGGCTGCTCTGGGAGAGTTGAAGCTTTGCCCTGGGCCGGCTGGTCAGGATCAGGTAGGAAACTGGATTCTTTTGTCATCCGCTCTCTTTTATTTACCAGCTTTGTTTGCAAGAGGCCATCAGAGCTGCAAGGGGACCTTTGAGTACTGTACTGTGGAAACCCAGTGGCGGGTAGTCACTCTGCTGGCTGTTGTAACCCAGAAACAGATTGGGATGTATTTAAAGCACTTAGTTAGAAACGTAGTCAGGTATTTACTGTGTTTTATGAGCTGATTTTGGAAAAGTACACAATTTTCTTTATTGCAAATACAAAGTCTGTAGGTGTGCATGCATTTAAAGCGCCGTTGAAACATTAGAATTTGGGTTCTGATGGACCTGAACGGCTCCCAGGGGAGCGTCGTTGTGATGGTTTAAATCCCCTCTCCTTTGTGGTTTACTCACTAGGTACACTGGGCCGATTCTTAGGGCTGCAGCTTCCTGTCCTGTTAATTCAGCCACTGCACATGCTCATGAAGGCAACAGGTTAACAGTCCTGACTTAAGGAGAGAGTCTGGGGTCTCGGGGGATAGAATTGCTTGTTTTTTTGGTTTTCCGTTTGAAATTGGGGTAGTTGGGCTTATTTTAATGAATTTATATGTGAGATATGCTTATGTAAAGAAGTTAAGGCAAGATTTCAGAGCTAATTTTAGAGTATGTTTCATGATCATTACAGCGATACTGCTAATGGTTAATAGCCAATCATAAAAGTTTTTAAAATTGTTATCTGGGGTTTGTTTTGTTTTGGCCACACCATGCGACATGTGAGATCTTAGTTCCCAGTCAGGGTTCGAACCTGTGCCCCCTGCATTGCAAGCGTGAAATCTTAATTGGACAACCAGGGAAGTCCAAAAATTGTTGTTTTGAAATGAATAAGATGTTAGCTCCCTCTTGTTTGTGTTTTTTTTTTTTTTTGGTATTGTTCCCAGATTAAGTACCCAAAGACAAACCTGTTCATTCATCGCATGTTTATTAAAACTCCTGTTTTATGCTGGACTCATAGAATTGTATCAACATTATTATAATTATCAGTGTAGTTGTTGTTTATTTATTTATATCTACAGTGATTATTATAAATACTGGAAACCCTTACGTGTCCTAGTTTTTCTTTGTCATAAGCCTACACTCCTTGTGAGGGTGGGTGTGTTCTTTCTGAAGCCTGTCTGTGCTGTGTGCTGTGCGTGGTCGCTCAGTCGTGTCTGACTCTTTGGACTGCAGCCTGCCAGGCTCCTCTGTCCACAGGGATTCTCTAGGCAAGAATACTGGGGTGAGTTGCTGTGCCCTCCTCCAGGGGATCTTCCCTACCCGGGGATTGAACCCAGGTCTCCTGCATTGCAGGTGGATTCTTTACTGTCTGAGCCACCAGCCTGTCTATGAATAAATAGATTACTCAAGCCTGACCATAGCTCTTGGATTGCTGACGTTGCTTGACTGATGGATTTCTCCAGATTTGAAATTCGAGCGAGCCATAGAGGCAGAATGGTGTCACGGAAAGAACACAAGCTGTCACTTACTCTTCCTTCCCTGAAAGGCAGGAGCTCAGGGCTTGGTGCATGAACCAAGTTCTCTGAATATGGTAAAGTGGCTAGCACGGGGCTTGCCCCATGTGGAATCCTCAGGAAATCTCACTCCTAATTCCCCAGAAATAGGGGACACTGAGGTACCCACAAGGCCTCAAGCATCAGCATCCCATTCCCATCATGCACACTCAGGAGCCAGGAAATTACCTGCTCATTCCCTCTCTATGCCCCCACTAGATAGAGAACAGGGACATATACTGAGAACTTCATTCAGTGGAAAAGACCGCAAAGATTTTTCAGATCTTTGCGGGAATACCCACCGCAGGGAATACCCACCTCATTTGCTTATGTGAAGCATAATTGCAGATACAGTGTTTGAAATATTTCTGTACAGTAGAAATTTTCCAAAATCAGCATGGTGATTGCTGAGAAGAAAGAGGCCACAGCCTTAAATCTCACCAAAACTAAGCCACATTTCTTCCAGGGCTATAGCTTCTTTTCAGATAAAGGTCTTATCAGAGGGCAGGTGGGGTGGAAGGTCACTGGTAAAATGGGAGGGTTGTGGTCATCTGGGTACCTTGTCTTCTGAAACCAAGTGGAAAAAGAGTCAACAGAAGTGCATTTCAGCCTCTGCCAAACCACTCTCGGGTCAGATCTGGGATCCAGGAAGTAGCAGGAGTAGGCCACCGAGCAAGTGAATCGTTTCCTTTGAAACACAGGTTTGGTAACAGATCGAGGCTTGAAAACCCCCCAGTTCTCTCCCCCACAGCTAACTGTACAAAGTGCTTACGGAAGAAAATTTTCCTGTTACCTTATAATAGATCTCACAGAAAATGATACCTTTTGGTCTTTATTTATAGAGAGTGTTAGAAGTAATATTACAGATCCCATTATACTGCTTTTACTGTGTTTGGTGAGTGTTTCTAAAAACCCATTCAGTATAATATGGGTCTTTCTTAATACTTAATTTAAAATAGCAGTTTTTGGGTGTTTTTTTTTTTTTTAAATATCCAAGACAGTTGTTGCTTCTGCTTTGTAATGCTGAAAACTTTCTGGATAAGTGTGTTCTGGAAGTTCTGTGTTGTTGTTCAGTTGCTAGGTCTTGTCCCACTCTTTGAGACCCCATGGACTGGAGCACACCAGGCTTTCCTGTCCTTCACCATCTTCCAAAGTTTGTACAAACTTGTGTCAGTGATGCCTTCCAACCATCTCATCCTCTGTCGTCCGCTTCATCTCCTGCCCTCAGTCTTCCCCAGCATCACGGTCTTTTTCAGTGAGTCAGCTCTTCACATCAGGTGGCCAAGGTATTAGAGCTTCAGCTTCAGCATCAGTCCTTCCAGTGAATATTCAGGGTTGATTTTCTTTAGGATTGACTGGTTTGATCTTTTTGCTGTCCAAGGGAATCTCAAGAGTCCTCCATAATTCGAAAGCACCGTAGTTCGAAAGCATCAGTTCTTTGATGCTCAGCCTTCTTTATGGTCCAACTCTCACATCCATACATGACTACTGGAAAAACCATAACTTTGACTAGACAGACCTTTGTTGTCAAAGTAATGAATCTTCTTTTTAATATGCTGTTTAGTGAGGTTTGTCCGGAGAAGGCATTGGCACCCCAATCCAGTACTCTTGCCTGGAAAATCCCATAGACAAAGGAGCCTGGTAGGCTGCAGTCCATGGGGTCACTAAGAGTCAGACATGACTGAGTGACTTCACTTTCACTTTTTCACTTTCATGCATTGGAGAAGGAAATGGCAACCCACTCCATTCTCCATTCTCTTGCCTGGAGAATCCCAGGGACAGGGGAGCCTGGTGGGCTGCCGTCTATAGGGTCACACAGTTGGACACAACTGAAGCGACTTAGCAGCAGCAGTAGTGAGGTTTGTCATAGTTTTTCTTCCAAGGAGCAAGTTTCTTTTAATTTCGTGGCTGCAGTCACCATCCACAGTGATTCTGAAGTCCAAGAAAATAAAATCTGTTTCCACTTTATCTCCATCTATTTGCCATGAGGTGATGGAACCGGAAGTTCTATGGGGCCTTGTTGGTTTAGAGCTTGAGAAAGCTTAGTGGTAAGGGCCATCTAATTGTCTTCTTCCTGTAGATTAGGATGAAGGACTGCATTAAAAGTTCTCTCTCATCATAAGTTCAGAACAAGTAGCACTGAGAAGAATGTTCCTGCTTGATTTCTCCTGTCTTTTAAACGTGTGACCCCTAAGTGGGGGAGGGCGTTTCTGCATGCTGCAGTGTTCCTTACACACTGTTGGTGACCAGCAGATGTACTCTGCTATTTCTAAGGAAATCATGGATATATCTTATACACACACACATATATAGGTATATCTTATATATGTATATCATCTTATATCTTATATTTATATATCATGTATGATCTTAGCCAAAAGAGCCTCCACTTACAAGTCAGTTACTGAATCTTTCTTCCACGACCTTTCAGATTAGACTCCTTTGTCAGTCATCTGCTTGAGTATCAATTAGGCTTAAGGAAAAGACACCAGAAGTGGAGGTTGGTGGTGCTAGCCATCAGTGTCTCTCTGAGGCATAGTTCCATCTGGTAAGGCGTGTACTTTTGGACACCTTGGTCAGTTTGGGGCTGAATATCTTCAGCGTTTGATGGGCTTTGGAAATGTATGTAGATGGGAAGAGGGGCCAGCAGGTATATCATCACTCCTTCCCTCCCCTAGAGAGGACCAGAGAAATTACAGATGGCCTTTGGCCCAAAGGTGAGGAACTCAAGAGTTGTTGACAGGTTCTTTTTCTTCTCTGTCAATTAGCAAAGTGAGATTTTCGACTGTGGATACAGTTTGCATGTGTGCTAAGCTGCTTCAGTTGTGTCTGACTCTGTGACTCCATGGACTGTTGTCTGTCAGGCCTCTCTGTCCATGGGACTCTCTAGGCAAGAATACTGGAGTGGGTTGCCATTCCCTCCTCCAGAGAATCTTCCTGACCCAGGGATGGAACCTGTGTCTCCGGTGGCGCCTGCTTTGTGGGTGGATTCTTTACCGCTGAGCCACTGGGGAAGCCTGGATACAGAATAGGAATAGAGGAAGAGGAGCGCTGCACCCTGGGCCACTTTCAGCCCATTCTTGAATTTCAAGCGTGTGGCTGTCCTGACTGCACCCCCCAGGCAGTGCTGTGTTATGCTGTTAGTGCTGTCCTCAGACCAGCCCCTGGCTGGAGACGGCAGGTGCTGTGAGGCCCATCTTTCCAAAGCTTGTCACCTTGGCCGTGGATCACAGGGTGCACCTGCGGTAGCTCAGGAAACCAGCCTCTCAAGTGGGTGGCCGAGGCCTTTCATTCCTGTGTTAATGGACTTCATTCAACATCTGAGTTTGCCTTTTATAATTTGTCTAGCAGATGTGGTAGAAATAGGCTTCCCTGATGGCTCAGATGGTAAAGAATCTGACTGCAATGCAGAAGACCCCAGGTTTGATCCCCCGGAGAAGGGAATGGCTACCCACTTCAGTATTCTTGCCTGGAGAATTCCATGGACAGAGGAGCCTGATTGATTACAGTCCATGAAATGATTACCACCATAGCCTACAAGTGGCAGGCCCAGTGGCAAGCAGGAGGCACGGAAAATGGGCCTTAGCAGGGACAGCCCCATTACTGATCAAGACTGGGCAGAAAGCATTTGGCCACCTTACTGACCTCTTTGCTAATCAGAACCTGGGACGGCCGCTTCAAGTACTGATGCTTGCCCTTCATCTTTCCTTAGGCCTAGCTGAACTGGCCCAAGAGGAGGGCCGAGGTGGGTCCCTTCCAAGTGGAGACAGTGAGACTCAGGATCAAGGCTGCCTCTGAGAGTGGTGCACAAGGGCCCCAGAGGCCCCAGGGATCAGCATTCTAGCCCCAGATGCTTCTTCAGGACACCGAGGGGCAGACCCCATGGAGGGGAGGGCCGTGGAATCCATGGCTGGGAGGGAGTCCACCCAGCACCAGAGTGTGAGAGGGAGCCCGCCAGGACCCAGAGAGCTTCACTGGAGGGCTTCAGGGAGGGGCGTCGAGGATTCTGTACCTTGTACTTTGTCAATATAGGCAGGTCACACTCTGTAAAGAAACATGATTGTCGGTAGAAAAGTTAGAAGGATTGGCATGGTCAAAATAGGGCTAGCTTTATAAGCTGAAAGTGGCTTTACTTAAATGAAAAAGCCTCACAGCAGAATAAATGACTCTCTAGCTTGCCTTTTTCAAATTAATTACTAAATTTCCTGGGCTTCGCTTGTGGCTCAGCTGGTAAAGAATCTGCANTGTCTGTCAGGCCTCTCTGTCCATGGGACTCTCTAGGCAAGAATACTGGAGTGGGTTGCCATTCCCTCCTCCAGAGAATCTTCCTCACCCAGGGATGGAACCTGTGTCTCCGGTGGCGCCTGCTTTGTGGGTGGATTCTTTACCGCTGAGCCACTGGGGAAGCCTGGATACAGAATAGGAATAGAGGAAGAGGAGCGCTGCACCCTGGGCCACTTTCAGCCCATTCTTGAATTTCAAGCGTGTGGCTGTCCTGACTGCACCCCCCAGGCTGTGCTGTGTTATGCTGTTAGTGCTGTCCTCAGACCAGCCCCTGGCTGGAGACGGCAGGTGCTGTGAGGCCCATCTTTCCAAAGCTTGTCACCTTGGCCGTGGATCACAGGGTGCACCTGCGGTAGCTCAGGAAACCAGCCTCTCAAGTGGGTGGCCGAGGCCTTTCATTCCTGTGTTAATGGACTTCATTCAACATCTGAGTTTGCCTTTTATAATTTGTCTAGCAGATGTGGTAGAAATAGGCTTCCCTGATGGCTCAGATGGTAAAGAATCTGACTGCAATGCAGAAGACCCCAGGTTTGATCCCCCGGAGAAGGGAATGGCTACCCACTTCAGTATTCTTGCCTGGAGAATTCCATGGACAGAGGAGCCTGATTGATTACAGTCCATGAAATGATTACCACCATAGCCTACAAGTGGCAGGCCCAGTGGCAAGCAGGAGGCACGGAAAATGGGCCTTAGCAGGGACAGCCCCATTACTGATCAAGACTGGGCAGAAAGCATTTGGCCACCTTACTGACCTCTTTGCTAATCAGAACCTGGGACGGCCGCTTCAAGTACTGATGCTTGCCCTTCATCTTTCCTTAGGCCTAGCTGAACTGGCCCAAGAGGAGGGCCGAGGTGGGTCCCTTCCAAGTGGAGACAGTGAGACTCAGGATCAAGGCTGCCTCTGAGAGTGGTGCACAAGGGCCCCAGAGGCCCCAGGGATCAGCATTCTAGCCCCAGATGCTTCTTCAGGACACCGAGGGGCAGACCCCATGGAGGGGAGGGCCGTGGAATCCATGGCTGGGAGGGAGTCCACCCAGCACCAGAGTGTGAGAGGGAGCCCGCCAGGACCCAGAGAGCTTCACTGGAGGGCTTCAGGGAGGGGCGTCGAGGATTCTGTACCTTGTACTTTGTCAATATAGGCAGGTCACACTCTGTAAAGAAACATGATTGTCGGTAGAAAAGTTAGAAGGATTGGCATGGTCAAAATAGGGCTAGCTTTATAAGCTGAAAGTGGCTTTACTTAAATGAAAAAGCCTCACAGCAGAATAAATGACTCTCTAGCTTGCCTTTTTCAAATTAATTACTAAATTTCCTGGGCTTCGCTTGTGGCTCAGCTGGTAAAGAATCTGCAATGCGGGAGACCTGGGTTCGATCCCTGAGTTGGGAAGATTCCATGGAGAAGGGAAAGGCTACCCACTCCGGTATTCTGGCCTGGAGAATTCTGTGAGCTGTACAGTCCATGGGGTCACAAAGAGTTGGACAGGACTGAGCGACTTTGACTTTCACTTAATTTATTTGGCTGTTTAAGGTCTTAGTTGAGGCCCATGGGATCTTTGATTTTAGTTGCTGCACGTGAGTTCTAGCTGCCTAGGATCAAACCCTAGCCCCCTGCATTGGGAGCTTGGAGTCTTAACCACTGGACCACCAGGGCAGTCCCTCTCTAGCCTGCTTTTAAAAAAGGAAGAATGCTTCAAAGCATCAAACCACTGATGAGTTCACCAAGAGAACAGAAATATTGCAATTCTCAATGTGACGAGTGATGGAGAAGGCCGTGCACTTGTTTCAGAAGTGTGAAGAGATAGAGGCCGTGAGGTGGGAAAAGGTTGGAGGAGAGACATGTAATGGACCTGTCTAATTACAGAGTGTAGGGAAACACAGATGGCGGTGATGCCTAGTGATGGGCATGCGGGAGCCTCAGACTCTCCTGATGTTCAGAAGACCTGTTCTGTCACTTCTGACTTCTTTGTTTTCTAGCTAAAAAGGAAACTCCACCCCAAAATGGTTTCACATTGCTTTAGCATTTCAGGAACTTCTACTGGATTGTTCAGTAGAACCTATCACTCACTTGCTTCTCTGTTGGGAGTCTAAGGGGTTGATGCATTTTCAAACACAGAAAGTGTATGTATATTTGCATGACCAGTATCAGAAGCTTTGCATTTTTGTGGTATATTCTGCTGGGGCTTTGTTTTTGCTGGGAGTATCTATTCATTTTTTTCTGTGTTTTCCCTCTTTTCTGGATGCAATATATTATGTAAAGATGCCTACATCTTGCAGACCAAATTGTTTTAAGGATTTCAACATTATGGGGCAGTGTTTTAAAGAGGTCTTTTCTTTCTTCACTTTTCAGAGAGAAATCGGTTTCCTGTGTGTTTTGATCTATGTCCGCAGGAGGATTATGATAATGAATCACTGTTTTATAATTTTGCTATTTTAAGTGAGTTTTAAATAAAACTTGTACCCCCTGTTCCTTATCTCTGAGAACATAGCCATAAACTCAGTGCTATAAATATCTTGAGAGCTTAAAAATAGAGCTAAAATATAAAAACACAGTGTGTAGTCAGAGAGGCATTCATCACCCTTACCCACCACCCTTCAGTTTCTACAGGACTTTATACTGCACTCAAAGATATTTAAAAATACATTGACTTCTTTAGAAATTTCCTGACTCTGTCAGTCACTGTTTTCATTTGCATGATTAATGGCATACATTGGTTAGTAGGTAAGCAGTATGATTATACTTGCTCTTCTAATTTTTAAAATTCTTTATAAATGATTATTATCACTATTAAATGATTAAGGGGCAGATATTTATATAAAGCTAGTTTAAGATTTGGAGCTTTTACAAATTCATTTTTTACTCATTTATGTGTTTAATTAGCGTCCACTGTATTCAAGGTGTGGGCTTCCCTGGTAGTTCAGTTGGTAAAGAATACACCTGCAAGACAGGAGACCCTGGTTCAATTCCTGGGTTGGGAAGCAAAACTTCCTAAAATCACAACTCCCTGAAATCGTGGTTCTTAAAGTTATTTCTTTGTCTCTCTTTCCCCCTCTCAGATATTACCTCCTGTTCTTCCTTATCATGTGGCCAGTCATTTAGATTAAGTCTTTAAGACCTTGTCTTAAAGACTTGTAGTCTCAGTGATGTACTGTGCAGGAGGGATAGTTAAAGAGAAAATCTTTAAGAAATTTTAATTACTAGGGAGTTGGCTGTATCAGGCGAATCAACAGACTTACTGGCGTAGACAAGGAGGGCTGCTCAAGCGGAATTGAACGGACCCTATTGTAATTTGAACCCTTGAAGCCCTTTCCACTTTATTGTCAAAATTACTGCCTTAACTTCCTCCCTCTCCTCCTTCGCCTATTCCCCTGGCTTTTTATCTTGGGCACTACCAGTGTGCAACACAGTGGTGTTTAACTGCTTCCTGAAAGCATGATTAATCATCAGGAGCCCTCATTCCTTCTGGATGGAGATATATGGGCGTTTAGCCTATCAACTAGAAGTTGGACTAATTTGGAAAATATGGTTCCTTTCCTCAAAAGAAACAGCTCATGTTCCTTTGGACACTCTTATAAATTAGCTGTGTGCATTTCTCTGTTTGTCCTGAACAACTGGAATCAGAATGTCTGCCTTGATGCTAGAACTGGAATTTAGCTCTCAGTGGCGAGCAAGCTTTACCTAGAATGTTTGTCTGCTTGAAAGGCAGGGAAAAGCTGTACCAGGACAGTCTCCCCTCGAGTTCTGGGTGTGTTTCCCACTTTTCTTCTCCATAGTGGTTTCCTGAGTGGAGTATAACCCCAAATCTCTCACCTAATGTCCCATTATCTTAAAGGGAAGAAGATAATTATAATAGGAGTTTTGAATGGGCCCGACCTTTATCTTGTTCAGACCTAAACTGAATGAGGCAAAAAGTTACAATATTTTTTTATTCCATCTGAGTAAGCATGCAAATCTACAATCCTTAATCCTTTCAAAGAAAAATTATCTCCTCTGTTTGCGGGATTTCTGATTCGTGTCTTCTACCCTGCTCTGCATTTTTTTAGTTAAATACTCTTTGGACTTTTGTAAGCCAGGATCTTTCCTCCTCACCTCCTTCCCTCCTCCTCCCTTACCCCTACCCTGTGGTTGCACAAACAGCAGGGGACCTACAAAGGACTGAGTTTCTAGGGTTTATATTTAAAAGGAGGGTGAAATGCTAAAGGAGATTTACTGGTGTCAGGATAAGGGGGATAAAGATAAATTGAGTCTTTTTAATGCCACAAATACAGGAAAATATACACCAAACTGATCTGTGATTTACACAAACTAACTTCTCTTTAGTGCAGCACAACCTAGTAGGTGTGGCAGTGACTTCAAAGCTCCCAAGTTAACAAATGATATTAAAAAATGAGAATCCATGGGAAGGGAGCAAGGGGCCCTGGAGGCTTTCTGCTTGTTGATGTCTCTGGATAATAATAACCAGGACCGGTACCCCGGCCTGTGATTCAGAGCTGAGTACTCCTCTGTGACTTGGGCCCTGTGTCTGCAAAACTCTGAGTTTCCAGGTTATATGGGGCTTTCCAGGTGGCACTAGTGGTAAAGAACCCGCCTGCCAGTGGAGGAGACAAAAGAGACCCNACTTGGGTTTCTCTTACCTTGGGCGTGGGGTATTTCCTCACGGCTGCTCCAGCAAAGTACAGCTGCTTCACCTTACCTTGGATGAGGGGTATCTCCTCCTGCCACCCTTCCTGACCTTCAACGTGGGATGGCTCCTCTAGACCCTCCTGCGCCCGCACAGCCACCACTCCTTTGTCTTGGGGTTGCTCCTCCTGGCCGCCGCCCCTGGCCTTGGGCGCCACCCCTGGCCTCGGGCTCCACCCCTGGCCTCAGACGCAGGGTAGCTCCCCTGACTTAATAAGTAGCTATTCCTCTTTGTTGTTAAAATGGAACACAAATCACTTGTCTACTTAAAAAGATTCACTATTAGGGAGAGAGCTATAGATTTTGCTTACATGTATAGTTTACTTTCTTTTTCCTTTTTAAAAATATTTGTTTATTTTGGCAGTTCCAGGTCTTACTTGCCACTCTTGGGATTTTCAGTTTTTGTTGTGGGCTGTGGGATTATTCTAGTTGTGGCATGTGGGATCTAGTTCCCTGACAAGGGATGGAACCCAGGCTCCCTGCCTTTGGATCGTGGAGTCTTAGGCACTGGACTACCAGGGAAGTCCCTAGATTGTTTATTTTCTGCTTTTTACTTCCGTATATAATTGTAGGTAATTTTACTCTTTGTGAGCTTTTGGATATAAATTTGCTTACTTTTCCTCCATGGATGCTACCTGGACAGTATATTAATACTGGAAAGGTTTTTCCAACAAGAGATAGGTACACCCTCCTTTTCTCAGAAGGTTGTGTCAGTAAACCGTGTTATATATTTTTTAGACCTCAGCCAAAATGACGTTCTGTTTCTTGATTATTTCTATAATTATTTTCCTAGTCGTTATGTGTGATTATGTTCTGTAATTCTAAAAAATTATCCAAGTTTTCTCTTTTAATTTTGCATTTAAATAAGGTCTTTCAAAAGTCTGTAAGTAAATTCTATTCTGGACTAACTCGAATTATGTCTCCCGCAGGAAAGCGTCCCTGGCAGCTGATGTGTCCCGGCTTGGATGCAGTTCCTCACCCAGCCACAAGTACATCCCCCGGAGGGCCGTGCTCTACGTACCTGGCAATGATGAAAAGAAGATAAACAAGATTCCCTCCCTGAATGTAGACTGTGCGGTGCTTGACTGTGAGGATGGTGTAGCTGTGAACAAAAAGGTAACGGCATAATTTTTCCTTATGGTGGAAAAAAGCAATGCATTGAAATTTGGTAGCATTACTCACTATTTGGAAAGAGTCTACCATATTCACTGTGTGGTGATTACTAATATACTCATGGGCTTCCCTGGTGGCTCAGACGGTAAAGAATCTGCCTGCAGTGCAGAAGACCCAGGTTTGATCCCTGCGTCAGGAAGATCCCCTGGAGAAGAAAATGGCAACCCGCTCCTGTATTCTTGACTGGAGAATCCCATGGACAGAGGAGCCTGGTGGGCTACAGTCTTTGAAGTTGCAAAGAGTCAAACACGACTGAGCAACTAAGAACAATATATCAGCATGTAATATATTCTTGACCAGCCCTTGTATGGGTTGTGAATGTGTATGGTTCTTTTCTCTGAGACAGGAGGAATCCAGCCAAAATATATTTAAAACTGTGATCTTCAGTATATATGATTATGTGTATGTATAGATAAAGAGATACATGCTTAAAAAGAAAGAAAATTCGATTCTCAATGTGTTTCGGCTGTGATATTTGCTGGTTTAAGTAAATCAGTTAATCCTAGACTTGTGGTATGAATTTTTCAGATCAATAAGATGAAATTAGGAATTTATTTCTTTTTACTGCCAGGGAAAAAGTGTAGTGAGTGACCTTATCTTTTCCGGGACAAGTACCAATAACAAATAGTCTTCAATGGATAAGTCACTGTTTTTCCTCCATAATTAAAGGGAAACTACACACAGAACTTCAAACTTACACCTTCTAGCTGGTTTTCTCATGGCCTGATCAGAGAAATGCGTCTTAAAAAATAGCCAGTTTGTAAACAGATACAAAAGGTTCTTGCTGGCTGGTAACATGATGAATGCCTTTTGTTTCATTTTGGCTTGCTTATCTTCATTTTCTAGGTTTTTATAATGAACACAGATTTGTTCAAACAATTGGGTAAAATACAGAAATCATTATAATACCTGATGTTGGCATGGAACTTTTTAAATTAAAAAACATATTTTCCCTCGACCTTCCTCTGTCCAGTCCTTTGACAGTGAGGTTGGGCTGGGAATAGACTGTGGGGCTGGAGGCACAGAGGGGCTGGCCATCTAAAGTTTTATCTTTGTGGACAGTTTCTTTTCCTTGGTGATATGAAATAGCATGCTTGTCCTATATAACTTTTTTGATTAATTGCTTTCCCTGGAGATTCTAGCAAACCAGTAGTGGCCTTATTTTTTTTTTTTAAAGTTAGTTTCCAGCATCTTTCTAATGGTGACACCAAGGCTTTACAAGTATATGGTAAAGGATTAGAATAAACATGTGGAATCTAAAGCGTCTACCCAACATCTTTGGCATGCACCAAGGAAAATACAATTAATCTTCTTTCTTCCACAGATTAAGGTAAATAGGGCTTTTCTTGAAGGATGTAATATGATTCCAGTATTCTCCCTTCCAGAACTCACATAGCCACTCTAAGATTAGATACTAAATTGTAATTCTAGTTCTTTGTGACCCAGGGCAATTCACTCTACTTCTTTGCCTCAATTTCTTATCTGTACCATGGGATGACAAAAATCTTCTTTTGTCAAGGACAGGGATTATAACAAGGAATAAGTTTGATAAAATGCCCTCGAGTAGTTTGATTTCCTATAGGAAATAGATTAGATAAATCCTGTAGTAATCATGATTAGAGGCGAATTTATTTTAGCATGTAGCACAGTGAGCCATTCGGTGCTCTGATAAACTACTAATTATATTTCTTCACAAACCTTGAGGCTATCTTCCCATTCCTACCCAAGGATGTTTCCTGCTACCCAGATGAGTTGGAAATATGGTTCATTCCTGCCTCATGTTTGCTTACTGTTAATCTGCGTTATGAAGCGCATCCTAAAACCTGGAGCCTCTACTTAGGAGGAACCTAAGGAGGGGCGGGGGGAGAAGAGTTTAGTGTGGGCAAATTGTGCCCACTATCTTGGTGAAGATGTCCAGACAGAACCCTGCAGTTCTCAATGCACCTAAAATTTGTGTTAACTGCCAGATACATTGTTATATACATGCTGAACTTGGAGTCAACCAAATTTCCTTTTCTTATCCACAGAGAGTTCTGGCAAGCCAGGCCAGTACTTGTAAAACATGTTTCTTCCCTTAAAATTTTTACCCAGGACTTAATTTTATCTCATATATTTCATTTCATAGCCCCAGCCTGTCAGTGTCTTTTTGGGTTTTGATTTCCTCGTCCAACATTTACGTTATCTGAGAACTCGACCAGCACACTGTACAAAAATCTGACAGGTTTCTGATAGAGATGTTGAAGAGGTTGGAGCCAAGTGCTATGCAAACATGCCACTAGAAACTTCCTGTCCAAGTTTATGTAACAAACTTTTTTTTTTTTTTTTTTGGCCACACCAGGCAGAATTCCTGCCCAGGGATTGAACCCATACCCCCCATATTGAAAGTACAGGGCCTTAACCACTGGGCCACCAGGGAAGTTCCTTAACAAACATTTATATAGTGGTGACTAAATGCTAAGCATTGTTCTAAAGGCTTCAATTTGCATAACATCCCATTGAGTTACTATTATTATACTCCATATACAGATAAGGAAGGCTTCCCTAATGGCTCAGCGGGTAAAGAATCTACCTGCAATGCAGGAGACACAGAAGACTCAGGCTCAGTCCCTGGGTCGGGAAGATCCCCTGGAGGAGGGCATGGTAACCCACTCCAGGATTCTTGCCTGGAGGATTCCATGGACAGAGGAGCCTGGTGGGCTACATTCCATGGGGTCACAAAGAGTTGAACACGCCTGAGTGACTAAGCACAGCACGTATAAGGAAGCTGAAGCATGGAGAGGTCAGATTGATGGATGAGTTCTGTGAATATGGTTATTCAGTCACCTAATTCTCTTAAAATCCAGTCTTTTCACAAGAATAGACAAGATTTTTACCTAATGCGTTTCAAGATGAAGACTCCTTTCAGATCTACATGGTCTAGCAATGGCTTTCTCTCTCCCTGTACCTCCATCTCTCCAGAAAATGAGTTTAAGTAGATGAGACTTGATCTTGAAGAACCCCTGTCAGTACTACCTCGTCGTTACTACCTTCACTTTGAAGTGCTGGAGATAGAAAAATGGTAATAGCTACCATGTACTGAGAATGTAAGAGGTGCTATAATAAATACTTTAATTATCTTGTTTACTCCTTATATCAAAGTTTTGTCCAGGGTCCAGTAACACAGTGCCATTATATGGCAGAACCAAGATTTGAACCTCTTGCATTTTTGCCAGGAATCAGCCTCAAGTTCACTTGTTCACATATTCAGTTCAGTTCAGTTCAGTCGCTCAGTCGTGTCCAACTCTTTGCGACCCCATGAATTAGAGCACGCCAGGCCTTCCTGTCCATCACCAACTCCCAGAGTTTACTCAAACTCATGTCCATCAAGGCGGTGATGCCATCCAGCCATCTCATCCTCTGTCATCCCCTTCTCCTCCTCCCCCCAATCCCTCCCAGCATCAAGGTCGTTTCCAATGAGTCATCTCTTCATATGAGGTGTCCAAAGTATTGGAGTTTCAGCTTTAGCATCAGGCTTTCCAAAGAACAGCCAGGACTGATCTCCTTTAGGATGGACTGGTTGGACCTCCTTGCAGTCCAAGGGACTCTCAAGAGTCTTCTCCAACACCACAGTTCAAAAACATCAATTGTTTGGCCCTCAGTTTTCTTTATAATTCAACTCTCACATCCATACATGACCACTGGAAAAACCATAGCCTTGACTAGATGGATCTTTGTTGACAATGTCTCTGCTTTTGAATATGCTATCTAGGTTGGTCATAACTTTCCTTCCAAGGAGTAAGCGTCTTTTAATTTCATGGCTGCAGTCACCGTCTGCAGTGATTTTGGAGCCCCCCAAAATAAAGTCTGACACTATTTCCCCATCTATCGGCCATGAAGTGATGGGATATTACATAGCTCATATTATATAATCTTTTCCTCCTTTCTCTGAAAGTTAGTACCTTGGCTTCTCTTTATCTTTTGTCACCTTTGTATACTCTGCAGTTTCTCAACGATTACTGACAGAAGCATCGTATTCACATCTGCAAATTTTTCCAGTCTCTTAGGGTTTTAGTGCATTTAAACCTGGTGACTTAAATTCATTTGAAATCTCCAGATAAGTCTGAAACTTCTAATGTAGCTCTTATTCTTTTTCCTTTCTTGAAGTCATATTTCTTGTTGACTATTATTCCTCTTGATGGAGGAGATAGAGACCATTATAATGTTTACTTCTTACCATCTTAAAACTCTCATTTCAAATGATCTATTTATGGTTTGCCTAAAGTGAACTCTTACTGCCTAATTCAACTTTCTTGGCATTATTAAAGCTTAGTCACTTCATTTTATATGTTTCATTTTATTTCTATTTTTAGTAACTGACCAATTCCATATTTCATCTGACTGGTTCCGTGGAGTGTGGGCTTGTAATGAAAACAAGAGGCACTTCGGCAGAGCAGTTTATAAGTATATAATACCTTCCAGCAGTCTCTAATCCTGTCCTGTTAATCCAATTTGTGTTTAAGCAGCTCCTTCATGTCAAGGATGGCCTACCAGCTCACCTTCCAAGCAAAGATGATGAAAAGACCATCTCCACTCCCCTCTTATCTTCTCCTTTTCCTTCTTAAATACATGAGGAGATACAAGGCTGTCTAAGCCACTGCTTGCTGGGACAGAGTGAAAAGAATCTAAGTAATGCAGAGATTTCTGGTGAATCTCCATGACACTGGATGAGGCCAAGAAGGTAGAGTGAAATTGATAGAGGCAGGGCTCCTGGGCTGCCATTTTAGCTGAGTAAATATTTAAATTTGTTTAATGTTTTAATATGTAAACTGAAATACTCAGTAAATATTGAGTACCTACTCAACCAGGCACCATGGCAAGCAGGAGGAGAACAAAGAGAGTTGCATGGTCCCGTGTCTCTAAACAATACACTTTTTGAATTATCTTTTCAACTTCAGGCATGATATTGACTCCATGCTATGGGAACTATTTCTCACCCCACTACCACCCTGTCTCCATTGCATGTGAACCTTTCCCATCCTTCAGTTGTCCTAATACAGTTCTATGTAACTTTGATGAGATTGGTGTTCAGTGTAAAAAGTAGCAGAGTTGAGTCACATAGTAATAAACTGATCACCTTTCTTTTTCTGCCAGCCTGTTGTTTTCCCTGGAGTTCATAGTTATCTTTTTTCCCCCTGGTTTATTTTTCTATTCAGCTGTTGCTAATGCAAAACGCACCTCTTCCTAATTGTCTGAATCTCCTCTTAATATGTTTAAAAGCATCTGGTATTTTTTCAGTTTCATCTTCTTGGAGAGCTCTCTCCTTGCCTCTTCTGATCCCCTCAAGTCTGAAGTAGCTGTCCTTCAGGCCTGTAGCACAGTTGCAATCCCAAATTCACCCTTCCCCCACCCTGGGAATTGCCTTCTCCTCTCAGCTGGGTTGGATATCCTGTTTTCTGACTTTTTATATCTGAGTACATTTGGGTGAGGACACCCTCCAGGAGTTTCTGAGAGGAGGTTTCCCTGTGACGGACAGAAGCAACTTATGTACAATCTGATTTTTTCCTAATTTGATTTGTAAAGAGCAGGAGTATATTTGGAGAGTAGGATCATGAGGGTCTTACATGGATCCTTCAGGAAGCCAAAGGAGGAGCTGAGTTGTGACTTGAGGAAGGCTTTTCTATGGGAACCTGAGCTAGTGAAATCTGGGCTGTCACTCACAGGCAACTTGATTTGAGACCAACAACCCAGTTCAATGGAAAGGATAGAGGGCTTGACAGCAGACGACTCACGTAAAGGTCCCAATTTCAATGCTATTTAATCAGGGAACTTGAGTCCTGTAATCTATGAGGCTCTGTTTCTTTATCTGTCGCATGAGATTGGTAATAATGAATCCTGTACTACCCACCACAGGGCCAGCTATGAGGCACAGAGAGAAAAGCATTTTGCAAATTTGCAAGTGCTAGGTAAATATTGCTTTTCTAAAGAAGAAGTGATGTCATTTTTAAAATAATAAAGCTTAGATTTAAGAGAATGGATATTTAGCATATTCCTTAAGGTGTCTGTTTCAAGAACAGACTATGGAGCCAAACTGTTGGATTCTGGTGTCTGGAGTCTGACATCAGCTTGTCCTAACAGTGTGACCTTGGACAAATGGACTTTAGCCCATCTCTCTGTGCCTCAGTTTCCTCATCTGTAAAATGAAGGCAATGATGGTAACAATAGTATCTACCCCCACAAAATTATGTTAAGTGGGTGGGTACTTGTAAAGTGCTTCTTAGGACAGTGCCTGGCACATAATGTGTTGAATGAATAGTTGATAAATACCTCAGAGCAGTTGTCTTAGCTGCAACCCTAGCCAGGAGTCTGATGCATCAACTCAAGTCACTGATGCTTGCTTAGAATGAGAGGGTTACTGGTATTGGTCTGTACTCTGGATTCCTGACTCTCACAGGGTAATGTTTTGGCACAGGTAAGTTTTTGTTCTAAATGTCGCAGAGTTTGCCAGTTTTGCTATATATATATATATATATATATATTTTTTTTTTTTTTTTTAGCCTCTCTTTCCACTATGGTAGACAAAGAAAAGACTCCAGAGATAGCAAAATAACCACTTTTTCTTTCAAGCTCCTTCACAGATTTCTTAACACTAGGGGGCTTGAAACAGCTGTCTTAGAAAGATCTTACTTATTTTTTTTTCCTCAGGAAAACAAAGAGAAAATGATCTTTTGCAAGCAGCTAAGCAGTAGATTTTCACTTTGCATCTCTGTGCTGGGTCCTTGATAGAAAGGAGTAAGAGAAGGGTGGAGGAAGGTGGGCACTCTGAAGACCTTTCTCCCCGACTCTGCTCCCCGCCAGCAGCTCAGAGCAAGAAAGCAAGGGGCTGGGGGCTGGGGCCTGAGAAGCCCCGTGCACAGCACCATTCTCAGTTCTGGGAAACAGACCAGGAGGACAGCCCCGGCTGGGGCTGGGATGTTGGAGGAGAGGTGCCCTTAGCAGTCGAGGGGAACCCATGGTCGGTGAGGGATTGGAGAAGCAGCTCCCTTCCCCTCCCTCCGCTCTGCACGTGGAGCCCCTTGGGCTGCCAGGAGGGCTATCTTGTCAATTGTGAAAAGCAAGGGGAAGATCCTAAGTAACCATCAGTGCTACAGAAACCCCAGAAGATCACTGCACCCACCCCGCCCGGGGCCATGTTCTTTGTTGCTTTTGTTTGTTGTTAAAGACTTATTTCTTACTGGCTGTGCACAGGCTTTCTGTAGTTGCAGTGATTGGGCCGCTCTTCAGCTGCGATGCTCGGCCTTCTCCTTGCGGTGGCTTCTCTTGTTGCGGAGCTCTAGGAGGCAAGGGCTTAGCAGCTGTGGTGCACAAGCTTAGTTCCTCTGTGGCATGTGGGCTCTTCTAGGATCAGGGGTCGAACCCACGTCCCCAGCACTGGCAGGTGGATTCTTTACCACTGGACCACCAGGGAAGCCCTAGGCCACATTATCTGATTGCTTCCCTCCATCCATCCTGGATACAAGGATTTATGTAAGGCCTAAAGGATTGTGGTTGTAAAGAGACAGTTGNTGGGTCGAACCCACGTCCCCAGCACTGGCAGGTGGATTCTTTACCACTGGACCACCAGGGAAGCCCTAGGCCACATTATCTGATTGCTTCCCTCCATCCATCCTGGATACAAGGACTTATGTAAGGCCTAAAGGATTGTGGTTGTAAAGAGACAGTTGGAAGTAACACCGTAGAGATGAGGGGAGTGCGCATTTGTTCCCCACGATAACCCACTTTCTCAGTACTCTGCAGAGAGAGCGCTTCTTACCAGGACTCTTATAGTTACCTGTCAGACTCTGCAGAACCCAGGAGTCGGCGCGTTTGCAAGCGTATGTGCGTGCTCCGTCTCTTCAGTTGTGTCCACCTCTTCGCGACCCCACGGACTGCATCTCCTGCACTGCAGGTGAATTCTTTACCTCTGAGCCACCAGGGAAGCCCATTTGCGAGTGTGAAAAGTGAAAGTGTTAGTCACTCAGTCGTGTCTGACTCTTTGTAACCCCGTGGACTGTAGCCCACCAGACTCCATCCATGGGATTTTCTAGACAAGAATACTGGAGTGGTTTGCCGTTTCCTTCTCCAGGGCATCTTCCCAACCCAGGGATCGAACCTGGGTCTCCTGCATTGTGGGCCAACCAGGGAAGCAATCATGAGTTGCTCATTAAGAAACACGAAATATTGAACTTCCCTGGGAGTCCAACAGTTAAGACTCTGCTCTTCCACTGCAAGGGGTACAGGTTCCATCCCTGGTAGGGGAGCTAAGATCTCACATGCCACTTGGCCAAACAAACAAAAAACAAAAGACAAATATCAATATCAAATATCAGTCAAGGTTGTTGACTTATCTTTAATCTTCGAGTAATATAAATATGAGTTCCTGACACTCTTCACGTTATATCAGTTAACCCTTGAGTTCCTCTATAAAGCTTTTAATTGCCTCTTTTTTCTAACCTTTTTTTCTTCCCTGAGCTTATGTATTCTAATTTGTGCTCTCTCATTTGGCTCTCCTGTGCAAGTGTGTGTGCTCTCATACATAGGTACATAGACACTAAGCCCCCATTTACACTTACTATATGCATACACAAATCGACTGGGTTAAATTTTAAACACTCCAATGCTTTCACTTTGGTTGAAATAAAATGGTAGAGTGGCAAGGAGGTGTGTTGTCCCAACAGAGAGAAAGCTAACTGACATTCAGTAAATGATTCAATGTATACAGGGTGTGGGGAGCCAATGCCTCTTCAATAGGGGAGTGAAATTAGGATGGGAAGGTTCCTCTCCCGGGGACCTTGCTTTTATTAAAAGACTTGAGAGCTTGGGAGATTCTTCAATAGGAATTTTGGTGTCTGTGAGTCTTTTGGGAACAGTATGGAGAGATGAAATGTGCTTAGGAACTCTGCAAGGTCTTTTTGATCCTTAAAGGTTCTGATATGAAAACCAATCCAAGTTTTCATAAAAGCAGTCAAATATTTCCAGTCTTTTATTAATCTCTTTGTACCCTTAAATAGTCTTTCCCTTTTGTGGAGTAATTGGTAAAACAGCAACAACAAAACCTCAACCCCCCACTCCCATTGTTTTATTCTTCAAACTGGGCATCTTCTTAGTGCAAGGATTCAAATACCTTTATTAGTCTTAATAGTCAGCAATTTCCATTTCATAAGCTCGGCAAAATCTCTTTATACAAAGAGATACAAGCTTCAAGTTGACGGTTATATCTTTTCCAGTAATTTATAAGGATCCAATTAAGTAAGATGGAGTATCTATAATATGATATACCTGACTATGGAAAGCCCAGGTCTAAAATTAAGGTTGAAAGACAGGAACTTAGCTTAAATAAACCAAACTTGATCACGAAACTGTAGCCATTTCCTCTGAAATGAAGTAAGAGATAGCTTGGAGACTAGAGTCAAAACCAGTGGGCTTATTTATTCCAACTTTGGTTACCAGTTGAAGTCTGTTCTTTTTAATCAGAGGAACACAGGTGAGTTTCACAAAATAAGCCCAAGATGTTTCAGTCTGCTAAATCTCAGTGACCAAAGAACCAAGCGCACAAAGCCACCACCAGAATACAGGGACACAGGCAGAAAGCAGACACAGCTGGAAATCCTGCAGTGCAAGTGCTTGATTCCAAAGAACTGTGTTTTTCCGGTTTGCTTATTTAAGTGACTATAGGTCATTTCACCTGAATACTCATTGAAAGGACTGATACTGAAGCTGCAGCTCCAGTGGTTTGGTCATCTGATGCAAACAGCTGACTCATTAGAAAAGTCTTTGATGCTGGGAAAGATTGAGGGTAGAAGGAGAAGAGGGCATCAGAGGATGAGATGGTTGAATGGTATCTTTGATGCGATGGACATGAATTTGGGCAAACTCTGGGAGATGGTGAGGGACGATGAAGCCAGGCATGCTGCAGTCCATGGGGTTGCAAAGAGTTGGACATGACTGGGCAACTGAACAACAGTAGCAGGTCATATCAAAGTATTAAATACCACTGTGTTTTCAGTAACGAATTAGTGGGTATATTTTAAGGCAGAATTTAAAATTCTGATTTAGAGAGACAAGAAATAATATCCCTATACACCTGTAGATAATTAATCTAAGGGTAATCAAGGTGTAATTAATCTAAGGTGTAAGCTAAAGGAAAAGACATTCTCTTCAGCAAACAGTATTGGAAAAGTTGGACAGCTGAGGGTAAATCGATGAAATTAGAACACACCCTCACACCATACACAAGAAAAAGCTCCAAATGGCTTAAGGACTGAAATATAAGACATGATACCATAAAACTTGTAGAAGAGAACATAGGCAAAATATCCTCTGACATAAATTGTACCAGTGTTTTCTTAGGTCAGTCTCCCAAGGCAATAGAAATAAAATAAAAAGTAAACAAATGAAACCTAACCAAACTTACAAGCTTCTGGACAGCAAAGGAAACCATGACTGGGAGAAAATGTTTGCAAATGATGTGACCAACAACAGCTTAATTTCCAAAATATACAAACAGCTCAAATCACTTAATAGCAAAGAACCCAGTCAAAAAATGGACAGAAGACCTAAACAGACATTTCTCCAAGGAAGACATACATACAGATGGTCACTAGGCACATGCAAAGGTGCTCATCATTGCTGCTTGTTAGAGAAATGTGAATCAAAACTGCAGCGAGGTACCACCTCTCACCAGTCAGGATGGCCACCATTAAAAGTTTACAAATAATAAATGCTGGAGAAAAGGGAACCCTCTTGCACCGCTGGTGGGAATGTAAGTTGGCACAGCCACTATGGAAAATAATGTGGAGGTTCCTTAGAAAACTAGCAAAGTAATGCTCAAAATTTTCCAAGCTAGGCTTCAATAGTATGCGAACCGAGAANGACACGACTGAAGTGACTTAGCAGCAGAGAAAGAGTGGCGCTAATGGTAAAGAATCTGCCCACCAGTGCAAAGGATGTAAGAGGCACAGGTTCAATCCCTGGCTCTGGATGATCCCCTGGAGAAGTATATGGCAACCTACGCCAGTATTCTTGCTGGGAAAATCCCATGGTCAGAGGAACCTGGCAGGCTGTGGTCCATGGGGTCGTAAAGAACTGGACACAACTGAGCATCTGAGCACAGCACAGAGAAAGAGAACTTTACTGAGTACATATGGACTTTCCAGGTGGTTTGTTGGTAAAAGAATGTATATGCCAGTGCAGGAGATGCAGGAGACGTGGGTTCAATCCCTGGGTTGGGAAGATCCCCTGGAGGAGGAAATGGTAACCCACTCTCCAGTATTCTTGCCTGGAGAATCCCATGGACAGAGAAGCCTGGTGGGCTACAGGGGTCGCAGAAGTCAGACATGACTTAGTGATTGAGGATGCGTGCACTGAGTACATAGCATTTTCTGTGTGCCAGCACTATCCCTAACTGCTTTGCATGGAATAACTTATTTCATGCTCTCAGAAACTCGTGTCAAAGAAGTGTTGTTATTATCCCCATTGATTACAAGGATAGTGAAGTACAGAAAGGTTAACAAACTTAGCCAAAGGCACACAGCTAAGGAGTGAGGAAGCCAGTCAGTTCATACCCTATGATGCACTATACTTGCTAATGAGAGTTATGAACAGGGCCACAGAGAACCTGCTACATTTTCATGTGTATTGCCCTAACAGAATTGAGTCGCAGTTCTCTGCCTCAAGTTGCCAAGGTAGGTAGCTGTGGGTTGTCACCTTGGAGAGCTAGGCATAGCAGTAAAGACTGCTTAGGTGCATATAGGAGTGAGTGGCTCACACACCCTGTTATAATAGTCATCACCCCTTAATGTAATGACTTATCCCATGTCTGCTTCCCTGTCAGCCGTTGTGAAGAGTGTGCCATGGTATCCCCTCCCCCAGCTTACCAGAGAGCCTGGTATGTAGCAAATGCTCAGCAAACATTACAAGGATAAGTGAGTTACATGTGATCAATAGACTAGTAACTGTTATTAACCCTTGTATCATTAGTATTTCAACATTAGTAGAAGCATTGTTACGGGACTTATAGTTCGTTTGTACTTTATATTTGACATGCCCTGTGTTGCAAGCTATGTGAACCTTGTCTGCTAAGTCACTTCAGTCGTGTCCAACTTTGTTTGACCCCATAGACGGCTCCCCCGTCCCTGGGGTTCTCTAGGCAAGAACACTGGAGTGGGTTGCCATTTCCTTCTCCAATGCATGAAATTGAAAAGTGAAAGTGAAGTCGCTCAGTCGTGTCTGACCCTCAGCGACAGGCTCCTCCGTCCATGGGATTTTCCAGGCAAGAGTACTGGAGTGGGATGCCACTGCCTTCTCTTGTGAACCTTGGAGTGTATCTTAATTTCTTTCTTTCTTTAATTAAGTGTGTCTTAACTTATTTCCTTCTTCCTTTAAGACCAGCGGATCTGGTCATAGTTGTGGCATTCAGGGTCTTCATTGCATCACGCAGGATCTCTCACTGTGGTGCATGAACTCTAGTTGTGTTAGGGGAAGCACGCTGATTGAAACCGCCCGCCCTGTCCAGGCACCATAGTAACCATTTGCATGAGTTGTTTTACGACGGGGGTCCTGGTAAGGAACAGGGAACTAATAAGCCTCCACCAAGCAGAAGAGTTCAGGAAAGGTCAAAAGGAGTCACCACCTGTCCGACCACCTCCCAGAATCCTTCTCTCTGGCATCCATTTTGGCTGAACAAGGCGTGCACCACCAGGAAAGACTCTGAGTCAGAATGATTGGCTAAAGACAACCCAGAAACTAATCCCATCACCATAAAACCCAAGATTGCAAGCCATGTGAGAGAGCAGTTCTCCTGGGTTCCCTTACCCTACTGCTCTCCACCTGGGTTCCCTTTCCCAATAAAATCTCTTGCTTTGTCAGCACATATGTCTCCTCGGACAATTCATTTCCGAGTGTTAGACAAGAGCCCAGTTTCGGGCCCTGGAAGGGGTCCCCTTTCCTGCAGCAGTTACGGTGCTTGGGCTCAGTAGTAGCTCCACAGAATGTGGGATCTTGGTTCCCAGACCAGGATTGAACCCACATCTCCTGCATTGTGAGGCAGACTCTTAACCACTGGATCACTAGGGAGGTCCCCTCTTAATTTCTTATAGAGCATCTGTACAGACAAAATGAAACAAACGTCTAAGGTCATGATTTGGGCAACTTGAATGCCTAAACACATGCATTATTAAACTTTATTGCATGTTAGATTTGAGACCTTGCACTATATTTTACATTTGGGATTTTACAGTATCTTAGGCAGGGAGCTCCACTGACATGAAAGTAACTTTGAACATCTCTTTAAAAGGGTGTGCAAGTGTTCTGTGGTAACAGCTTATAGTGGCAATTATAGCATATTCCAACAAATTTCCCATTTCAGAGCCTATGTGTCATTTGATATTCATCAAACCATGTTTTTGTTGTGTTGTCTTACATGTAGAAGACTTCCATATCTGCCACGCTAACTGCAGCCTGTGTGTGTTTTGAAACAGCACTCCGCAGCTGAGCCCTTGGAGGACCAGCCTATTTTGACAGCTCCCCTTAGTCCATGTATCACCAAGCTTGTTCTCTGCCAATATGTTTCACATGATTCTGGGGACATGTGTAGCACGCCTGTGCAACTTGCAAACACTCATACATTATTACAATAATAATTGGGTTTTGATGCAACTGGAACTCAGTACTACCAAGCTGCCAGCATTTCCTTTTGGCTACCAGTGCTAGGCAAGAAAATTATAGTCTAACTGTCTTCCTGTTTATTGATAAACAAAGTGGCCAGCCCAGCAATGGAGCCTGATTAGCAGTTTGCACCCTTTGTGAAAGGATAAACAGAACCCTACTGTTTTCTGTGTTTGACTGCAATTTGCATCTTTAAAGAGGTTGGGTTGCCCTGAGATGCATGTTCAACTTCCCGGTGCCTGGATAGTCTTTGATATGTTACATGTCAGCCTCCTTGTTTTCCTCTCCTTCATCTTGAAACAATATTTGCCAGCGCATCTCTGGTCCCATCTGGCCTACCATAAGCTTCCCGATAGTCACCTGTCTGAAGGAGGAGGGGGTGGGCAGGGGCAGGAGAAGAAATATGTCTCCGTTTCACTGCCCTTGAATTTTACATTCCCAGAAGGCCCTTTAATGCCGACTCTACTGCACTTGTGAGGAGAGGATGATAGGAGAGTGAACAGCCAAAGACAAAAGGGAGTCTGCTCACTACTCTCTCTGGCCCACAGGATCATTTCTGGCTCCCCTCTCTTTCTCTTATCTTCACTTATCCTCCAGAAAATGCCCTCCACCTTTGTAAACTGAAACACAGTGTTAGCCTTCTACTTTGAGTTTGGTACAGTGTTCTGAAATTTATTCTAACCTAATTAGGATCTTAAACTAAATGGTAAGAGACCAAGTAGTTGACTCTCTCCCTATAATTATTTTCTAATGAAAGAAATGAAGATCATTTTAACTTGAATTTGCATGATGGAAAAGGGAGCATTAATACATGTAAACATGGATTAATCTGTTTAAATAAACTTTCCCCATAATCCTCACCATATGTAAACAACATTTGTTCTGCCTTAGAGATATTGCATGATTGGACCCACGAGACTCCTGTTATCCCACTGAACAGTTTCCTTTTATAACTTCAAAAGCAATGTTACATATTTATTGGAGGTTGTAGGGTGTTAAGTGGAGTTATACACAAATTGTACCTCAGCTCTTTCGTTCATGCTAGAAGGGATTAAATTAGATTTTATAGCTGTTGTAGAAGTCTATTTGGTAACTAACAAGTGGGATTTTTAAATCCTGGAAAAGATAATCCTATTATAAAACAGGCAGCTGAATTAACATTACCCAGGAAGGTTCTCTTCATGGATTAGCATTTTTTGACAATAACAAAGAAAATCATCACATTCTATGGGGATATTACATGCCTTTCTCGAAAGTCAGAACGGCGAATTGAGGAAAGGGAACAAAATAAATGACCAAACATGCTATGACTTAAACTGTTTCTTTTTTAAGAAGAGCAGTGGAGGCTGGGAGGTAAAGCTGATTGTGGCCTTGTCTGTAATTCTGGCACATGCCCTCGAATTGAAAATGTGGCCTTGCTGATTTCCATGTTGGTGCTCCAGCTTTGGTCATAGATGGTTATCTGCATCAGTAATTCCCTGCTCCTGGTTTCCTTATATGATCACTAAAGGGCACAAAGAATCTATGAATTACAGCACAAATTGGTGGCGGAAGAAATATTTTTCTACTTTGCGAAATCACCAACAGTTTTTCAGTTATCGTTAGACCCTGAGAATCTGAGAATTTTAGAGCTGGGAAGGACCTTGACATTTATTTTATTTAATTTTTGTAGTCCTCGTCCAAGTTTTACTTTAAGCACCACAAGAAGATGGCTCTTTCTCTCATACACACACACACAAACATACACTTAATAATGAATGAGTGACTTTTTTATTTTTAAAGAAGAACCTTCCGTAAGTCTTAGCCATTGGTTTTGGCTTGCTGGTAAGGGTTATTATTAGAGCTGGCAGGTTTTGCCAATTTTCATTTGCACGGGAATCATCTTAGCAGATAATCACATGGGCATCAATCAGTGGCATATCATTGTGTGAGATAATTGCATGGGCATCAATCATGTGTGTATCTGAAGCAGGTTATCACGTGGGCATTGATTCCATGTATCTGGAGAATGGTAATTGCTTTAGAAGCAGGGGAGGGTGTGTCTTCATGGCAGATAATCACACGGGTATCAATCACTTTAGGTACTGAGGTAGATAATCCTGTGCATATCTGTCTCATGTACTAATGTGGATAATTATGTGGATATCAATCATGTCGACACGCTGGTTTTCTGGTAGGGGTTTACATGCAGAACGATCATGTCATATGTTTGCTTATGTTGGCAAGGAGCACCTGTGTCCCTGAGCGCACACTGGGGCCAGTGGCTTGGTGTGGTGAAGAAACAGCACCGTCCACAAGGCTTCCCCAGTAGAGCACAGGAAAATCCCTGGTTAGAGAGCCTTTTAAGACTCTTGTTTTAAGGCTTTGTCTCCTGCAAGAGTGGAAACATTCCCTGGGAGGAATGTGAACCAATGTAGAGGATGTTTATGGTTTATCCTTGAGCATCTATTTTTCTTTCCTCAGAGGTCAACTCTTCATTTCTATTCCAACTCAGATTATCTAGGTGTGATCTCAGCCCCCAAAGAATCTGGGGTTCAAGACTAAGCAATCAGTGACATGCCACTGGCCACGCTGATTGGCTCAGGGCAGGACACATTAGCCAGTCCAATTGACATTCAGTTCAGTTCAGTTGCTCAGTCATGTCCGACTCTTTGTGACCCCATGAATTGCAGCACGCCAGGCNTGACTTGCATACAGATTTCTCAAGAGGCAGGTCAGGTGGTCTGGTATTCCCATCTCTCTCAGAATTTTCCACCGTTTTATTGTGATCCACACAGTCAAAGGCTTTGGCATGGTCAATAAAGCAGAAATAGATGTTTTTCTGGAACTCTCTTGCTTTTTCCATGATCCAATTGACATTAGCCAGTCCAATTCACATTTTTAATGGGTAGACTCCAAGCGAAGTTCAAATAGTAGATGGTTAATGAGAACGAGGGGGAAAGGCTTGGCTCACTCACAGACTAATCATGTTTAGGTAAGTCCTTTTCGCCAGTGATGTATACTGTTCTCTCACCTGCTGCAGGTAGATATGCATGAAATGAATGCATGCGTGAATGAAAGGCTGAACAAACACTTGGTCCCTGGCTGGGAGGTGTCCCCAGGACTTAAGATCTAGGGCTGGCGCTGTCCAGTCTGTTCTCCCCTCCAGTCTTCACATGCACCCTCCCTTCTGCTCAGCATCCTCCCCGAGTCTCACAGGAGCATCTGTCCTCGGAGGCCTTGCAGGACCACTGAGACTCAGTGATTTCCCTGGCTCCGTTGCCACCTGTGCTGTATGAACTTTCTGTTCTGTAACATGCATCATCCCTGTAATACTTGTACAGGGCTTCTCTTTTGCTCTGGACTGGAACCCCCATGAGGGCAGGAATTCAGTCTGGATCCTTAGCGACCAGCGGTGTTCCCGCATGTGCTACTTTGTTGGTCTCAGTGGAGGTGGGAGAGGTATGACTGTGCTAGGCTTTCCTCTGACACTGAGCATCAGGAAATGAGTTTGCGGAACCCATCCTGACTCAAGGGCTAAGCTCGACTAGGCCAGGGAAGGCTAAATCCTCTGGCCAGTGACCCGTGCTCATTGTCAGTGTGGTATGTGGAATGGTTTGCCGAAGGTTTCTAGTAAAGTTTTGCTTCCTCTTAGAAGAGAATCAGAGGACTTCCCTGGTGGTCCGGTGGCTAAGACTCCATGCTCCAAGTGCAGCAGGCATGGGTTCGATCTCTGGTTAGGGACCTAGATCTCACACGCAGCAACAAAGATAGAAGATCCCACATGCTGCAACTAAGGCCCAACACAGCCAAATAAATAAATAAATGTATGTATATTTTTAAAGAGAAAGATCAGTTCTTCTTTTTAATAACAACAAAGGGGTGTGTCACAACAGTTACTACTAAGGACCATCTGCCCTAGGGCAAAGACAATGTTGTGGGTGGCAAAGGGAGTACAGAAGAAACAGGCATCCTCAACATTGCTGAGCTGTTGGCTTCGCCAGCCCAGAAGCTGCCCCATGGGACTTCCCTGGTGGTCCAGTGATGAAGAATCCACCTCGCAGTATAGGGGACATGGGTTTGCCTGGTCAAGGAACCAAGATCCCATGTGCCATGGAGAAAGTAAGAAATCCCTAGAATTTCTTTCCTTCTTAAGGCTGGAATAATATCCCATTGTATATATATGCTACATTCTGTTTATCCACTCATCTGTCATTGGGCATGGGTTATTCCATCTTTTGTCTATTGTGAATAATGCTGCTGTTCAAGTCCCTGCTTTTACTTCTTTTCAATACATACCCAGAAGTGGAAATCCTGGATCATATGGTAACTCTATGTTTAATTTTTGGGACAACCACCAGACTGTTAAATACTACTTTTTTTTAAAAAAGCAAAAAAAAAAAAAAAAAAAAACCATATATTAACCAAAAGAAAAGAAGTTTATTTTGATGAGAGAATCAGAAAGTGTTAAGTGACCAGATCTTATTGAGCTCTGGAAGTCACAGATAAAGGCAATAAGAAAGCAAAAGAAGCACTCATACTGAGAGAGTGCAGAGGTACCATGAGCCCAGAGTTGATGCTGCAGTTTCAGGATGCTGGAGTTGGAAGGGAGGAAAGGTAGGGTCAAGAGGGCAGGCAAGGAGACCTGTGGAGTGCCTGCAGGGGCTGTTCCTAGGAGCTTTTGCACCCATTAACTTATTTAGTCATCAAAACAACCCAGCAGGTGCCCTTATTTTTATGGACAAGTCTTGTCAGCTACTTCAAAGTTTTAATTTTTATTGCTTTTAACAGCCATAAAGAATATTTTTAAAAGGAAAGAAATCATTTTGAATCTACCAGTCTCACGCAAAATTCACTCTAATACTTCCCTGTTCTTTTTGAGGCTTTGCCATAATTCCTGTATTGATTGAATAGTTATACTTTTATATTCTGCTTTTTTATTCCTATAGAAATCTTTTTGTTTATTATTTTTAATAGATGTATATATGCATCAAGTGGTTTCATTTCAGTTCAGTTAACCATTCCCCTACTGCTGAAAATGTACATGGTCTTCAGTTCTTCACTGCAGTTTTATAAGTTATTATAGAATCTTATTGTGTAACTATTATATAGCTTAACATCTTATAATTTTAGCAGTAAAGTGCTTCATCTATGTAAATTTTTCCTTTTAGACATTTTTAAAAAATACTTATTTCTTGTGGGATGTAAATTCCCCGCCCAGGGACTGAACTCGGGCTACAGCTGTGAAAGAGAGCACCGAGAGCTAAACCACTGGATCCCTAGGCAGTTTCCTGTATTTTGCTTCTTTACGCCCTCTGCCCAGTTATCTCCTGTGTGACTTTAGCAGTTTTGCATTAAAATGAACGCCTTAGATATCGGAAGCAAAAATAGGTTCAGTTCTTCTCAGTTACTTCTTAATCTTGGGCAAGTTATATTTAATTTCATTAAGCCTCACATTTCTCATTTTCAAAAACAGAAACACTGATAGTACCTACCTCCTTGGATTACTGCGAAGATTAAATGAGATCACAGATATGAATCACCTTAGTACAGTGCCTGGTGCCTAGAATATGCTCAATTAATTTTAACCCTCTTCGCTCTTACAAGTTATCCCCCTACCTGATTTCCTCCTCTCCTTCCTTATCATCTTGTGTTTCCCTTTTTTCCCTGTTGCCTCCCACCCTTGAGTGGCTGAGCTGCTGGGAGACAGTTACGGGTGGGCGGGTTGTACAGAGCCAGCCCTGCCGTTGTGCTCACACACAGATGTGATGTGATCTGACTAAACATCGTTGTCACTCCAGTTGTCTGTGTCTCCATTCTGAGGGATTGATGGTCAACAGAGGAACTGCAGAATTGGAAGGATGTACAGATACCCCGTCTCAGGTGCCCTGTGCTTCTCATAAGTGCTGCCTAGGAGAACTGACATTCGCCTGGGATTGTTGAGGTGAAAGGGAAGGTGAAAGGCGCTCAGTCATGTCCCACTCTCTGCAATCCCATGGACTCTATAGTCCATGGAATTCTCCAGGCCAGAATACTGGATCTTCAGGGGATCTCCCCAACCCAGAGATCAAACCCAGGTCTCCCACATTGCAGGTGGAGTCTTCACCAGCTGAGCCACAAGGGAAGCCCAAGAATACTTGAGTGGGTAGCCTATCCCTTCTCCAGCAGATCTTCCTGACCCAGGAATCCATCTGGGTCTCCTGCATTGTAGGAGGATTCTTTACCAACTGAGCTATCAGGGAAGCCCCTATTGGCAAGGATGTTCATGGGAAAAAGTAGCCTCCTAACCTCCAGCTGATTCAGGCTCCGCTGCCACAGTTGCAAACCACAGCTGGCTGTTTCTCCTCAGAGCAAATAAGGAACAGAAGGTCCAGTCCACGTGTCTTTAGTACCTAGTCCTCGAGAGGCACTTTATATATAAGCTTTCTTACTGAGATGTGAAGTGCGACAGCTTGCCCCAAGACCACTGAGTGACTCCAAGGCCTACACTCTCCACTGCATAGCTCATCTGCATGTTAGTCATTTTTCATGTATTTAATATTTGAAGATATAGTACAGTGTATATTTTTATAGTAGAAATTCCTTCTCATGTGTACTTATTTCTCATTCTTTCTGTCTCCTTTGTTTTTTATTTTTAATTTTCCATATTTTTGCCTTGAGTCCAGCCCCATTGTTTTTATGAAGACTCTGATTCGCAGTAGCTGCAGGGTTCTACTCTGATTTAGGTGCTTCTCCTCTGGGCTCCCAAGAATCAGGCTCAAGCCCTGACATTAGTATGACTAAGCCACAGAGATCTGATTTGATATCCAGTTGGGTAACATTAAAGTGTCTCTAAGAATCAGAACCCAGCACATGTTCATGGCAGCATGATTCACAGTAACTAAACTGTAGCTATGACCCAAGTGTCTATGACAGATGAACAGATAAACAAAATGTGGTATATCCATACAATGGAATAGTATTCGACCTTTAGAAAGGGAAGGAATTCTGACACATGCTCCATATGTATGAATTCTGAAGTTAGGTATATTTTACCACAGTAAAATACTTTGTCAAAGAAAAAAAAATCAGGACTCAACCAAGAATATGAGGAACATGAAAAGAGGTTCATTGAAAAAAGTTAGCAGCAACTTGCATGAGAAGCCTACAGCTCAAATGAGAGGAAAGAATTGAGTTAGATTATAATTTAGACTCAAGAAAACCAACTCTGTTGCAAGGGTAGAAACTTGACATTCCCCATTGTCATAGCAACCCTAAGAGGGGTTGGGATCTTCTTAGCAAAGAATCACCTGGGCATCTGTGTGCCCAGAGGTCACCTATGGCCTGTGGGGAATGTCAGTCCCTACAGATAGTATCAGTAATTTAAGAGTTGCAAGCACTACTGAAGTATTTGAAAAGGTTTTGCTTATTCAGTTCAGTTCAGTCACTCAGTCATGTCCGACTCTTTGCTACCCCATGGACTGTAGCACACCAGGCCTCCCTGTCCATCACCAGAGTTTACTCAAACTCATGTCCATTGAGTCAGTGATGCCGTCCACTCTTATCCTCTGTCATCCCCTTCTCCTCCCGCCTTCAATCTTTCACAGCATCAGGGTCGTTTCAAATGAGTCGGCTCTTCGCATCAGGTGGCCAAAGTATTGGAGTTTTGGCTTCAACGTCAGTCCTTCCAATGAATATTCCGGACTGATTTCCTTTAGGATGAACTGGTTGGATCTCCTTGCAGTCCAAGGGACTCTCAAGAGTCTTCTCCAATACCACAGTTCAAAAGCATCAATTCTTTGGTGCTCAGCTTTCTTTATAGTCCAACTCTCACATCTCACAGCTTGTTAGGACAAGCATTTGAATCACTTAAAAAGAAAATGAATGTATTAAATTCATGAATACGGTTTTTAAAGTTTCAGGGAATTTAATAAAGCTGTTAATGGTACCAGTTGAGATTTGAACTTACTTAAACCTATTCAACTTGAGTTAATCCATTCTCTTTATAAATAGAATAATAAGGTGTAGACTAAACACCACTGCCTAAAGAAGATAGATGTTTTAAGCTGGTAATTTTAAAAACCAAAGTAACCTACGTGGTCTTTTCTGTACACAAAAGCTACCCTTAGACATTTAAAAAATTTATACTGACTGCCTCAGTTCTAGAACTTTCTACTCCACAGCACACTTGCTGATTTATCTGTGGGTTTCTTCCACTAGTACACAAAGTCCTTGAGGCCACAACCACATTTGTGTCCTAAGCACCTAGTATGGCACCAGGCACACAAAAGGTGCCCAGCAGGTGGTTGAAGGAGGTGGCTTAGGGGGAAAAGACATGCTTGAATTTATCCAAGTGTTATGCTTGCTAATTTTGTACACATACAACGTTCAGTAGATACCTGCCCAGATACATGCAGTAACTTCTGTTTTGATATCTATGTGGACATTTGCTAGATGAATCCGTCCACTTGCTTTAGTCGATTACTGTAAATACATTATAACAAGTACAACTGGACAAAGAAATTATGAGGACCATTATTATTTTTTTCTGTTGTTCATTTACTAAGTTGTGTCCGACTCTCTGCGACCCCATGAATTACAGCACACCAGGCTTCCCTGTCCTTCTCTATCTCCTGGAATTTGCTCAGACTCACGTCCATTGAGTCAGTGATGCCATCCAACCATGTCATCCTAGGTTCCTCTCTTCTCATGCCCTCATCTTCCTCAGCATCTGGGTCTCTGCCAGTTGACTCAGCTCTTCACATCAGCTGGATTATTATTTTTATTTTCCCCCTAAGGACCTTATTTAGTCATGTCTACATGATGAGTTCCTGATCCATATTTGCCCAATACCCTCCCGAGAGAAAAATATTGCATCTGTGAGACTCCCTTCCTTGGGTGGCCAGTGCCACACAGGAGACTGTCCTCTGCCGTGCTGAGCTCACGATCACATCTCTGGACCCAGAGGCAGTGTGTATGGGCAAAAGCATCCAGGATTCAGGGCTTCCCTGGTGGCTCAGTGGTGAAGAACCTGAAACAGCGCAAGAAACAGTGGTTTATTTCCTGGGTCGTGAAGATGCCCTGGAGAAGGAAATGGTAACCCACCCCAGTCTTCTGACTTGGGAAATTCCATGGACAGAGAAGCCTGGCAGGCTACGGTCCACGGGGTCGCAAAGAATAGACAGGTCTTAGCAACTAAACAACAATAATCAAGGATTCAAGCTCGGGAACAAATAGAGAGAGGGCTCCCAAAGCATCTTGAGAAAGCTGGGGGCAGAAATATCCTCTCTCCAAGGCGGGAGCCATGTCTTCACGCATGGTTTCCTCTTTTGGCACCTTTCCCCTCATGGCGGGGCAGATCCGGGAGTGAAGAAAAGGGTGGCGGTGGGCCCTTGGCTGTCAGGCTGTTAGTGACGAGCTGTTTTCAGCAATTATGCCCTTCCAGCCAGGGTGTGACGGCTGGCACCTCTGGTAATGAGATGATTTCCAGGGCTTCGTGTTTAAGGCTCTGCTGGCTTCCTCTTGGCCTTCGCTTGCCGCTCTCCTTGGCAGCTTCAGAGTTTACTGACATTATTACCAATGTGACATGTTCCTCTTGGCCAACACAAAAACTCAGGGAAGACATGCCAGTCTGCCATGAGAGGGGGCCCTTGGAGGGAAACATGAAGCTGGGTGTAGCCACCACAGCAGACTTGTCCCCAGGGAGTAAGAGATACAGGCTCATCATGCTGCCTCTCTAGAATAACCCATCCCTGACTTTGTTGGCAAGTGGAAATTCCCATTGCCCACTCGAGTAGCAAGGGGGCTTTTTTCTTAGATAGGCCTAGCGTTGTTGGTAAAGTTGTCATACTGGCTAGAAAAATGATTCACTCAGTAACTCACCAGCTAATTTATTTTTTTGAATTGAGATTCCTTTTTTTTTTTTGTTATTTATTTATATATTTTTTGGCTCTGCTGGATCTTTGTTGTTCCTGTGGGGTTTCTCTAGCTGTGGCTACTCTCTAGTTACAGTACACCAGCTCATTGCAGTGGCTTCTCTTGTTTCAGGGCACAGGTTCTAGAGGGAGTGGGCTTCAGTAATTGCAGCACACAGGCTCAGTAGCTGTGGCATGTGGGTTTAGTTGGTCCGCAGCATGTATGATCTTCTGGGACCAGGGATCAAACACGTGTCCCCTCTATTTCCAGGTGGATTCTAAACCACTGGACCACTAGGGAAGTTCTCATCAAATAGTTGTTGAGAAACCACTGTTTGGCAAGGGAAGACTGATGCTGGAGGTGAACAAAGAAAATGCGGTCCCTCCTGCCATGGAGCTCATGGGCTGGAGAGAGACACTCACATCAGTCCAGTGGCCACCATGGTTGATGTGTAGTTGTGATAAATGATGGGAAGACAAAGTGCACATGCTGTGAGCATATACAACAGGACTACAGGCTGGAGAGAAGGAGTCCTTATGGAAATGACATTTGCACTAGGATCCAACAGCGAGAATTAGACTGAGAGTGGGATATGGGGCAGAATGGAGTGGAAAGCCTTGGGGGCCAGAGGAGAGGTATCTGCAAAGGCCCAGGGGGAGCAGGAAGCCTGGGAGAAGGTTGTGTGGCTGGAGTGCCCAGAGCCCAGGGGTCACGCAGTACGAGGCTCAAGGGCTAGCAGGACGGGATGATGCAGACCTAGGTACAAACCGTCAGATCTTCCCAAGAATTCTAAGGTAAGAGGAAGGCCACTGAGGGCTTTAAGCAGCAGAGATGAGAGGCTTATAAGAATATTATTCCGGATGCTGTGGAATGGGTCAGAGTGGGTAGTGAGGCCATCCGTGTGCCATCACAGTGNTCTCTAGCTGCGGCTACTCTCTAGTTACAGTACACCAGCTCATTGCAGTGGCTTCTCTTGTTTCAGGGCACAGGTTCTAGAGGGAGTGGGCTTCAGTAATTGCAGCACACAGGCTCAGTAGCTGTGGCATGTGGGTTTAGTTGGTCCGCAGCATGTATGATCTTCTGGGACCAGGGATCAAACACGTGTCCCCTCTATTTCCAGGTGGATTCTAAACCACTGGACCACTAGGGAAGTTCTCATCAAATAGTTGTTGAGAAACCACTGTTTGGCAAGGGAAGACTGATGCTGGAGGTGAACAAAGAAAATGCGGTCCCTCCTGCCATGGAGCTCATGGGCTGGAGAGAGACACTCACATCAGTCCAGTGGCCACCATGGTTGATGTGTAGTTGTGATAAATGATGGGAAGACAAAGTGCACATGCTGTGAGCATATACAACAGGACTACAGGCTGGAGAGAAGGAGTCCTTATGGAAATGACATTTGCACTAGGATCCAACAGCGAGAATTAGACTGAGAGTGGGATATGGGGCAGAATGGAGTGGAAAGCCTTGGGGGCCAGAGGAGAGGTATCTGCAAAGGCCCAGGGGGAGCAGGAAGCCTGGGAGAAGGTTGTGTGGCTGGAGTGCCCAGAGCCCAGGGGTCACGCAGTACGAGGCTCAAGGGCTAGCAGGACGGGATGATGCAGACCTAGGTACAAACCGTCAGATCTTCCCAAGAATTCTAAGGTAAGAGGAAGGCCACTGAGGGCTTTAAGCAGCAGAGATGAGAGGCTTATAAGAATATTATTCCGGATGCTGTGGAATGGGTCAGAGTGGGTAGTGAGGCCATCCGTGTGCCATCACAGTGGTCAGTGGGAAGCAAGGAGGTGATGAGGTACGCAGGGGACATGGGAGACCCGGTCCCCTATCCTCCCTCCCTGCTTCCCTCTCCCCTCACTTCCTTCCTTCCTTCCCTCCCTCCTTCCCCTCCAAACCTATCTACTTTCTCTGCTCCAGAAGACAGAAATGGACTCTTTTTCTTAGAAGATCTTTACAGTTTTCAAGTAAAATTCGCTGCTTTTATCTTTATGGGGAACTTCCTCAAAGAAACAGGTACCTACAGTTCTCTGCCAGAGGAAAGATTTTAGGAAAGCCATGTTCAGTTCTGAAGGAGTGAAGGGCTTCCTCATAAACGCAGTAGACCCTCCTACACCACCCCAAGAGCCCCCTGCCTAGGCCCATTAGAACCCCTAAAGTGATCTGATTTCCATCAATCCCAAAGCCAGCTAAGCAAGGTCACATTTACAGGACTCCCTCCCAGCAACCATCCAGAAAACAATAAAAACAGATGCAGGCCCTGCTGTGGTACAGAAGCCCACTTTGGAAACCAGGGGGTCAAGTGCCCATTACCCAGGTAAGCGGGCTCTCCATGGGAGAGCAGAAGTGCATGTCTACATGCCAAGAGGAGAGGTGCTGGGAACCACTGGGGCCGCCTGGGAAAGGAGGCCTCATCCAGGCAGTGCTAATCAAACCGGACAATGCCACGGAGCTGGCGTGGCTGAGCCAGGAGCGAGGCAAGGACGGGCTGGGGGAGAAGGGCCTCCTTTCCTCCAAAATCAATGTCCCTGTTAACTTGGGCAGAAGAAAATCTGACAGCTCTGGAAACCTGCCCATCTGATGAGAAGGAGGAAGCTGAGAAGCGGTTGGAGCCCGAGAAAGCCCCGGGATGCCGGCGCGATCAGTTGCCCGTTGGGGACCCAGTGGCAAGTCAGCTCTGCTGTGCTTTTACCGAAGCCCAAGAGGACAGGTGCTGCTGCTGCCCATCCCCATACGGCCTTCCCAGCTGGTCATAACGTGCCTGCCCCTCCGGTGATCCCAGCTGGATCTGTTTTATAAAAGATCCAAGAAACCAACGGGCCGTCGGCTTCTGAACCCAAGCTCCCTGAGGTCTGGACAGTGTAGGGCTATTCCATTTTCTGTTAATATCTGGGATTTAACCGAGAGGCAACTGGCATAACTGAAACCTACAGAGAAACTGAAGTCTAGCCACGGAAATTCTAGTGACAAGCCACCCTGTTGTGGATAAAGTGATGCTTTTCGACTGGTCCATGATACTTATTTAAGGCCACTTGTGAAGAGAATAATAAGAATCCACAACCCTATTATTCATGTTTTAATATGAATATTATTAATTATGTGGCTAATGCCACAACCTACATGATTCATATTTCAGAATCCAAAAAGCTCTGAAAGCCAAAAAATTTTATTATAAGTTTTCAGCTGATTTCACTTGGGAGCAAAACCTGCCCTAAACTGACATGGGGCAATTGGTCGACTCCATCCACTGTGTTTGACTAGTCCTACATTTTGCGCCAGGTTTCTGGGTGGGGTGACATAAGATAAACTTCCTGTGTAACCTTTTACCTTTCCCAAAAGGTTCTTCATTCTAAAATACCTTTGTCTCCCAGCCTTTCTAACCTGTGATGGTAAACTTGCATTGTTATGGGTTTGAGGCCTTGTGGTCTAGTGGACAATTAGGAAACCCGAGGGCAGACTAAATAGAGCCCTTTGCGCTATAAATATTTAATAGCCATAGAGATGTTTGGGGTTGATGGAACTGTGGAAATTCCTCTTCCATAGTCTGAGTCCAAATTTCAATGGAGACTGCATGCGGTGAAAAAAGCATGGGTTTGGGAGTCAGAAGGTGCCTGGGCCATTATTAATGACCCATGTGGCCTTGGGCAAGACTTTTCTCCTCCCTGGATTTCATCCATAAAGTGAAAGACGTGGACAATATGGTCCCTGAGGACACTTTGGGTTTTTATATTCCATAATTCTGTGAGCTACCTACAGGAGGGATGAGGGGCTGAGTAGCAAGAAACTCAGATAAGGCCTCGAAGTGGGGAAAGCAAGGACACAGGTACCTGTTCTGGTCCATTCCTAGGGATGGAAATAACAGCCAGTCAGCTGAGGTTGGGCAAAGTGTGCCTCCATGTACGGAACCACTCATACATCCTTGGTGCTGGGTGATCGATACACCCAGGATCTGGGATGGCAACGGGCCTGCCAAGGAGTGAGGCTGAGGAGGATCCCTGTCGTGCCGGGGCTGTGACACTGCATTCTGCTGAAATCAATTTGGCTCCGTTTCATGTGTACCTAGCAGATTTACCAGATTGTGAAAATGAATGTTTTCTATGCGTGCGGCTGATTTTTGCATGCATCTGTTCACTCATCTAAACCTTAGTTACATGCTGCTAGAAGAACGAAAGGCTATAATTTCTTCTCTTTGAAGCAAGAGTGGTAAAGGCACCATGATTTCTGCTTTACAGATCTGCGTCAAAATGGTGCACCGCTTTCCTTCTTATTGTCCCAGGATAAAAAAAAAAAAAAATGAAATGATATGGCGGTATTTTCTACTGCATTTGCAAATGATCCTGACTGACTTTAATGAAGAGCCCAGTGCCTGAGAGCATGGTTTTCAGAATGTAAATATCCAGTGAATGCAAACATGAATATTTAACTGTATCATTTTCATGTGACATTAATAAGCCCTTGTTGGCTTGTCATGTTTCCATTTTAGATGACAGTGCTTCCTTCAGATGTCAGTGGTCATGCTCCAAGACAATGATACTAGTACTTATTCAGTGTTTGCCATTTCTGGGATGCTTTTATCACCCTTAATTAGTAGCCCACAAATAATCTCTGCTGCATAGCTTAGTGCTGTAGTCTTCAGTGTTCACGAGAAGAATATGCTCCAGTGACTAATAAATAGGATGGATTTTAGAATCAGTCAAACTCAGATTGGACTCTGATTTACTGAGTATGTGCCTCTCGGCAAGCCTCCAACTCCTCTTCTGTAAAATGGGGATTTGTTGTTGCTCTTCAGTCGCTTAGTTGTATCTGACTCTTTGCAACACCAAGGACTGTAGCCCGCCAGGGTCCTCTGTCCATGGAATTTCCCAGACAAGAATACTTAGAGTGAGTTGCCATTTCCTCCATTCAGGAGATCTTCCCAATCCAGGGATCTAACCTGTGTCTCCTGCTTTGGCAGGGGGGTTCTTTACTGCTGAGCCACCAGGGAAGCCCTGGGCTTATCACAGAGTAGTAGGTTTGAAGATTAAATCAGAACATGAATGTCAGGACCTCCCTGGCAGTCCGGTGGTTAAGACTTCATGCTGCCAGTGCAGGGGAGGCAGGTTTGACTCCTGCTCAGGGAACTAAGATCCCACATGCAGAGTGGTATGGCCGAAAAAAAAAAAGTGCATGTTGACAGCATAACCTAGTGCCCGGCCTACAATAAGTGCTCAGGATATCTTAACCTGAAACTAGATGATGGCCACTCTGTTGTCCCCTGGTCCTCCACCCCTGGGAATCGCATCACAGCACAAAATTTCCTATCACAGAAAACTCCATAGGCCATTGTTATGGACCAAAATCACCCCACCTTTCCTACGCCCTCCTTGCTTCCTCTGCATTCTTATTTTATTTTGCAGAGAAATTGGGTTTTCCTCTCTCATTCCTAGTTCATCCCCGCCTTGTCCTGAGGGTTCTTTTCACTAGCAAATGGCCTAACCAGTTGTTTTTTTTTTTTTTTTTTTGCTTGTTTTTAAACAGAAATAGTTCTTTCTACCCTTAGCCTTTCTATACCAACTTTATCAAAGGCAATAATTAAAATAAAAAAATTTTAAAAGACCATTTTCTCTTTGAAGAATTCTGACACTAGCTCTTAAGTTACCCTTTCCTCCTCCTCAGCATTTAGATATTATGGGTTACTGCAAGTGCTGGTTCAAGGGCTGGCAAACCCATTGAAAAATTAAGGAATTTACCCAGGTCTTAGAGTCCGAGACAGAGACTGAATTCAGAGCACGGGAATTAAGACTCCTAGATGTTCCTTTATCCCAAAGGCAAGGTTTCTTTCAAACACTGAAATGAAAAATTGGGAAGAGGGACTTGGTCCAGTGGCTATGACTCCACACTCCCAATGCAGGGGGCCTGGGTTCAATACTTGGTCGGGTAACTAGATTCCACATGCCTCAACTAAGAGTTCTCATGCTGCAACTAAAGATCTTGCCTGCCTCAACTAAGACCTGGTGAAACTGAAGTTGCTCAATTGTGTCCGGCTCTTTGCGACCCCATGGACTGTAGCCTACCAGGCTTCTCCGTCCATGAGATTTTCCAGGCAAGAAAGAGTACTGGAGTGAGCTGCCATTGCCTTCTCCAGGGAATCTTCCTGACCCAAGGATCGAACCCAGATATCCTGCGTTTCAGGCAGGCACTTTAACCTCTGAGCCACCAGGCCTCCTAAACAGATCTGGTGCAGCCAGATAAATAAATATTAAAAAAAATTGGGGAGAGAGCCAAGGTGGGGCTCCTGAAGCACAAGTTTCTCTTGTGACCCCAGGGTAGCATGCCTGGACCCGGTCATCCCACTTTGCCTCTTGAGGTGACACTTCAGCCCCAATTGGTCACCAGGACCGGTAGGATCACCCCGTGGAACAACTGTGAGGAGCCGCATTCCTAGGAATGAAGGTTAGACGTCACAGTTCCAAAAGAGGCCTGAAACCCTACAAGCTTCAAGACACAACTTTTGCGTGTGGATGGATGTGTTCTGAGGTGTGTGTGTGTGTGTGTGTGTATGTGTGTGTAGATGGTATTATGTGGATGCTGTATGTAGATGTGTTTGTGTGAATGCTCTGTGTGGATAGGTGTGTACAGTTGTGTGTGTGTGTGTTGTATCTCTAGGAGTATGATGTGTTTGTGTGTGGATGGCGTGTATGAATGGGTGTGTAGATGTACGGGGAGAGCATGTAGGGGTTGTGGGTGATGAGGGAATGTGTGTATGAGAGAATGGGTGAACCTTAAAATGTTCAGAGCAAGAACTTCCCTAGGGTCCAGTGGTTACGACTCTGCGATTCCAATGCAGGGGATATGGATTTGATCCCTGGTTGAGGAGCTAAGATCCTGCATGCCACACAATGCGGCCAAAAAGAAAAAAATAGTTCAGAGGACATCTTACAAGCAGAGCAGCCTGGCAGCATTTGCTGTAGGTATGATTATCCATTCTTACTTCAATCATTTCTAAACTGTAGTCAAACAGCATAACATAATAATTATGTTCATCATGATTAGCTCAGTATTTACCAAGTGCTTCAGTGTTCAAAGCATTGCACTGGTGAGCGTTGGCAGGGGACAGAGGAATATAAAATAGCCGTTTTATTTTTCTCATTGTCCAGTTTAAGCTCTGGCTTGTTTGACACAAACAGCACTCACCAAGCTCCACCAAGTTCTAATAAGATTTGGCAACTTGTCCTGGTTTGAACTGATTTCTCACCAAATGAAAACATTTAATGTGAAAAATGCCAAATTTGGGACTTCTCTGGTGGTCCAGTAGCTAAGGCTTCCCTCTCTCCATGCAGGGGGCCCGGTTTTGATCCCTGATCAGAGAATAGCATCCCACATGCCACAGCTAAGACCAGATGCAGCCAAATAAATAAATAAAATTTTAAATACCAAATTTGGGACAGAAATCTATTTTTCAGGATGTAGCCTCAAATTATATTTTAATGTACCGTTGAAGATGTTTTTGCTGAAAAATAGTTCCCAGTGACTGTGTCCTTATGTTTATCGGTCACGGCCACAGTGGAATAGACCTGAAAAGCTGAGCAAGGCTGAGTAAAAGAAGGCGGCAAATAAGATAAATATGCCAGCTCTTTTCTAGTGCCTTCTGGCTGGGATTTCGTGGGAAGTGGCAGGGGGTCTTCATGTATGCAACAGGTAGGATTGGATTTTCTTCCTTCCCATCGACAATGGCATCATGCTTATGCAAGATGTGAGTGACCCTGGAAGTGTAAGGGCCACGTAATTACGTAGGCATTTGCTCATTCTTTCTCAGCCAGGTCAGCTCCTAACCAGATTCTCTTGCTCAAGGACGTGAGTTCATCCCTGGTACTTCCTTCCCAGGGATGATTTTCACTGAGAATGTAGTGTGTTTCCTAAAAAGAATTAGATTCTATATTGGTTGTACTTAAATGTGGAACAGCTGTCTTCTGCTTGGGCTTCCCTGATAGCTCAATTGGTAAACAATCTGCTTTGCAATGCCCGAGACCCCGTTTAGATTCATGGATTGGGAAGATCTGCTGGAGAAGGGTTAGCCTACCCACTCCAGTATTCTTGGGCTTCCCTTGTGACTCAGCTGGTAAAGCATCCACCTGCAATGTGGGAGACCTGGGTTCTATCCCTGGGTTGGGAAGATCCCCTGGAGAAGGGAAAGGCTACACACTCCAGTGTTTTGGCCTGGAGAATTCCATGGAGAAGTCCATGGGGTTGCAGAGAGTTGGACATGACTGAGCAACTTGCACTGTCTTCTGCTTAGATTTCAACACATAAGTCTTTCCCTTTGTGTGTGTGTATGTGTGTCACATACACACACACACACAGAATATGAGTGAGAGATAAAAATGTAAGTGCTGAGCTAAGATAGGAAGACCTTGGTTCTAGTTCTTGCCCTCCCTCTTGTTAGATGTGGAAATTTGTGTGGTAGACATCAGCCAGTTAGTCACCAAAACCCTCTTCTACTTCCTTTTGCTACATAGATGATATTTCCCACCCTCCTTTGCAGTGTCATATTGCCATGTGATTTATCTTTGACCCCACAGAATGTGGATGGAAGTGATGTATACTTCCAGCGGTGTATGCATGCTCACTCACTCAGTTGTGTCTGACTCTGCAGTCTCATGGACTGTCACCAGCCAGGCTCCTCTGTCCATGGCATTTCCTAAGCAAGAATACTGGAGTGGGTTGCCATTTCCTACTCCAAGGGATCTTCCCGACCCAAGAGTCGAACCTGAGTCTCCTGCATTACTGGCGGATTCTTTACCACTGTGCCACCTCCAAAGCCCAAAAACCTCTCACCCACAAAAACTTTTCTCTATCTTCCATATAGCAGCCAGATGAGAGACTTTGGTCATTGTGGATTAAGATGAGAACCACTGACACACTGGGTCCCAGAAGACGTAGCACCCCGACTCCACCCCATCACAGATTAGTTTTGACAAGAATAATAAAGGAACTACTAGTGTGTAAGCCCCTATGATTGTGGGTGTCTGTTACAGCAGCTCATACTGCTGTGGTTAAAACGTGAGGTCTGCCCTCTTCAATCTCTATAGCTGTAAGGTAGGATTTACTTTTTTGAAAAGCTCCACGTAATCCCCTTGAGGTCAAAATGTGATGTGTGTAAAACTATTTTCTTATTCCATGTTCTCTTCCTGCTCTTCCTCATGCAGTTTTACTTAGTTGCAGTAATTGTTTCAATATAATTTTATATTTAGCTCTTTTTCACTTAGCACACCACAAGCATTTTTTCCGCATCACTGCAGTCTTCGTAATTATAAATGTTAATGACTGTTTAATATTCCATCAAGCTGATGTACCATAATTGTCTAAAACAAGTGTGAGATGCTGCTGTTATACCCTGCTTTGAAACAATCCAGCTTATCAAAACAGTTAAGTCAGGGGGGTGACTACTAAAGTTAAAGGCATTTTTTCTCATCAAAAGAATTCTCTGCAAGAGACTTTTAAATACTGAGTTCCCCTTGTGTTTCTTTAGTATAATTTAAATTACAAACATGTAATATACCCTCAGCCACCTACTATGCAAAGCAAGATACCTGTATTTTATTATACAAATGTTGATACGTGCATTCTTGGCTTCTGGTTGCAAAGAAACCCAGGTTCCCTAAAGCAAATCTGATCTGGGTAATGTTTCCTGAGTGTTGGACCTCC
>SJYA01001709.1:173367-202225 GCA_006410615.1 Neotragus moschatus | reverse complement strand
CATCACTTCATTCCTCTCCTGTTGGCCCCCAGGGGACTGAGGAGTCTGTGCAGCATAGTTTGAGCAATTCTCTCTGAAATGTTTCCAAGATCTTTCTAATCAGGACCTTTTAGGATGTGACTACAGGGCAGAGAGCACTTCCCAGTTGGCACTAGTGGTAAAGAACTTACCTGAAAATGCAGAAGACTTAAGAGACATGGGTTTGATCACTGGGTTGGGGAGATCTCCTGGAGCGAGGCCATGGCAAACACTCCAGTATTCTTGCTGGGAGAATCCAACAGACAGAGGAGCTTGGTGGACTACAGTCCATGGGGTCACACAGAGTTGGACATAACTGAAGCGACTAAGCGCGCACACACATGAATACAGAATCTTAGCAGGAAGAAGAACACAGAATTCTCATGTCCTCATAAATACAATCTGACCTGTTGCTTTTTTCTCTATTGTTTAGTACTGACTGAAAGTAGTATACCTATTGATTCATGGAAGTAAAGAAGTTTTAAATCAAAGAGCCATTAAAATATATGAAGTCATTTTGTTTACTTCTCAGGCTTAATCCAAATTTGAATATGTGGCTGCCTTGAATGTAAGTCTTCAGACTGTTCTGCTAAACTGGTGATTTCTCTTTACAAATATTCCAAGACAAAAGTGTGCCCACTTTTCACATAATGAGACTTTTGAGGCCGAATACAAATGATGCTATTCTTATATCAGGGTGAAATAACTTGCTCACATCTCTGCTTTGTGTCTGCCCCAGCACTTGCCCTGTTCTTGAATGTATGCCTTGAAGTAAATATGTTAAAAAGTAAGAATTTCATTCCTAAAGATTTTTTTAATGTTTGCTTTATATTAGTTTCTTACTTCACTTGCAAGTTCAAATCATAAAATGAATAGATGTGGCTTTTATTAAGCTTTGAAGATCTGGTGTGCTTCTATGTGAATATCACTTCATCTATAGCATTTGAATTGGAAAAAAAAAATCCATTGTGTGTTTTCAACAACCTTTTGTCCACAGAGTTAAATGCACTGACAGAGCCTTTTGACAGAATCACAGAAAATTCTCTGCTGAATACTTAATCAGTTCCTAGGTTGGCTTGCTTCCACTTTTCCTTTCTTCAAAACTATGTTGCTAGACTACTAGAGTCTTTTTTATTTGTGAGTCTGAGAGCCTAAGACTAAATAACTTTAAGTATAGTCTATATCATATTTTCATCACATATGTTTTCTCTTTTACATACACACATACATTAGGGTATGTTAAAAGATATGTTTATAATTCTGAAAAGCATGCTTATATTTTTACTAACACAATCTTTTACACTTGACAATTCTTAATTCTTCACATAATATTATTATTCTATCTTTGATTATTAACACAGGAATCTAAATCAGATTGAGTCCTATTTCCAGGAATCAGAATAATTTTGGACAATGAAGAATTTATTGAAAGTTTCTGGCAGACATACTGAATCAAGAATTATGGAGGAAAGCCAATGACATTCAAAATTCTCTCTCTTCCTAGTGCTTCAGAGCAGAAACTGTTTCTGGCAGATTCTGTGGCCAAAAAAGGCAATAATCTTTTGCTTCGAGTCGTCATCCATTAGATGTCTGAGTGAGGGGAGGAAAAGTCAGCTGGTTGACTGATTCCTGCTTTTTCAACTGTTAAGGTAATCAAGCCAACCACATGGTTTATCATTGTGATCTCGACATTAATAGATTTCTCTTGAAGATATTGGTTCTTTTGAAGATGGATCAAATCTTGCCAAAGCTCCTTTCTTATAGACCTAGGAAATGCTAGGGCCCTTGAAGCTATTTTTTAAATCTTACTTTTAATATGGAAAGAGAAAGTTATTTTTGTTTAAACAGGAGTTGAATTTTGGAGAAATGGTGCTTTGAAGAGACACAACACACATTACAACATCATGACATACTCAGCCAGATGTCTGCAAGACAGAAAATCACATGACTAAGCAAGCCATGTAAATGTTCTTTAAGAAGGAAAAAAAACAGAAAAGAAGAAGCAAATGTGCGTCAGACATTTCCTTTTTGTGGAGCACATTATTCCAAATCATGTGGCTGCCTTATGTGTATTATTTGTCAATTACAACGTATCCCCTCGTGTACATTAAACTCAGGGATCATTCTAATTGTGGTCTTGTATCACAATCTGTTCTATATATTTTGCTTGTATATATTTAATTATATGTTTACATATGAAGGCAGCATGTAAGCCTCTCCAGGTATCTGTTAGGGCAGTTGTCAGGATATAGTGAGAAATTGTTCTTTGCCACTCATGGCAACTGTATACAGATTCCATTTATTCTCTTGGGATCCTGGACCCTATAATTGAAAAGTATATGCACTTCACAACCCTGAGCAATATTGGAATCATTGAATTATCTTTTTACATTCTGTGCTGGCAATCCCACGGTAGGTCAGTAAATATTCACTAAGTGAGCATGGTGTAAATCATAGTTTCTCAGCCATACACTGATGGTGGTTCCTCTAGGGAGGTCCTTACCTGGAGAAAAGGGATCAGAGCCCTTTTTAGAAGAAGGAAGGACAATTCCTGTTGGGAAAATGGTCATGGATTTACTGTCACTTCACTCTGTTTTTAACAACACAGTCATTCCTCTGGTGACTGTTGCCACACACAGCCTCTGGCATACAGTAGATACCCAATACATAATTGCTGAATGAAAGAATGAATTCAGTCTCAAGGGCATCTATTTCCTTTTCTCTGCAGCTATACCACTGGCATGGCAACAGCCAGTCAGCACATTATTTTAATAATTTTTTATGCTAGTTTCCATAAGATAGTGATCTATAGATGTTTACTCCCACATCACTATTAATTAAAAAGTTTTGTGTATGTACTCCCAAATAGGTGTTTTATAAATAAAATATTATGTTATATTTTAAACATGTAAAAAGTAGAATGACATTAAGTTAATAAGAGTTCTAACACTTTAATTTCTGCGTTCCAGTAGATTGTCTGCCTTGTCTCCATTCTGGGTGAAAGTGAAAGTTGCCCAGTTGTGTCCAACTCTTTGCAACCCCGTGGACTATACAGTCCGTGAAATTCTCTTGGCTAAAAAGACAAAAGAAGGAAAAAAAATTCAGTTCTTGCTTGTGAAGCATACATCTTCTCTGGTAGACCAGACTAACACAATGAAGGTCATTGATAGAAACGGTGTTTCATGGCAGAGTTTACTAGAAGACTCCTTGTATAAAATTTTCCTGACTACATAGATTTTAAAGCACATTTCATAGTTTATGACCTTTGATTTGTAATAGGATATTTCTGACATTGTAGTGGGCTCAAGCACATTTAGAACTCCTTATTCTTAGATAGGCTCTATTCTGTTGGCATGATCCACAATTAAATGAAAACATTTTTTCATATTAAGGTTTCTCTTTCTCTTATCTTGCAAAATATAACCTCTTACATTTGGCCTTCTAATCACATGACTCAATAAATGTTACTATTTGATGGGACATTTTTGGTTTGAATTTTGACGCAGGAAGAAAGAACATATGGGCCAGGTGTTCTTTGAATACACTGACCAGTTTCATTTACTTCAGGCATGTGGGATGTATTTACAGAACATGAACATAAGCACAGTGATTCTGTAAATAATCCAATCACTTCGGTTTCCTTTGGGGCACCAGTCTGGGTACTGATGTCATGGGAAACATCTTTTCACTTTGATGTCTACATCTCTTCAGGGCTCTTGGGATTTCTCATTATCTAATTGTTCAATCCTCTTTTTTCACTCCTACTTCTTGTCTTTTATGATATTATGACCCATATTGTGTTTTTTCAGCATAATATGGTCCCTCAAATGAAGGACATTTCAATCAGAGTAAAACTAATAAATATCCATATAAAGCAGATTTCTATAGTCATTTGTAGAGCATGTCTGCATGCTCTGTTGTGTCTGACCACATGGAGCCTGCCAGGAGCCTGCCAGCTTCCTCCATCCACGGAATTTTCCAGGCAAGGACACTGGAGTGGGTTGCCATTTCCTCCTCTCTAGGGAGTCTTCTGACCCAAGTCTTCTTCATCTATGCATTGGCAGGTGGATTCTTTACCTCATCTGGAAGGGCAGTCTACCTTAAAAGGGGCTTCCTGGTGGAGCTGGTGGCACAGAATCTGCCAGTCAATGCAGGAGAAGTACGAGATGCGGGTTTCATCCCTGGGTGGAGAAGATCCCCTGGAGAAGGGCATGAAAACCTGCTCTAGTANGCCATTTCCTCCTCTCTGGGGAGTCTTCTGACCCAAGTCTTCTTCATCTATGCATTGGCAGGTGGATTCTTTACCTCATCTGGAAGGGCAATCTACCTTAAAAGGGGCTTCCTGGTGGAGCTGGTGGCACAGAATCTGCCAGTCAATGCAGGAGAAGTACGAGATGCGGGTTTCATCCCTGGGTGGAGAAGATCCCCTGGAGAAGGGCATGAAAACCTGCTCTAGTATTCTTGCCTGGACAGAGGAGCCTGGAGGGCTACAGTCTGTAGAGTTGCAAAGAATTGGACATGACTGAGGTGGCTTAGCACCATCTTAAAAATGGTTTTGAAATAAATCACTTCCAGTCTCTATCTACTGAGTCAGATATATATGCAGGGAGATTACAATGTAACATTGATCTACTCATTCGTACTGTAGGTTGGCTATTTAAAATAATTACGTTAACAGGATGATGGTCTTCATAGAATCTAGGGCGAAAAAAAAAAAAAACTCAAAAGGTAGGATTGGTAGATATGTTTCTCAGAATTACCCTGGGTACTCAGACCAGTACAGGTGTTATAATAAATGAATGTATTGGCATCAGGGTTTGTAAATTTGTTTCTTATTAATTTGGCTAATGTTAGGTCACCTGAGCAAATTTAACTCTGAATCCACTATACAGTGGGCTAGAATCTGTATCATGATGGATCTATGAAGACGTAAAACAAAATGAAGCTCTACCCAGATGGCCTCTTTGACACTGTTCTCTAACTTTGGTAGTAATCCAAATTCTCCATCTGCACGGACTTCTACAGAAAGCATATTGTGTAACAAATTTGTTTCATAGATATTTTGAATAATTATTAACATATCTACCATGTATTCATTATGGTGATGCTAACCACTTTAAGCCAAACCCCCCCAGATGCTAGTCACATAACAGGACAACTGCATTTTTTGTTTGTACAGTACTCCAGTACAGATGTTCCTGGTGGGGAGTTGAAGCGCTTTGCCCCATTCACTTAAACACGGTCCAGGTGGATGGGGACTCTGCCGTTTTCAACCTGTGGCTTCTCATCACAGCAAGGAGGTGACATCATCATAGCTGCTCCCATTCCACAGGGCAACTCAGTCACAGGTCTATATGTAGGTGAAAGGGGGAGAGGATTAAGGAGTATAGTCATTTGCCAGCAACAACTCTCCAGTAAGGAAGGAAAGTATGAAACTTAGAAAACCAGCTAGCCCTCAGCCACCGTCCATAGCAAGATGGAATGCTACCAAGGACAAGAGAAATGTTAATGTAATCATTAGAAATCCTTTGCTTTGCCAAGAAAGACTATTTTATGCTAAGAATAAGGCATGCATCTTACACTAACAGTGAAAGTTTAAATTATGAAGCACAATGTTTAGATTGCTTTCAATATACAAAGAGATGGCCAGATATGACAATTAACTGCCTGATTGCATTGGTGTAGACAAGGCTGACTCCTATGAACCTAAAACACGGATTTTTAATCTGAATTATCTAACTTGCTATACTGCAATCTATAATGGATAAACTCTTCCCTTGTTTATATTACATAAATATTTATAATATAAATATAATATGAATATGTTTTTTCTCCTTTACCAAATTATTTCTAATTGATTGAAATAAACAGAGTTTTACTTTTTCTGGATATATAATAGAGCAAGAAAAAACCTCAAACATTTATTTTACAGTTTTAATATCTGTTTATAGAAATACTCAATGATGTAGGAAGAAATTCCGTGAGATGGATCAAGTTACAGAAAATATCACCCAAAGATAAATATATATTCCTTAGCACCCAAAGATAAATATATATTCCATGTTAGAAACATGGAAATATTTCATAAGCAAAAGATAGACTGAAGTAAATATTGAAGCTACTTTTCCATAAAAGGACCTGAATTCTGTTTTAGTGTATAGTCCAAAGTGTGCCCAGGCTTCTTGTTAATGCATTTTTTCCTTGAAGGTGCTTTGACTCATAATTCTGTATTCAATGAAACAAAAAAGCAAACAAAGAACCAAACAAAATATTTAAAGATCAACTTTTGAGGGCCATTGCCTCTATTTTGTTTTTTATTATTATTTTAGAATTTTTCTCCCAATAAGCTGAATTTTTTCAGCTCTGTAAGTAGGAATCATGGCTAAAGCTTTGAGGAGTAACAAGATCCGTTTGACCAGGCCAGAAGAGTTTTCCCCAAGAAGAGAATGTCGCATCTAATCAGACAAGTGAGGTAAATGTTCTGAGTATCAGCATTTAAGGGCAGAGGATGGATTATGCATGAATATGACAGAATATTGTATAAGATCTAGCTGGGTGTTTTATTAGTTTACCATTAGCAAGGGGACATAGGTCTGGCCTGGACAGTGAATTTGAGTATGCCCAGGGAAGTTTCAGGGAAGTGCCGGGGAAGGTTCTGGGGCTGTAACCTTCCTCTTTAAAGCTACTGTACTGAACAGCTAGAGTTGGGATGGTGATACAGTGATGACAAGGTGTGTGCATGCGAAGTCACTTCAGTTGTGTCAGACTCTTAGCAACCCTATGGACTGCAGCCCGCTAGGTTCCTCTGTCCATGGAATACTGGAGTGTGTTGCCATTTACTTCTCCAGAGGATCTTCCCAACTCAGGGATTGAACCAGGGTCTCCTGCATTGCAGGCAGACTCTTTAACATTTGTGCCATCAGGGAAGCTTGAGCATACTATTGACCTTGGATTTAAATATGAATTCTTTGCTTGAGCATACTATTAAGCAATGTGTTAGTTGTTCAGTTGTGTCTGACTCTTTGTGGCCCCATGGACTGTAACCCACCAGGCTCCTCTGTCCATAGGATTTTTCAGGCATAAATTCTGGAGTGGGTTGCCATGCCCTCCCTCAGGGGTTTTTCCCGATACAGGGATCGAACCTGTGTCTCTTGAATCTCCTGCGTTGCAGGCAAATTCTCTACCACTGAACTGCTGGGAAAGCCCACAATAACAGCGATTAAATACCTTCTCTGTTGGAGGATTAAATATACTTTTATTAAATTTCAGGATAACATTTCACAGGTAGTTTTCTTATTCCCATTTTGTAGATATGGACTGAAAGTTGAAGGCGGTGGGGTGTTCAAGGCCACATAATTATTTGCAGAAGAGGCAGGATTCAATCCACTTGTGTCTGACCCAAAGCCCTTGCTCTTTTTCCTAGGCTAATCCTCTTCCCTCAGTGAGGTACCCACAACAAACTTTCTGGCTCCTCAGTCAAGTTTATCATCACACTTTTGCAGAAGCTGGTCTCCCTCTTGTTCTGACATTAGTGACCGCCCCAGGCAATAGCATTTCACTGCACATGGCAGCAATTATTTACGACTTGGAGGTTTGCAGCCTGGAGCTGGTTTACCTGAACTGTTTTGAACAAAAACAAAAGAATCTCTTTTTCTTGGTTGCTCCAGGATTCTGTGATCCAAAAGAAGTCCGTCTTCTATAAGAGAAGTGAGAAAGGCCCCTTCCAGGCCAGTGGCCTTGCTTGCTTTGCGTGTTTAATTTTCATGCCAAATCTCATCAACTTCTGATATTTCTTTACCGTTACTTACAACTTGCAGAGACTGTCGTGGTGGGCAGGATGGGTGGGAGATCAGAGGGGTGAACGGGATGGACACCAGCCACTAGCAGGTGAAACAGGCACCATCTCCATAAGTCAATGTATGTGAAATCTTTGTCCCTGGAATGTTGAAAAAAATTAATCCCTGTTGCGGACATACTCTGTGTTGCTGCCAGTGTCTCCCTTATCATTTTTCTAAATCTGACCGTTTCTTTAAGACTCAGCTAATGCTTCAACGACTCCAGAAGTCTTTTCCGATCTTTTTATATCCAGGCCCATAGGACCAAACTATACTTCCAAGACACTCTGTTACTGCTTCTACCAGGTTAGCATTACAATCAGTATTTGTGCCTGATAGTAATTTAAAACAATGCATGGGTACTATGGTTTTATTCATCTTTACGCTGCTAGTACAATATTTATTTGTATAATAAATATTTGGCGAATACATCCTACATGGAGATACAAGAAAGAGGAAAATTAGACCCTGTCTGCCTTGCTTTTCTGCTCCTAAGGCCTAAGTGGAGGGATGCCGGCTTAAAGTGAAAGCCACAAAGCTGATTCTTAGTCAAGGAAAAACCAAATTGTGACAATAGTAGGAACACCCTGTAGGCACCATCCTAGGAAGTTACTGTTCCATTTCAGTTTGCACATACTAGATTAACAGTTTGCATTGAGATCTGGTATCTGAAGCCATTCAGATTTGTCTATAGAATTAGTTTCTTTCTTTCCATTAAGCACAAACTTGTATAACCATCCCAGCTGAGGACAACTGAGAAAGAGGATGGGCTTCCCTGGTGGCTCAGGGGTAAAGAATCTGCCTGCAATGCAGGATACCTGGGTTCAATCCCTAGGTGGGAAAGATCCCCTGGAGGAGGGCATGGCAACACTCTTTAGTACTGTTGCCTAGAGAATCCCATGGACAAAGGAGCCTGACAGGCTGACGTCCAAAGGGTCTCACAGAGTTGGACACTACTGAAGAGACTCAGCAGCAGCAGCAAAAAAGAAGATATCCTATAAAATATCATTTTAAAAGATAGTCAAAAGACAAAAGTGAACCAATCAGTTGTACTGACATCTGGACACTAGTTTACATCTAGAAGAACTACAGTATGCAAATAAGTTTAGATGCCAAGATAGAAGTGCTCTCTTACAAAGTTCAGTTATTTTCAATTTGTTCCCCTTCATCCTTCAATTTTTGTTGTATATATATTAAAGTGTTTGAACTACAGGCTCTGAAATTAAGCTTCCTGACTACTCATCTCCTTTGGAATGGCCTAATTTAGTAAACAAACTCAATTTGCTCACCAACACAATAAACTAGAAATAATAATACTATCACCCAATTTTTTGTGACGACTGAATGAAACAATGTCTACTTTAAGGATTTGTCATTTTTCACCCCTGGACTTGAATTTTAAAACAGAGCTTAAAAAAGCGTACTGGTATGTTTCATTTATTTTTTGCATATGTTGTTTTTTTTTATTTTATTGAAGACTGTCAAAAATGCTGATTTTAAAAATTTTCCTGTTTAAAGAGATTTCCATTTGCAACCAACACATTGTGGACCCTGCTTGGTCGATTATGTTTTTCAAGCTGTGTTTGCTAATCACATAAACCAATCTGTTGGCCACAGAGATTAGTCCAGGGGGTGAAACAGAATCTTTAACTGAGCCAGTGCTTCCCTGCAGGCAAAGCTGTGAGACCTGCGACCCCAAGAGCACTGCATTGCCTGCTGTGTAGAAAGGGTCAATCTGAGTAGATGAAGGTGACCTCAAAAACAGTAGAGATTGCGGGGCAGAGTATTCTGACACCCTTTGGCTTTTGGTTCCAGCCACTGTGTTCACCCAGCTGTGCCATGAAATTCTCCTGGTAGCGTGTTTGATTTCAACCTGGGCTTCTATCATTTGTAGCTAGAGTGCACTAATGTAGAAACATGTTGGTACGAGTGTGCGTGTGTGTGTGTGTGTGTGTGTGCGTGCGCACGCGTGCGCATGGGCTCAGTCATGTCCGATTCGTTGCAGTCCCATGGACTGTAGCCCACCAGACTTCTCTGTCCGTGGGATTCTCCAGGCAAGAATCCTGGAGTGGGTTGCCGTTTCAACTCCAGGAGATCTTCTCTACTCAGGGACTGAATCGGCGTCTCTTGCACCTTCTGCATTGACAGGCGGATTCTTTACCACTGAGCCACCTGGGAAGTCTCATTGGTATGAATGCTGATTGTTATTCAAGGCTAAATAGAATCTGCTCTCCTATTCTTGATATTATTATAACATTATAAACATGGCTACATTTTAAAACACTCTTCATACGTTAATTTAACGGCTGTGTAGTATTCTATCAAACAGCTATATCAAACTTTAATCTTAACCATATGAGGGAAGTTTAGATAATTTCCTTATATAGTAAACCTAAAATTAAAGGATAGAAAGTTCTTGATACATGTTGTTAAATTATTTTCAAAAAGAGTCTCATTGGCACTGTACAAAAATGCTATTTCATTGCACTATTGTTAACACTGAGTATTAACACTAAAATATTTCAATACTTTGTGTTGGCAGTATCATAATTTTCCCACGTTTATCTTTTTCCACTTTTCTATTTAGTTCTCAACTCATTTCCTATGGATGCATACTGATTCCTTCTTCAAAGTAAACTCATTTACCTTCTGTAACATTCGCACTGATTTCTTTTTCCCCTACAGTTTTTTGTTTGCTTTTAGTATTTGGTCATTTTTTTTATATACAAAATTTTACATTCTGATGCTGTCAAATGCACTTCTCTTTCTCTTTACCTTTTGTTCATCACTGTTAACCTTAAAAGATTTTCCTACGCTAGAGATCAGATAAATATTCCCCTATATTTTTTTCTCTCTTAGAATAAATATTTAAACATTTTTCACTAAGTCATCAACTTGGAATTCATTTTCTCCAAAAAAGACTTGTTAGTGGTCAGAGGACAATTTATTGAATAATTCATTTTTTCACTCAGTTATGTATAACAAGATATAATCACACAGTATACTTTCAATAAATGTTCTATATAGAATAATATTGCTGTTGACCATTCCACAGGACACAAAGGGGGTGAACTTAGATTTCACAAAGAAAGGAAACCTAAACGTAGACTCTTTTAAAAAAGATTCTACATCTTGAGCTGGGAATGAGTAGTGCTGCATGTAGGGTTCTCATTCTGATTGGACAGTGATATTGCAACTTATCTGTTGTATACTTCTGGTGTGAACAAATGGTAGATAATATGCAAGTAGAGAAAATGTTGACATATTCTTAAAGTGGGTTTTTTGCCTTGCATATACCTAGGTATTTTTGGAAGTGTCATGGGAGTGAGAAACAAAAAGTCTGAAAAGCTTGTCCTGAAAATATGAGGGTGCTTGAGAGAAAAACTTACCTTCTTTTCATTTGTTTTGGAAGAGACTGTAAACAGTTAATCAATAATAGAACCCAGTGTGTCTGTGGAGGAGGAAAAAGACAGAGGTTTGCTTATTTATTGTACATCTAGAATTTCACAATAAAATATCCAGAACTAAGGGAATAAATGTTTAACTTTATAAAGTTAAGTACAGTGTTTTCAAGAAACAATGGTGATCATAGTGTGTCATTGAAAATGGAGATTGTTAATGTTATAGTCTTTATTGCCTCTGGCTAGCAATCTCCCATCTGCTTCTATAGAAAAGAATGAAAAGGGACAAAGCGGATGTCTTCAGAAATATTAATGAGGAAATCTGAAAAGAGANAGGATGGGCTTCCCTGGTGGCTCAGGGGTAAAGAATCTGCCTGCAATGCAGGATACCTGGGTTCAATCCCTAGGTGGGAAAGATCCCCTGGAGGAGGGCATGGCAACACTCTTTAGTACTGTTGCCTAGAGAATCCCATGGACAAAGGAGCCTGACAGGCTGACGTCCAAAGGGTCTCACAGAGTTGGACACTACTGAAGAGACTCAGCAGCAGCAGCAAAAAAGAAGATATCCTATAAAATATCATTTTAAAAGATAGTCAAAAGACAAAAGTGAACCAATCAGTTGTACTGACATCTGGACACTAGTTTACATCTAGAAGAACTACAGTATGCAAATAAGTTTAGATGCCAAGATAGAAGTGCTCTCTTACAAAGTTCAGTTATTTTCAATTTGTTCCCCTTCATCCTTCAATTTTTGTTGTATATATATTAAAGTGTTTGAACTACAGGCTCTGAAATTAAGCTTCCTGACTACTCATCTCCTTTGGAATGGCCTAATTTAGTAAACAAACTCAATTTGCTCACCAACACAATAAACTAGAAATAATAATACTATCACCCAATTTTTTGTGACGACTGAATGAAACAATGTCTACTTTAAGGATTTGTCATTTTTCACCCCTGGACTTGAATTTTAAAACAGAGCTTAAAAAAGCGTACTGGTATGTTTCATTTATTTTTTGCATATGTTGTTTTTTTTTATTTTATTGAAGACTGTCAAAAATGCTGATTTTAAAAATTTTCCTGTTTAAAGAGATTTCCATTTGCAACCAACACATTGTGGACCCTGCTTGGTCGATTATGTTTTTCAAGCTGTGTTTGCTAATCACATAAACCAANATTTGCTCACCAACACAATAAACTAGAAATAATAATACTATCACCCAATTTTTTGTGACGACTGAATGAAATAATGTCTACTTTAAGGATTTGTCATTTTTCACCCCTGGACTTGAATTTTAAAACAGAGCTTAAAAAACCGTACTGGTATGTTTCATTTGTTTTTTGCATATGTTGTTTTTTTTATTTTATTGAAGACTGTCAAAAATGCTGATTTTAAAAATTTTCCTGTTTAAAGAGGTTTCCATTTGCAACCAACACATTTTATTTGCCCAGAGCCCTTATTATTTTTTGTGGACCCTGCTTGGTCGATTATGTTTTTCAAGCTGTGTTTGCTAATCACATAAACCAATCTGTTGGCCACAGAGATTAGTCCAGGGGGTGAAACAGAATCTTTAACTGAGCCAGTGCTTCCCTGCAGGCAAAGCTGTGAGACCTGCGACCCCAAGAGCACTGCATTGCCTGCTGTGTAGAAAGGGTCAATCTGAGTAGATGAAGGTGACCTCAAAAACAGTAGAGATTGCGGGGCAGAGTATTCTGACACCCTTTGGCTTTTGGTTCCAGCCACTGTGTTCACCCAGCTGTGCCATGAAATTCTCCTGGTAGCGTGTTTGATTTCAACCTGGGCTTCTATCATTTGTAGCTAGAGTGCACTAATGTAGAAACATGTTGGTATGAGTGTGTGTGTGTGTGTGTGTGTGTGTGTGTGTGCGTGCGCACGCGTGCGCATGGGCTCAGTCATGTCCGATTCGTTGCAGTCCCATGGACTGTAGCCCACCAGACTTCTCTGTCCGTGGGATTCTCCAGGCAAGAATCCTGGAGTGGGTTGCCGTTTCAACTCCAGGAGATCTTCTCTACTCAGGGACTGAATCGGCGTCTCTTGCACCTTCTGCATTGACAGGCGGATTCTTTACCACTGAGCCACCTGGGAAGTCTCATTGGTATGAATGCTGATTGTTATTCAAGGCTAGATAGAATCTGCTCTCCTATTCTTGATATTATTATAACATTATAAACATGGCTACATTTTAAAACACTCTTCATACGTTAATTTAACGGCTGTGTAGTATTCTATCAAACAGCTATATCAAACTTTAATCTTAACCATATGAGGGAAGTTTAGATAATTTCCTTATATAGTAAACCTAAAATTAAAGGATAGAAAGTTCTTGATACATGTTGTTAAATTATTTTCAAAAAGAGTCTCATTGGCACTGTACAAAAATGCTATTTCATTGCACTATTGCTAACACTGAGTATTAACACTAAAATATTTCGATACTTTGTGTTGGCAGTATCATAATTTTCCCACGTTTATCTTTTTCCACTTTTCTATTTAGTTCTCAACTCATTTCCTATGGATGCATACTGATTCCTTCTTCAAAGTAAACTCATTTACCTTCTGTAACATTCGCACTGATTTCTTTTTCCCCTACAGTTTTTTGTTTGCTTGTAGTATTTGGTCATTTTTTTTATATACAAAATTTTACATTCTGATGCTGTCAAATGCACTTCTCTTTTTCTTTACCTTTTGTTCATCACTGTTAACCTTAAAAGATTTTCCTACGCTAGAGATCAGATAAATATTCCCCTATATTTTTTTCTCTCTTAGAATAAATATTTAAACATTTTTCACTAAGTCATCAACTTGGAATTCATTTTCTCCAAAAAAGACTTGTTAGTGGTCAGAGGACAATTTATTGAATAATTCATTTTTTCACTCAGTTATGTATAACAAGATATAATCACACAGTATACTTTCAATAAATGTTCTATGTAGAATAATATTGCTGTTGACCATTCCACAGGACACAAAGGGGGTGAACTTAGATTTCACAAAGAAAGGAAACCTAAACGTAGACTCTTTTAAAAAAGATTCTACATCTTGAGCTGGGAATGAGTAGTGCTGCATGTAGGGTTCTCATTCTGATTGGACAGTGATATTGCAACTTATCTGTTGTATACTTCTGGTGTGAACAAATGGTAGATAATATGCAAGTAGAGAAAATGTTGACATATTCTTAAAGTGGGTTTTTTGCCTTGCATATACCTAGGTATTTTTGGAAGTGTCATGGGAGTGAGAAACAAAAAGTCTGAAAAGCTTGTCCTGAAAATATGAGGGTGCTTGAGAGAAAAACTTACCTTCTTTTCATTTGTTTTGGAAGAGACTGTAAACAGTTAATCAATAATAGAACCCAGTGTGTCTGTGGAGGAGGAAAAAGACAGAGGTTTGCTTATTTATTGTACATCTAGAATTTCACAATAAAATATCCAGAACTAAGGGAATAAATGTTTAACTTTATAAAGTTAAGTACAGTGTTTTCAAGAAACAATGGTGATCATAGTGTGTCATTGAAAATGGAGATTGTTAATGTTATAGTCTTTATTGTCTCTGGCTAGCAATCTCCCATCTGCTTCTATAGAAAAGAATGAAAAGGGACAAAGCAGATGTTTTCAGAAATATTAATGAGGAAATCTGAAAAGAGAAAGTAGCAAAGACATGAAAAATAGCAGGCTATGTCAGCAGCAATAGTGGGAGTAATAGATTTGAATAGATTGAACCATTTGCAGTCATTGTATGAAAAACTAGTTAAATCTAATATAATTTTTTTTTTAAGTTTCTGAAGATCCCATAAAAATAACAAATACTTTTTTGGGACAAATTTATTTTTTTATTGGTTTATTGATTTATTCATTTATCTCCAGACTGAACCTTATGAAACTGCCATTTTTGAGGTCATGAATAGTCCACCATCAGCAATTTATTACAGTTAAATATACCATTCTAAAGGAGATTAGTCCTGGATTTTCATTGGAAGGACTGATGCTAAAGCTGAAACTCCAATACTTTGGCCACCTCATGTGAAGAGTTGACTCATTGGAAAAGACTCTGATGCTGGGAGGGACTGGGGGCAGGAGGAGAAGGGGATGACCGAGGATGAGATGGCTGGATGGCATCACCGACTTGATGGATGTGAATCTGAGTGATCTCTGGGAGTTGGTGATGGACAAGGAGTGCTGCAGTTCATGGGGTCACAAAGAGTCGGACATGACTGAGTGACTGAACTGACTGAACTGATGAGGTGTTGGTAACCTTGTATTATTAAGAATAGAGGTAAATTTAGAGAATTCTCTGAATTCATTAATCTAAGCAATGCAAATGAGATAATCAGGCTGGCTATTTAATTGGGAGACAGTACATATGCAATGTTCTAGAAATGGGACTTTGAAATTAGTCTGTCTGGGCCCCGGCTCCACTAGTTACCTGCCATATGCTATTGGAGAAATAATTTAACCCCGGTCTTACTCAGTTTCTTTATCCATAAAATGGGACTCTTATGACATTTTGATTTTACTTGTTTGACTTACTATGAATGGAATGCTAGATTTCTAATTTAAAAAAATAGATAGGCAACAAGCAACAAAGGTTTACTATATAGTACAGGGAAATATAGCAATATCTTGTAATAACCTATAATGGAAAATAATTTCAAAAATAATATATGTGTATATGTATAACTAATCACAAAAAACTCTACTTTTTGAAATTTAGTAATGTTTATCTTTTGGCCTATTTTTCTAAATGTCCTATGGATATCTAATAACAATGTATGAGATAGAAAATTTTAAATGTATTTGTGTAGGATATAAGATTAATATAAATTAATATAAATAGAAATCTACTATATTTAAATTATTAATGACACCATTCAAGATGCTCCTATTCTTATTTTTTCTGAACTTGATAAAATATTCTCAGTGAAATGTTACTATGTTTCACTATGATTATATATGTATTTTTCTTTGCCTTATATTTCTTCTGATTTTTTCTTTATGTATTTTTGTTTCTTTGTTTTTAGGTGTCTAATGGTTTATGTCTATCTTCCTTGTGAACTGTATCTTTTATCATTAAAAATATTCACCTTTGCTTCATTTAAAAATAAATAAATGTAATTAAAAATTACCTTATTTAATCATCCTCTAAACATTATGAATGTATAATATTTGTGCATTTTAAATGTTTAGTTTGCATTCTTTTATAATTTCTAAATTATATTTATAAATATATTAGTTTCATAATTTATATTTGTATAGTTTATACATGTACATGTTAGTTAACTGCACAAACATTATACATTCACAATGTTTGGGGGAAAGATCCAATAAGATAATCAAAGTAATCAACAAAGTGCTTGGCACTTAGTAAGTGCTCTGTAAACGTTAATTATTTTTAACCAGCTTCATTGAGGTGTAATTTACACCATAAAATTAATCCATGCTAAGTGGATTCAATAGTTTTTCATAAATTTAAAGGGTTGTGCAGCAACCAGTATGATGTAGAAATAAGACATTTCTCTTTTGTCCATTTGCAGTTAATTTCTGTTCACATTCCCAGTTCAGATAAATGTCGCCCAGCTTTCTGTCTCTCTAGATAAGCATTTTCCTAAAAAAAGCTACATAAATTGAATCATGCAATATGTAGTTGTTTGTGTTCAGCTTATTTTATCTAGCATAATCGTTTTGAAGTTTTACTGTATTGTAGCATGTAGCAGTAGGTTGTTTTTATCCCCTATATCATTCCCTGCCTTTTTAAAAAAAATCTATTCATCACTTAATGGTTGTTTACAGTTTGGGAATATTGTGAATAAAGTTTCTATGAACATGCAAGTTTTACAAGGACATGTGTTCATTTCTCTTGAGAACTTCTAAGTTGAATAGTAAATCTGTGCTTAATTTCTAAAGAAACTGTCAAATAAATTTCCCAGGTGCCTGCACCATTTTATGTTCCCACCAGGAGTGCATGAGGGTTAAAATTTTTTCACATCCTTACTACCACTTGCTTTGTCTTTATTATAGCCATTTTGTGTAAAATTGTGTCTAACTGTTGTTTTAACTTACATTTCCCTAAAGGCTAATGAGGTTGAAAGTTTCTTTTAAATGTAGCACTAGTACGGAGAAGGCAATGGCACCCCACTCCAGTACTCTTGTCTGGAAAATCCCATGGACAGAGGAGCTCGGTTGGCTGCAGTCCATGGGGTCGCTGAGGGTTGGACACGACTGAGCGACTTCACTTTCACTTTTCACTTTCATGCATTGGAGAAGGAAATGGCAACCCACTCCAGTGTTCTTGCCTGGAGAATCCCAGGGACAGGGGAGCCTGGTGGGCTGCCGTCTCTGGGGTCGCACAGAGTCGGATACGACTGAAGCGACTTAGCAGTAGCAGCAACAGTGGTAAAGAATCCGCCTGCCCAATGCAGGAGACATGAGAGACTCAGTTTTGATCCCTGGGTCAGCAAGATCCCCTGGAGGAGGGCATGGCAACCCATTCTAGTATTCTTGCCTGGAGAAGCCCAGGAAGAGAGGAGCCTGGCGGGCTACATTCCATAGGGTGGTTAAGAGTTGGACACAGCTGAAGTCACTTAGTATGCACATTCATTAGCTTTTGGTATATATAAATATCTTTTGGTGAAATATGCATTCAAAAACTGTCCACACTCTTTAGTTGAACTGTTTATCTTTTAATTGTTGAATCATGTGTTCTTTTTGTATTCTGAACATAATTCCTTAGTACAATGTATGATTTATAAATAGTTTTCTCCCAGTCTGTGGTTTCTCTTTTCATTTTCTTAATAGTGTCTTTTGAAGAGCAAAAAATTTTCACTTACAGTTGAATTTATGAATTTTTAATAGATCTTATTTTTTTGTGTCACATCTAATACATTTTTGTCTAACCAAAATCACAGAAGTTTTTATTTATTCTTTTAGGCAGATATAGTTTGCACATAACATATTAGTTTCATGGATAAAACATAATGATTCAATATTTGTGTATATTGCAAAATAGTTGCCATAATGAGATTTTTCTCTTCTGGAAAGTTTCTATTTTTTCTAGTAGTCATATAGTTTTAGTTCTTAAATATTTGTTCTCCTTTGAGTTAATTTTTGTGTATTGTGTATAGTAAGGATCTAAATGCTTTTTTCTTTTTCTTGTTTTTACATATGTGTCTTGTCTCAGCAAGATTTGTTGAAGACACTATCCTTTGCCTCATTGAACTGTGTTGGCATCTTTATTGAAAGCACATTGACCATAACTAGAAGGATTTATTTCTGAAGTTTCAATTCTGTTCCATTGATTGGCATGTCCATCCTTAGGTTGGTAAACTTCAGCCTGTAAAACCTTAGCTTTGTAGCAAGATTTGAAATTTTTTGTTGCTGTTCAGTAGTTAAGTCACGTCCAACTCTTTGTGACCCCATGAACTGTAGCACACCAGGTTTCTCTGAAATTGGCAAATTCCAATTTTCTCCAACTTGTTTTTCAAAATTGTTTTGACTATTCTGAGTTCTTTTATTTGCCATATATATTTTAGTAGCAACTTATTAATTTATAAAAAATTCCTGCTGTTTTTGATAAAAATTGCATTGACCTACAGATAAATTTGGCATAGAATTATGAATTTTAACAATATTAAATCAGTTTATGAACATAAAATATCTTTTTATTTAAACCTCTTAAAATTTTCTCTCAGTAATATTCTGTAGTTTAGTGTACAACACCTACAGTTTTAAATTAGATTTATTCCTAAATATTTTATTCTTTTTTATTCTCATGCCAATGAAGTTTTCTTCCTAGTTTTTCTTTTGATTATTTGTTGTTTGTGTATAAAATCAGTCCTGAATATTCATTGGAAGGACTGCTGCTGAAGCTGAAGCTCTAAAACTTTGGCCACCTGGTGCAAAGAATTGACTCACTGACCCTGATGCTGGGAAAGATTGAAGACAGGAGGAGAAGGGGACGACAGAGGATGAGACGGTTGGATGGCATCACTGACTGAATGGATGTGAGTGTGAGCAAGCTCTGGGAGTTGGCAATGGACAGGGAAGCCTGGTGGGCTGCAGTCCAGGGGGTCGCACAGTGTCAGATATGACTGAGTGACTGAACTGAGCTGAGCGAATAAAAATACAATTGATTTATGTAAGTTGATCTTGTGACTTTCTTAAATTTGTAAGTTGTACCAATTTAGGATATATAGTTTTTACATATATTGTGTATGCTGCTGCTAAGTTGCTTCAGTCATGTCTGACTCCTAGCGACGCCATGGACTGCAGCCTTCCAGACTCCTCCGTCCATGGGATTTGCCAGGCAAGACTACTGAAGTGGGTTGCCATTGCCTTCTCCAATATTGTGTGTGTATATATATATATATATATATGTACATATGTATAACATATCACATATAGGATGGTGTCACCCTCAAAGACAGTTTTACTTATTTCTTTCAATACATGTACATGTTTAGTCACTCAGTCATGTCTGACTCTTTGTGACCCCATGGACTGTATCCTGCCAAGCTCCTCTGTCCATGGAATTTTCCAGGCAAGAATACTGGAATGGGTTGCCATTTCCTACTCCAGAGATAGTCCCAACTCAGGGATCAAACCTACATCTTCAGTGGCTCCTGCATTGCAGGCAGATTCTTTACTGCTGATATATATACCTTTATATTTTCTCATTTGTTTATGGTGGTTTAAATGCAGTACAGTATTGAGTAGACCTGAGTTACATTTTTGTCTTGTTTCCAATATTAGGCAAAGCATTTATCTTCTACAAGTAAGTTTGGTGATAGCTCTGGGCTTTTTGCAGATGCTCTTTTCCAGGTTGAGGAACATTGTTTCTATTTGCTTTTCATTTGCTAAGAGTTAAAAATACTTTTTTATTATGAATAAGAATTGGACTTTTTCAAATGCTTCTGTTGTCTATTGAGAAGAGCATATAATTTTGTCCTTTACTATATTAATATGATATATTACACAAAATGACTTTCAGATTTTAAGCCAACCTTGCATATCTGGGATAAACCCCACTGGGTCATGTCATAAAACTCTTTTTATATATTGCTGCTTATTTCCTTTCTTTGGTATCACAGTTGTGCAAACCCCCCCTTAAAGTAAGTAGAAGTATTTGATAGTTGATTCTTATGAATGATTGATTTCTTGTCTCCAATATATGCCTTTTTATTTTTTTAGTCTTTTTAATTTTTTAAGTCTTTTTTTTTTAAATTGGAGGATAATTGCTTTACCAGTGTTGTGTTGGTTTTTGCTGGACTGCAAGATGAAGAAGAATAGATATCTCCTTCATGAGCTTCCATCCCCTGTCTCATTCCACCCCTCCAGGTCCTCACAGAATGCCAGGCTGGGCTTCCTGTGTTATATAGCAGCTTCTCCCGAGTTACCTATTTTATATGGGTAGTGTGTGTGTGTGTGTATATATATATATATATATATATGAGAAGGCAAGGGCAACGCACTCCAGTACTCTTGCCTGGAAAATCCCATGGACGGAGGAGCCTGGTGGGCTGCAGTCCATGGGGTTGCTAAGAGTAGGACACGACTGAGCAACTTCACTTTCACTTTTCACTTTGATGCATTGGAGAAGGAAATGGCAACGCACTCCAGTGTTCTTGCCTGGAGAATCCCAGGGACGGGGGAGCCGGATGGGCTGCCGTCTATGGGGTCGCGCAGAGTTGGACACGACTGAAGCGACTTAGCAGTAGCATACATATATGTATATACATATACTCACACACACACACACACACACACACACACACACACACTATGTTCTCAGTTTGTGCTATCCTCTCCAACATATTCTAAACCAATCTTGTTGGAAGGTTTATCAGCACCAGGAATGATTACTGACTGCTATGACTTCCTGTCTCCCATACAGACCTGCATGTCTTTGTCCTGTGGCTTTGTCTTTCCTTCCTCATTTCAGTGAAGATTCTTCTGCATGATGTGGGAGCAGAAAGGCATTTTAAGTCTTCTTCTCAGAAAACGATGACTTTATATTAGCAGTCTTAACTAAAATAGTCACTTTTGGTTAGTGCCCTGATGTCCTGTATAGTACATTCAAAATGTCCTGATCACTTAACTGACTTCTACCTACATGATTTTTTGGTTTAGCTGCCACTCTATTACTTCTGTAAACAGGCTGACCATTGCTCATGGCATGTTAAGCATTCATGCAGAACACGCTGCTCTCTGGTATACCCAACACTTCTGTTCCCACCAGCTGAACTGTTGGCTAGCAAGAATCAGTTGTGCAAGTTTCTTAAACTGTTTATTCCAGATGTACTTGTTACTGTAGTTAGAGAACTTATTAAATACTTGAATGAGTGAAATAGGAAAAGAAAGAGATTTTTCCATGGAAGGTAGCTTTAAAATATTGAAAAGACACTGCAAAGAAGAGAGATTTTAAAAATTATATTGAATTAAAGTTTGGTGAGATAGTTGTAAAATATTGGGAACAAAATAAAACTTGTGATTCTGCATTGTTTGCTCTTTGCAAGTACTGGTAAGTTCTAGTTTAATTTAGAAGAATTTCAAATATAACCCTGAAATCCATAGATAAATCTTTATGGGAATTGTGCAGAGAATGGGTCCAATTAGCACACTGAAATTTAAGAATTCCAAAGATGTTGGTTCTAGGCCTTCTCAGGTGGCACAGTGGTAAAGAACCTGCCTGCCAGTGCAGGAGACCCAGGAGACACAGGTTAGATCCCTGGGTTCGGGAGATCCCCCAGAATAGGAAATAGCAACCCACTCCAGTATTCTTACCTGGAAAATTCCATGGACAGAGGAGCATGGTGGGCTGCAGTCCATGGGGTCACAAAAAGTTGGACATGACTGACCACATCTACACACACATACACAGATCAGAAGAATAGAAAATGTGTGTACAACAGTAGTAAGCTATATGTGACGTATTTGTGTATACACATCATTTCCTATATTAAATGACTTTTTTCAATAAATGGTCTGTAAATCATAATTGTGTCACTGAGGCATATAAGAAGTCTTGCACTAAACTTTCCAACATTCCCATGGTTTGGATGTTGGGTACACTATTTCATTGTTTTCTTGCTATGAAACGTGCCTTCAGATTGGAATGAAGCACAATGGTAGAGCATGTGATTTAGAGAAAGTAAAACTATGCTACTTTGCTTCTATAATTTGAAGGTAAGGAAGAATACTGAGGATAAATAGCTAGTTCCAACTTAGATGCATTCATATCTCTCCCAAGGGGGAAGAGTTTTTGAGGATCAAGACGAGCTACTGAAGTTTCTTTGCCAATTGCAATGGTTTTTGGAACTTGAGGTAGAGAATAAAATAGAAGATAAAGAGATCTGAAAGCATAACAAATGATCAGTGAAAGTGCTAGTTGCTCAGCCATGTCTGACTGTTTACAACACCGTGCCTCCCAGGTTTCTCTGTCCATGGAATTCTCCAGGCAAGAATACTGGAGTGGGTAGCCATTCCTTTCTCTCGAGGATTTTCCCAAGCCAAGGATTGAACCCAGCTTTTCTGCCTTGCAGATTCTTTACTGTCTGAGCCACCAGGAAAGCCAACAAATGGTGAGAGATAGGGTTAATTTTTAATTTGAAACAAGACTCCAAGAAAGCAAATTTTAAATCAAATGAAAGAGTTAAGCTACTCCACGGTAATAAACTCTCAATGAAAAGGAGAGTCGTCTGAGAATCCATTCTTGTGTCACTGCTCTATTATGCAGAGAAATATTCATCTGGAGCCAAAGTCCTTTTCTTGTGCCTTTGATTATTCTTTTTCTGGCAGTAATTTGGCCAAAGACTTTTGGTAGGTGTATAAACTTGAGAAAAGGACCATTTTTTAGATGACTTCCTTCCATTTAATTAAGAATCATATTTTTAGTCTCATTGCAATCTGATTAGACCATTGTCTTTAATATGATAAAGATAGGAAATGTTTTTTTAAAAGGACAACTTTCTGAGGACAAGGAACAACCCGCCTTTCCCTCTGCTAGACCTCCATTATTAGTGCGTGAAGAAGCAGTAACAAAGCACTCAGTGTTCTCTTTAGAGCCTCCTTAAGAGTCCATTCTGTCTGTAAGAAGCTTTCTGTTGCTAATGTGGGCTGAGTCACTGACAAAGGCCAGTGTTAATGGTCTGCTTCAAGACTCTAATCCCTGGAAGGGGAGCATTTCCTTGGATGGCTTTGTGATGTGCTTGTCAAACATTTTAAACCATTTAGCAGAAAGAAGCATTGTGAAGACAAGACACAACATGGCCAGTTCTTTGGGTGCATCTGCCAACAGAGTAATGCGATGATCCTTCTGAGCTCCGGAGGCTCAAGCACAAATGCAGACTCATGTGTGGAGTACCTCTTGTGACGGGGTTTTGATGTGTTGCCTATTAAATGTGTAGTTTTGACTGGGCTTACTGGCTTCCATTGCATCTGTTTTCTTGCAGAATATATTATTAATGTTTCATCCTAAATAATATTCTTTCTGATTAACCTTAAACTTCTTTCGGAAGGCTAATAAAGTCAGATTGTTACAATCATGCTTTTTTTTATAATCTCCCCCAAAACACTGGAACACCGAGGGGGGGGAAAAAAAAAAAACGGATGGAATCTCCCTTTTTCTTGCCAGTTGAAGATTCATTTTCAGCTTCTTTCTAAGCCAAATACAGTAAATATCCTGTTAGTTTGTTTCCATCTGGGACAATGATTCTAATATTTATTCAGGGGATTAATGTACCTATTGTTCTTACTTAGCAACGCATTTGCTTAATGACTGCCAAGCATTGCTCTTAAAAAACCACATTAACCACACTATCCATGATGCTTGCTGGGCTTGCAAGAAATAAAAAAACTTAAAATGGTCCATTTTCAAGAATAGCTAGCTTAGAGTGAGAGCTTGCTGATGCAATAGCCAATAGCTGATAGCTGTAAGGGTTACAAAACTGGAAAGTCTGGGCAAACAAAGGGAGGGCAGGTGCCTATAATTTTCATACAGTGAAATCCTATTGGTGAATTCAAAACATAAGAACAAGAATAGGTGCCCAGGAAAGGAGGAAATAAGATGCCAGAGAGGGGCTAGTCCATAAAGAGGGAGGGATCGAACAGAGGTGACATCTGGGAAGATCGTTCTCCCCATGGTGCTCAACCAGTGAGGACTGGGAGAGGAACTTGCATGGTACAGATAAGATGCTCCCTGTAACAACTCTGGGTGTGCCTATCCACCAGACACTTGATCTTGCAAGACCATCATTAAAGCCTCGCTTCCCTCTGTACCTCGTGTCTCCAAGTCCATTCTTTCAGTTTGGACTGATGAGCATGTTTCTTATAGGCTCAGAGATACAACTTGCCATAGCAAATGGAACTTAATCCTAAGAACCAAAGATGATCAATATTTTTATCCATCTTTTATATAAATTGGAAAAGAAGGATGAGAGGAAAAGGCTTTAGACTTAACTCAGACCAGGACTTGAGTCTACACACACACACACACAAAACCTCTCTGGTGGCCTATATAGTAAAAAAANCCTAAGAACCAAAGATGATCAATATTTTTATCCATCTTTTATATAAATTGGAAAAGAAGGATGAGAGGAAAAGGCTTTAGACTTAACTCAGACCAGGACTTGAGTCTACACACACACACACACAAAACCTCTCTGGTGGCCTATATAGTAAAAAAACTGCCTGCACTGCAGGAGACCCGGTTTTGATCCCCGGGTCAGGAAGATCCTCTGGAGAAGGAAATGACAACCCACTCCAGTATTCTGCCTGGAGAACCCCAAAGATAGAGGAGCCTGGCAGGCTAGAGTCCATGGGATCACAAAGAGTTGAACAGGACTGAGCGACTAAGCATAAGCACATATATCTGTGAAATGNTGGTGAATTCAAAACATAAGAACAAGAATAGGTGCCCAGGAAAGGAGGAAATAAGATGCCAGAGAGGGGCCAGTCCATAAAGAGGGAGAGATCGAACAGAGGGGACATCTGGGAAGATCGTTCTCCCCATGGTGCTCAACCAGTGAGGACTGGGAGAGGAACTTGCATGCTACAGATAAGATGCTCCCTGTAACAACTCTGGGTGAGCCTACCCACCAGACACTTGATCTTGCAAGACCATCATTAAAGCCTCGCTTCCCTCTGTACCTCGTGTCTCCAAGTCCATTCTTTCAGTTTGGACTGATGAGCATGTTTCTTATAGGCTCAGAGATACAACTTGCCATAGCAAATGGAACTTAATCCTAAGAACCAAAGATGATCAATATTTTTATCCATCTTTTATATAAATTGGAAAAGAAGGATGAGAGGAAAAGGCTTTAGACTTAACTCAGACCAGGATAACTCAGATGTGTGTGTGTGTGTGTTTTGGAGAGACCACCGGATATATCATTTTTTTAACGGACGTTACGTCCTCTGGGCCAAAACTAGGGGCCCAGTCCTTCTAGGAGACCTCTTCCTTTACCGTTGGGTGAGGTCAATTCTGCCTGGAGAACCCCAAAGATAGAGGAGCCTGGCAGGCTACAGTCCATGGGATCACAAAGAGTTGAACAGGACTGAGCGACTAAGCATAAGCACATATATCTGTGAAATGNTGCAATGCAGGAGACCCGGTTTTGATCCCCGGGTCAGGAAGATCCTCTGGAGAAGGAAATGGCAACCCACTCCAGTATTCTGCCTGGAGAACCCCAAAGATAGAGGAGCCTGGCAGGCTACAGTCCATGGGATCACAAAGAGTTGAACAGGACTGAGCGACTAAGCATAAGCACATATATCTGTGAAATGATACTTTTCCTGCTTTACACTCTTTGTAAACAAGCCTTTTCCAAATAAAAATTTCTGAGTCCAGGTGAAATAAAGCCAGCTACTCGGAAGTCATCAGCTACTTCCTCCCTGGGAAGCACTGACAAGCTGGGGGATGTGAGAGGCTGTCATCAGTCACATTCACTCTCTCTTATGGTAAACAAGGGATTCGTATGTGAACAATAAAGAAGGCAGGATTGGGCCCAGATAGCTAGATGCGTTGAAAGAAAGAATTTCAGCAAGCCCGGATGCTTGCATCTTCCCATATACAGAAGGTCGTTTAATCTCTTCATATAAGAGATTTAGTTTTCTCTTAATTAACAATAATCTTTTAATATTCAGATTATCTGCCTCTTGCTGTAAACTTGTATATAGCCTGGCCCCTCCCCTGCCTCCTCAAAGTCAGCTCTCTCTGGGGGTCACCAGAGATGCTGTCTCCAGGGCTGGGTCCTAACATTCCCATGGAATAAAACCTAACTCTCAACTTTTAGGTTGCACATATTTTTTGGTGGACATATCTAAGACCTTGTTTATTCTCACACCATCTGCAGGAACTTGCAGAGAGAAGGCAACATTTATTACTTCCTGCTTTGGTTATAAAATGCAGGGAAGAGGTGGAGGGTAGAGTTCAGAGAAATGCGCTAATATCTTCAACCTTTTTTCTTTTCATCTCTTTCCTTTTCCTCTCTCTTTTTTTCTTTCCCTTCTCCTTTTCCCCTATTTTTTTTAAATTGGTTTTGCCACACATCAACATGAATCTGCCATCCCCATCCCGAACTCCCTTCCCACCTCCCTCCCCATACTATATCTCTGGGTCATCCCAGTGCACTAGTCTTCCCCGTATTACCCATGAGTAGTGATTAATGCATAGTACTTAGGAACATACAAGACTCAACTGGCTACTGACCCTAAGGACTAAGCAGATCCTCTCCCTCCATCCTCTTAGTCTAATTATCCAGCAACATTCCCTCTGACATAACAGTTATTATTCTTGGAATTAAGAACAGTAGAAAGCAGTATTCTGGAATCTAATGCTGCAAATAAGAGCTTCTGGATATTATTAAGTGGTCTATTAATAAAACTATTCCTGGCAGACTTCCAAATTTATTGGCACTTAGTTTTTCTGAACAGAAATGCTTTTCTTTAAAACATAATTTATAATTTAGATTGACTTTTTACAAGTTATTCTGTCATAATTTTCAGACTGAATTTTCAAGAAGAGATATCTCTTATTTATATAACTATTCAGAATTTCTGACAAAATGGTTTACTGTTCTGTTTCCTAAGAGATATCAAAATCTACCTCTCTTCCTGTCATCCTCATTAACTCCCTCCCAATCCTCCTACCACCAAAAACAAGTTAAAACCTCAAAATGTATGCTTTCATTCAATGGANCTGTTATTTTTAGCCATGGTGCACAATGAAATTCCCTGAGGAGCTTTAAAATGATCACTGCCTCAGTATCCTCCTCAGAGATTATGGTTTAATTGATTGAGGGTATGTTCTGGGCACCAGGATTTTTAGCAGCTCCCCAAGTGACACTGATGGACAGCCAAGATTGAGAAAGACCGGTTAGATGTAGACCTGTTCAACTGTGTGAGATGGATGGCTTATGTATTTATGTATGATGATTCTTTTATCGAGAAAGAACTTGAGCTAGGGTAAATAGTTAGTTTACAAACCAGACCATTGGAATGAAAACAAAACAAATTAAAAAACCCCAACAAATTTAGAGCATCCCTATAGAAGACTCTCAACTCCTCCTCTATGTTTGAATCACCCAGTGCGTGCTAAGTCGCTTCGTTTATGTCCAACTCTTTGCGACCCCATGAGCTGTGGCTCTCCAAGCTTCTCTGTCCATGTGGTTCTCCAGGGAAGAATACTGAGTGGGTTGTCATTTCCTCCTCCAGAGGATCTTCCCAACCCAGGGATTGAACCTGCATCTCTTATGGCTCCTGCATCGCATGCAGATTCTTTACCGCTGAGCCACTGGAGAAACGTCTTGAGTCATTTCAGAGAACATTTAAAATCCTCTAGGACCTGGCCCCCACCCTTAGATCTGGCTGAATTGGCCCCAGACATCCAGTATTGTTGAAACAGAAGATTCTAATGAGCAGCTAGGCTTGAGAACCGCTGAAACAAACTGCAGTACTCAAATAGATGCTACCAAGCATCTGAGATACACATTTTATCTCATTCAGACATGAAATGGAGTGGTGTGTGTGTATGCAGTCTAAGTCACTTCAGTCATGTCTGACTTTGCGATGCCATGGACATCTGTCCACTAAGTTCTGCCTTAAGACTAATAAAAGGGAGCTGAGTTGCCATCCAGGTAAGAATCCTGGAGTGGGTTGCCATTTTCTCCTCCAGGGAATCTTCCCAACCCAGGAATCAAACCTGTGTCTCTGATGTCTCCTGTATTGGCAGGCTGGTTCTCTACCACTAGTGTCACCTGGGAAGCCCAAATGGAGTGGTTCCTGGCAGCAAATTCAAGGGGAAAACATGTACGTGGCTTCCAGTTTCTGGATGAAGTATACTAAACTCTATTTAAAAAAAAAATTATTATTGTTTTTTTCTTTTTATTTTAATTGGAGGCTAATTACTTTACAATATTTAGAAATGACATATTTCTGAAGTAAAATTTAAGGTTGAATTTTCCTGGATTGACCCTTGTGTAAAGTCCGGAGCACATCATGAGAAACGCTGGACTGGAAGAAACAGAAGCTGGAATCAAGATTGCCGGGAGAAACATCCATAACCTCAGATATGCAGATGACACCACCCTTATGGCA
>SJYA01001709.1:70409-173331 GCA_006410615.1 Neotragus moschatus | reverse complement strand
GCTGGACTGGAAGAAACACAAGCTGGAATCAAGATTGCTGGGAGAAATATCAATAACCTCAGATATGCAGATGACACCACCCTTATGGCAGAAAGTGAAGAGGAACTAAAGAGCCTCTAGATGAAAGTGAAAGAGGAGAGTGAAAAAGTTGGCTTAAAGCTCAACATTCAGAAAACAAAGATCTATGCATCCGGTCCCATCACTTCATGGGAAATAGCTGGGGAAACAGTGGAAACAGTGTCAGACTTTATTTTTCTGGGCTCCAAAATCACTGCAGATGGTGATTGCAGCCATGAAATTAAAAGATGCTTACTCCTTGGAAGAAAAGTTATGACCAACCTAGATAACATATTCAGAAGCAGAGACATTACTTTGCCAACTAAGGTTCATCTAGTCAAGGCTATGATTTTTCCAGTGGTCATGTATGGATGTGAGAGTTGGACTGTGAAGAAGGCTGAGCGCTGAAGAATTGATGCTTTTGAACTGTGGTGCTGGAGAAGACTCTTGAGAGTCCCTTGGACTGCAAGGAGATCCAACCAGTCCATTCTGAAGATCAACCCTGGGATTTCTTTGGAAGGAATGATGCTAAAGCTGAAACGCCAATCCTTTGGCCACCTCATGCGAAGAGTTGACTCATTAGAAAACACATTGACGCTGGGAGGGATTGGCAGCAGGAGAAGAAGGGGACGACAGAGGATGAGATGGATGGATGGTATCACTGACTCGATGGACGTGAGTCCGAGTTAACTCTGGGAGTTGGTGATGGACAGGGAGGCCTGGCGTGCTGCGAATCATGGGGTCGCAAAGAGTCGGACACGACTGAGTGACTGAACTGAACTGAACTGAACTGAAAGTCCTGAGCGGTGATTTATGGCTTTAATCTAAGTATTTCAACAGACACATATTATATGCCATGATGCTCAAATGAATACATCTTATAAAGATCTGTGAGAGATGCAGAGGGTCAGTTCAATTCAATTCATTCTCAGTTGTGTCTGACTCTATGCGACTCCATGGACTCCAGCAAGCCAGGCTTCCCTGTACCACACCAACTCCCAGAGCTTGCTCATACTCATGCCCATCGAATTGGTGATGCCATCCAACCATCTCATCCTCTGTAATCCCCTTCTCCTCTTGCCTTCAATCTATCCAAGCATCAGAGTCTTTACCAATGAGTCAGCTCTTCGCATCAGGTGGCCAAAGTACTGGAGTTTCAGCTTCAGCGTCAGTCCTTCCAATGAATATTTAGGACTGATCTCCTTTAGGATGGACTGGTAGGATCTCCTTGCATTCCAAGGGACTCTCAAAAGTCTTCTCCGACACCACAAGTCAGAAGGATCAATTCTTTGGCACTCAGCTTTCAGCTAAAATGGGTCTGTGAAGGAGATTTTGGCTAGGTAAAGAAGCAAGGAGATCTGGAGAGGAAAGTCACTTATTAGTAACCTAATTTATTAATAGATATAACTCTGTTACCCCATTAGAATTAGTTTGCATCTCTGGCTCGAGGAATCACTGAGTGGCCAGGAATATTCTCGAAGCCTGATTTGCACAGATGTCTCAGCCTTCCATGAAAAGGTAATATGAAGATCTATCTCAGCTTTGGCCTAGTTCCTTAGTTATCCCAAGTGACTTGTCTGGGGGTCATCCTGATAAAAGTTGAGGAAGCAACTGGAAGAGAAAAGGCTACTTGGAGACTTGAGGGCTAAGGACCAGAGTTCTGCCTTAAGACCTAAATAAAAGGGAGCTGAGTTGCTGTCCAAAAGTGTGACACTAAACCTCTCTGCAGCACGTGTGCACCAGAGCATGTGGATCTTGTAGCTAATACAGAGTGCCTGCTCCATAAGTACCAGAAGGAGAATTCAGTCATGCAAGAGCTCCCAATCAGCACTTGATAAAGGTTCAAATGATCTGAGTTGAGGCAGACTCTCACACATTGATGTTGACATCATTAAGGTCCTCAAGTTCTGTCCCTAAACAGCCCTCTTTGTTGCCTAGTTACAGTTGGTTCATCTCTGTTCATCAATTTGAGTCTTCTTTGAATTTGGGGGTTAGGGGCACCCCACTGGACTTCATGGGAGGAAATTGTTAATGAAGAATAAGAAAAAGAAATCAATAATTTCCACCACTGTGGGGATTCATATTCTGAGTCCTCTTCTTTCTAGCTAAAAGTTTGTAAAGGTGACTTATTTAACTCTTTTTGTACCTCACTTCACTCATCAACAAAGTGAAGATAATTATATGAAATTGGTAATGTTGGTATAAGAATTAAATGAGAGAATGCTTGCCCAGGTCATTTTATAGTTCCTGACACAAAGCAATCATTTGATAAAAATTAACTATTTTTGTGGTCATCATTCATGATGACTATCATCATCATCGTCTAAGTGAAATACAAAGGTTTCCCAGGTAGGCAAGACAATAAGATAGACATCTATTTCTGGAGGGTCAATTTTACTATAAGACTGAAGAGTTGGATTGGAGAGAGAAACATTTTTTATTAAAACAAATATCAACATACTTTGAAATAAATTTCAGAAATCCCAAGGATATTTAGGCTAAGCTATGAGTAATCTGTGCTTGCAAAATGTCATAAATCTGTGCAACTTCATGTAAGTCTCAAGACCTCAGAGGTCACGTATCTGCTCTCTTCTGCCGTCACTGGAAATTTTCTGGAAATTTTGGAAAGTGTGATGTAGCAGAACTCTATGATCAGTTGCATCTTAAGTAGTTCCTTTCCCTAGAAGAGTTAAACATCACTGCAATTCCCACTGGACTTTATCCTGCACTGTGAGTCCCCAGTGAATGTGGCGTTGGTGTGGTGCTTGAGGAATCAACTTAAGAGGCAAATGAACAAATAGGCGCACACACACACATACACACAAAACCCTGGATGCTGCAGGGAGACAGGTGCTGAAGTTCTGTCTAAGAACAGCTGGGAGAAGGAAGAAACCACCTAGTCCTGGTGCTGACTGCGAGGGCAGCATCTGTTACCTGCTGCCCAGGGTTGCTTCCTGAAGCAGCATACGGAATTAATCTTTAGTACTGGGACTTCCAGGATTCTACATATCTTTGTTACCTCAGCATGAGTCTCTTGAAAGAAATGTGTATATGTGTGTGTGTGTGTGTGTGTGTCTGTGTGTGTGTGTCTGTGTTTGCCGACATGAACACACACACGCCCAAGGGAGAGGACCAGGAAAAAGTTAAAATTAGATTGGGATTTGTGAGAAGTGATATTTTTTCTTGATCATCATTGAGAAGAACTAACGGCATCTGTGGTGCATTCCAGTGGGACTGAGTGCCTGGGAATTCAGAGGGGACCCTGGAAGCCAGTGAAAGAGAGTAACAGGAAGTAGGCAAGCAGTGTTGGTGTCCAAGGCAAGAGGGCTTAAGGAAGGACTAAGGGAAGCCAGAATTAGCCATCTCTGAGATTCTCTCTCAACTCTCAGATATTATTCAGATTCTTTTGAGTCAAAATGGAAGACTTAATAAGAATCAGAATTTGCCTCCATGATATTTTGTAGACTTTAACTTTTTTTCAGATATTTGATGAAATTGAATTGTATTAATACTTCTTAATTTGATAGAGTAGGTATCCTGTGAGGACTGAAGGAGGGCCACATTGCACGTGTGTGCTCAGTTACTTCACTGAGTGAATGTCAAATTTAATCCTTTAGTTGTAACCTATAGGAGGATCTCATTCCTTTTGGGTTTGGTTTGAAGTGGAGCTTGCAGGTGGGGCCAGTGCATCAGAAATTTGCATTTCTTAAGCACTTGAACTCATGCATGATATAATCTTTTAAAAACACTGATGCAGCAGGAGCTGGTTCAAAGGACTCATATGCCTCTTTTGAGTGCTGCTATTCAAGCAGTTACATTTTTAGTTGCTTATGGCATCAGAATATGGATTATGAGATTATTATATAATATACATAGTAAATACATATATAGGTATATGCATTGAAGATGCATATATAGGGATTCAAGTTGCATTTTCTTACTTATATCGGCAAGAGAATCTAGTAATAAAGAGGTTAAAACCTTGTTTTAAGTTTAATTACATAAAATGGATTAAAGTTTTATAATTTTTCTAAAATTGAATGGAAAAAAATTATAGTCCACAAAATATCACCAAGGCAAATTCTGATTTTTATTAAGCTTTGCTGTTTTGACTCAAAAGAATCTGAATAATATCCTGTTATAACAGGGGATTGCAATGAATGTCTGAAATGAAGCAGGTAAACAATTTTGGCTCAAGTATACTTAAGGCAGCTAGACGAAATATGAACTCCTGTAGCCTAAAGCTTAAAGTGTGGGTCTCCTAATAGGAAACATATAACTAATAATTTCATCCAAAATCAGAATACACTGAAACTTGATAGAAAAAAAGGATAAAAATGTTTTCATAGGAAAGGGGATATTGCAAGGAAACTTCTGTTTTACCTCATTTTCAGCAACTTTGCCCACTGAGTCACTGTTATGAGAGCTTGAGGCCAGCTCCTCTGATATTCTTCTCATCATATTTTATATATGATGCAGACTAGTCAAACAGATTACAACTCAAATTTTTTGAATCAGGCTGCTATGACAGATTAATCATGCTGAGTAACAGGCTTGAATTCTTAAACCAGTTATGCTAATGCTTATCATTGCATCTGACAAATTGGCTTATTTCCATTAACGATTGAAGAAAGAGTGGACTTAAAGCCATAATGCTGTAAAATGGGCTCATAAAGAATTTGAAGTTAGACAAAATGCTTTAAAATGTTTTACCTTCTCAAAATACACTTTAAAAAATTTCCATGTGAACATCTTTTGGGGGGCTGAAGGGGTATATGTGGATAGTTAGCATTATCTGTCTCTTTTCATTCAGAAGGTTGGTAGATCTTTATGGGAATTGTTCTTTTGCAGATTTTTGAGAGTCATAATCTTTAAGAGTCTGTACCTGGAATATCCTATGAGCCCACATGCTGCGCTTGCTCCTAGATGGTTTGTTTAGGATTTGTCCCCTACGTTAGTCAAGGTCTCTTAAATATATTCCACATGAAAGATTTCCTGTAATTTAGGCCCCATGGAAACTTTTTGCTTGATTAAAATCCTTTTGTTTTCTGATTTTGGAAAATGGTGTTCTGACATGTCAGCCTGCTCATAATCAATTGCACCCGTTCATAGAAAAGATATATGAATAAATCCGGATTTATTTTTTGTCTTTTTCATATATTTGATATTTCTTAATTTTAAAGGATCAACTTCTTTAACCTGCCTTCTATGTTTTGGACTACCTCAAATCTCATATGGAAATAAAGTTGCTGTAAGTAGAATATCATGATTTTTGGAGTCCATGTCAAAACGTGGCTGGGTTATCCCAAATTTTTAATTCTAGTTAATCAAGACATAGTAAAGCTATTGTGTTTGTACAAATAAATAAGTATATATAGGAATAAGACCTTTTAATATTTGCTGTCCTCAAAGAAGTTTTTAGGATAACCAGGCTGGGCCAAGTCATATTCTTACTATAACTTTTCTCTGTCACAATGAAATTCAATAAACTCACCAATGCTAAGTATTATATTCTTTATAACAATGGTGCCTTATTACAAGGAAATTCTAGGGACAACATCTATACTCATAGCCTAACACACACCCTAAGTATATCTTTGCAGACTAGTGAAGAGGTTACTTTAAGATTCAAGGGTTTTAACTTCTCCAGTTATCTCCATAGGCTGTTTTCTATCAGATACTTTTATTTGGTAACTTAATTAAATGGGTCTCCAGAGATTCATAGCAATGCAAATGATTCCTGCTTATGGCAATACAAATGAATTTTGTCTGGTGGAAGAGATATCTTTAATTTCTACTGGGCCCTCTTTGCTATTTGAGAGGTCTTTTTTTTTTTTTTTAAGTCTTTATTGAATTTATTACAATCTTGCATCTGTTTTATGCTTTAATTTTTTTGGCCATGAGGCATGTGGGATCTTAAGTCCTAGATCAGGAATCAAACCCCACCCTCTGCACTGAAAGACAAAGTCTTAACCACTGGGCCACCAAGGATGTCCCTGAGAGATGTTATATTCAATGTCAACTCATAGCTCCTGGAGTCAATGTGAATGCCGGAAAAGCTGGTCTGAGAGTAGTTAAGACCAGCTCCAAGTCCTGGTGGCTCAGTGGTAAAGAATCTGCCTGCAATGAAGGAAACTGCCAGCAAGGCAGGAGATGTGGATTTGATCCCTGGGTCAGGAAGAGCCTCTGGAGAAGGAAATGGCAGCCCACTCCAATATTCTTGCTGGGGAAATCCCATGGACAGAGGAGCCCAATAGGCTACAGTTCATAGGGTTGCAAGAGTCAGACATGACTTAGTGACTAAACCACCATCTCTAAGTCAATCGGTGGAGACTGGAAATAATGATGGGTGGAGAAAGAGGTGACTTCTGATAGACATATGACTGCCTATTTGCTGTGTCTGTTTAATCTCCCACAACTGTGAACATGCTGAAGAGCCAGCCTTCTGGAAGAGGACAGTGATACTATCTCCCAGGCAAAGTTGAAAAGAGAATAAACAACAGATTCCTTCTCATTAAAGTACGTCACCCAGCAGATTTTTTGCACGTAGGAGTTTACCAGAGACAATCTGGAACCACTAAACTCTACTTGCTCAATCAGGACCATGTAATCATAACATTTAGCTCTTTGGAAGACAGAAGAAGCAAGACGAGGAATAATTTAAATCAATCCCTCTAAGTGACAGATGCACCATTCAGTCTAGAAGTCAACAGTGTTGGTCAGTTTTTAAGTCTGTAACTCAGTTAAGTTTGATAAGCATGAAAATACTATGTTTTCTCCAGTTGTATGACAAAGGAGATAAGCTGAATTTTCTCAGGCACTTCTCATTCTTTCAAAGGCTCCCTAAGATATAATGAAAATCCTGGGAAAGTAGTGACTATACTTAAAAAAAAACACGACACAATGTTAGGCTCTTTGACAAAATCATTTCTGTAATTATTTGCCCTTTTGCTTGAGAATAAACAAATAATCAAGAAATACTTTAGAGAGAACTGTTAGATACATTTAAGGCTTCCCAGGTGACTCAGTGGTAAAGAACCCATTTGCCAGTGCAGGAGATGTAGGAGACGTGGGTTCATTCCCAGGATCGTGAAGATCCCCTGGAGGAGGAAACAGCAACCCACTCCAGTATTCTTGCCTAGGAAGCCCCATGAACAGTGGAGCCTGGTGAGCCACACTCCATGAGTTCACAAAGAGTCGGACACAACTGAGCATGCACGCATGTTAGATACATTAACCTTGGAGATTTTCAGAGAAAACCAAGGGCAAATTTTTCCAAACNGGAAACAGCAACCCACTCCAGTATTCTTGCCTAGGAAGCCCCATGAACAGTGGAGCCTGGTGAGCCACACTCCATGAGTTCACAAAGAGTCGGACACAACTGAGCATGCACGCATGTTGGATACATTAACCTTGGAGATTTTCAGAGAAAACCAAGGGCAAATTTTTCCAAACCAGTTAGACTGACTTCATGAAGTGCTTAGCAAATGAGAAGTTTTTGGAAAAGTGCACTTGAAAGTCTGGTTGATAGATGGCTCTTTGTTGTCCTCTCCTTCCCTGGTAAACTTCAACTATCTGCTCTGTTGTTTCATAAGATTTAAATATTCTTTGGATGGAAACATATAAAACATTGAAATGAATAGATGAAAGGCAGAACTCTCCATTACCTGCAGCTCCAAAGGAGAGAAGGCTGCTCAGCAGGGCAATCTCAGGAGAGAAAGGCAGTGTCAAAGAATGCTCAAACTACCGCACAATCGCACTCATCTCACATGCTAGTAAACTAATGCTCAAAATTCTCCAAGCCAGGCTTCAGCAATANCAATGCATGAAAGTGAAAACTGAAAATGAAGTCGCTCGGTCGAGCCCGACTCTTATCGATCCCATGGACTGCAGCCTACCAGGCTCCTCCGTCCATGGGATTTTCCAGGCAAGAGTACTAGAGTGGGGTGCCATCTTCTCCATTATCCTAGTCAGGGACTGGCAAATATTTTCCTGTAAAGGCCAGGTAGTAAATCCTTCAGGCTTTGCAGTCCATGACGTTTCTGTCACAATTGTGCAATTATAGTGAAAGGCAATTATAGTCAATATGTAAACAAATGGATGTGGCTGTCTTCCCAGACCTTATTTACACACACAAAAAAGAAAGAAAACAGGTTAGTGGGCTGGCTTGGCCCTTGGGCCACAGTTTGCTAATTAAGGTTAATGGCCCACCAGCCAAAAATCTCTTAAAAACTTTACCTGCCACATCTTTCTGCTGGAGTAGGTTATGATGACCCTATCTTTCCAGGTCTGTCCTCTATCCTCTCCCACACATTCCTCCCTCAGACTCTCATGTCTCTTGTCTGTCTCCTTGCTTTCTGTCTTGTAGTGAGGCTCCACGCTGCTTCCAAACCAGTGTCTTATAGGAACAGAATTTACCCTGTTGCTTCTTATTTAAATACTTGGTGTTCTGCAAACATCTACATTGCAGGGCTTCCTCAATGTTAGATGCATAAGAGCTACTTGAAATCTTCATTAAATTAAAGACTTCTGGGCCCCACCCCAGAGATTCTAAAGATATGAATTGAAGGCCAGGAATCTGCATTTTAAACAAACCTCCAGATGGATTGACACATGTGGTCTTCAAACATTTGAAAAACAGTAGCCTTAGAAAAAGGGCTTCCCTGGTGGTTCAGATAGTAAAGACTCTGCCTGCAATGCAGGAGACCTGAGTTTGATCCCTGGGTTGGTAAGATCCCCTGGAGAAGGGCATGGCAACCCGCTACAGTACTCTTGCCTGGAGAATCCTATGGACAGAGGAGCTTGGCGGGCTACAGTCCACAGGGTCGCAAAGAGTCAGACATGATTGAGTGATGAACACTTTCACTTTCAGCCTTGGGAAAAGGCAAACCCCTCTGCATGGAGCACAGGTCCGGCATGACCTGTAATCTCTCCAGCCCCACCTCTCACAACTCCTCCTTCAACATGCTGTGGGTCAGCCCTTTTCTTGAACTGGCCATACTGGTTCATCTTCTTTTTCCCCATTAGATAGTTACTTTGCCAGTAATGCCATTATCTCATGGTCTGTTGGGTAAACTTCCTTTAAGGTTCAATTCAAGTTCCAACCACTCTGATGAGTTTCCCTGAACTGTCTATTCTTACTGTGTATGTATCCATATTCCAAACCCTATAACATATTAGCTGCTTGAATTTATTTGTCTACCTCTCCCATTAGAGTGTGAATTTCTGAAGGACTATGTCTTCTGCATTTGAATATACCTATGTTTTAGAGGGTACAATAAAATTACACAGTAAGATTGATGCTTTCAAACTCTTGTGCTGGAGAATACTCTTGAGAGTCCCTTGGACAGAAAGGCGATTAAATCAGTCAATCCTTAAGGAAGTCAACTCTGAATATTCACTAGAAGGACTGATGCTGAACCTGAAGCTCAGGTTAATACTACGGCCACCTGATGCAAAGAGCCAACTCATTGGAAAAGACCTTGATGCTGGGAAAGATTGAGAACAGGAGGAGAAGGGTCGACAGAGGATGAGATGGTTGGATGGCATCACTGACTCAATGGACATGAGTTTGAGCAAACTCCGAGAGANATGCTGAACCTGAAGCTCAGGTTAATACTACGGCCACCTGATGCAAAGAGCCAACTCATTGGAAAAGACCTTGATGCTGGGAAAGATTGAGAACAGGAGGAGAAGGGTCGACAGAGGATGAGATGGTTGGATGGCATCACTGACTCAATGGACATGAGTTTGAGCAAACTCCGAGAGATAGTGAAGAGCAGGGAAGCCTGGCACGCTGCAGTTCATGAGGTCGCAAAGAGTTTGATACCACTTAGGGACAGAATAACAACAGTGCTATAAATGTGTTGATTTGATATAAGAGTTAGACTAGGAGTGTTATATCTAAATTTTATAGGTAATTCAGCTGGAATTCTGAGATGTTAACTGACTTGTTTGAGATCAACCAAAGTGTCAAAACAATCAAGGATATCACTTTATTTTTTTTTTTTACATTTGGAGTTTTTTCCATTACACATGCTGCCTTCCTACCATGATGGAGTTATTCCCTGGGCTGGTGAGCCTTACATTCTGGAAGTGTTCAGTGGGATTTTCTGATTTGGGTATACACATTCGGTCTGTTGATTATTTAATGTTGTCACTTCTGTGGCAGACTAATGACTGAAAGCGAGTCAGTCCAGCCAGATACATTATTCTTCATGAGTTTGGCCTCTGCACTGTTTGGATTTCTGGATATTTCCATCTTAGTGCTGCCACATCTTTTGGTTTTCTTCCAAGAACCTAAATTGTATTTGTTTTGCCTACATTTACTATCATGAATCATGTGGGCATTATTATTACTGTNATGACTGAAAGCGAGTCAGTCCAGCCAGATACATTATTCTTCATGAGTTTGGCCTCTGCACTGTTTGGATTTCTGGATATTTCCATCTTAGTGTTGCCACATCTTTTGGTTTTCTTCCAAGAACCTAAATTGTATTTGTTTTGCCTACATTTACTATCATGAATCATGTGGGCATTATTATTACTGTGACCCCATAACTAATATAGTTCAAGAGAAGGAAGGCTTTTTGTTGGATCCTTAAAGAGGATTCTGCCTGGGTTTTGCTTTCTTGTACTTCTCACACAGCTCCTGAATTCAGAACATCTATATCTCAAAATAGATGGGGGCTTCCCAGATGGTGCCAGTGGCAGAGAATTCACCTGTCAATGCAGGAGACATAAAGGATGGATATGGGTTCTATCCCTAGGTTGGGAAGACCCCTTGGAGGAGGGCATGGCAACTCACTCCGGTATCTTTACCTGGAGAATCTCATGGACAGAGGACTCTAGCAGGCTGCAGTCCATCGGGTTGCAAAGAGTCGAATGTGACTGAAGTGACTTAGCACACAAGCATATCTCAAAATACCCAGCTCAGATTAGGCAACTTGCTATTCAGAAAGGGTGAGGAATAACTCATACAAACCTCTGGAACACTAGTCTGAGTTTAAGATAATTATTTGGTAAAAGAGTAAATTCAAATTCTTGATTATTTTTATCAGGGGAAGAGATTGTGTGCTAAGAGATACAGGCATGTGAACTGTGAGGGCTGCAAAACACAGTTATTTAGTGGTCACTTCATTTTGTCTTGTACTAATTTTTGCTGTCATTTCTATCTCCTATCAAGCAAGAGCCGATCTCTTTATTTTCTTAATTTCATCCTATCTTGCACTTAGTAAATAATCAAAAGGAGCTTGTGAAATGAAATGAGTGATTCCAAAATCTCATTTCAGCCTGTCACCTATCACAGTAATAATTAGACAATGAAATGCTCCCCAGGCAAGAAACCAGAGGTGGAAAGACATAACGTGCCATTGGCAACTATCAACCAGATAACCTCAGAAAATTGAATGTATATATGTATCTGGTTACTAGCAACAATAAACCATAAACCATTAACAGACACTTGGCATTTTAATTTAAGAACTTTCATATTTTCTTGATGGTTGTGTGTTCAACGTAAGTAATGTCCATTTATGATGTTTATGTTTCCTTTAAACTTTAATATTAAATTAGTATTTAATAAATTATTGCTTGTGCATTGAAAAAAATAAGCTGCCCTTTTTCAAAAACAATTTAAACTTTTATTGATTTTGTTTACATCATAAAGAATTAGCAACTATAGTAGTTGCCACTTTAAGTGACCTCAGGGGGAAAAATATAATTATTTTACATGGTTATATTACAATTTTATAAAGTTAGTTACAGCATACTCATGCTTTGTTATAAACTGTATTCCTTTGGCCATATGTTGTAAGCTATCAATACTAATGCACACCCATATTAGCAAATATAAAAGAGAAAATCTAAATGTGTCATAAGTCTTTTAAGCTTTACAACCATGTTAACACTACTTTTGTCCATTGTTATATTATGCAGTCCTTAATACTAGAAAATATGTTTGAAAATTAAACAGTAGCCCCTTTCCCCATATTGATTTTATTTATGCTGAGAAATCATGTTTGTTTCTTACCAACCTTTGTCAGTCTGTTTAAATTTTGAATCAACCATTTTTAGAAAAGCTACGGAACATGAGTTCACTATAAATAATGCATGCATATACTTTCTGTGTGCAGTTTAAAATTTGGCAAGATGTTTACAGCCCATGATTCTGACACAGAGAAAGGGCATTATAGTGTAAATGAGGAAGAAATGAAATGGTCACAAAATGAGCTCAAATTTAAATAAGAATTTAAAAATCCATTAACAAACTGAAAACAGTAGTGACCCAAAGTTAATTTAAGATCTGAAGTTTGAAATGTCTTTTGTGATGACAAGGATCTGAAAATGATTAGGAAGACATTAATAAACAAGACTGTGATGTGTAAATAAATTCTATGTGGCACATGAATCCATGACTTGTCTTTCCTTTCTGGCATTGTTGGCTTTTTGGTATCATCACATTAGGTGCTGGAAAACAGCATTGCTCATTTATTCCCAACATGTAGCTCTGGGTTACCAAAAAAAAAAAAAAAAAAAAAAAAATCAGAAACTCTGTTATTTTAAGACAGAGTTAAAGCTCTTGGGCCCAATTTGTTCCTGAAGCCACTCTGAGAACATTGCACTGTGTTTTGCTGGAATAGAATCAGGACCTTTTGCATTGATGTAAAGGGCAATGACGAACATCAGGCTAAGAATGGGAATCTGTCCCCATGGGTCTCTTCCCGCCCCATCTCATTTCCTCTGTCTTCCGTTTTTCTCTCGTACATACTTTCACACACATCTCATCTGAGTTAACCTAAGGCACTTTGCTGGGGAGATGAAAGAATTTGGCAAGAATGCACAAAGTTAAAAGGTTCTTAACAGTCTCATATAGCAGTTTTGCCCGACAGGAAAGCACTGCATCCAAAACTCTTTACTATTAGTTATTTACAAAACTAATATAAAAGTTAGTAATAAGTTTTAAAGGTGACTGTTGCACTGACTGTCATAGCTATGATCTTAGAGACAGTATTTTGACTATCATATGATACATAGGCCAGATCCCGCCTTAATTGCAGAGAAGATGCTGCATATGGTCTCCTTTGCCATATGGTCAACGCTCCAGGCAACTCACATTCTGTCCATGATGGGGTTACTGGCATCTCTCCATTGTAAAGGTATGAACACTGGGGCCTGCCCTCTGTTTAACCATCTACACATTGTGTATCGTAGCTAAGTATTTACAGATGACGAAACTAAATGTACGGCACTTCAACTACAGCGGTAAAAGAAGAATGCTTTAATAATCCTCAGAAAAATTGTAGGTAGTCCTTTCTTTGCCAAGTACACGAATAGGAGGTTTCAAAGCAGTGTTTTGGGATGGCATTCCAAAATTTCTCTCTCTGTCCCTTTGTGACATTTGATCTTATCTGAATGTAAAGTTGCATGATTTTCAAAAACCTCAGTCTTTCTGATTCTCCCTCCAGATCATTTAAATATGTCTCTAATGTCAAAAATACACCAGCTGAACTAGTCTCATGTGTTGTTTCCAAATATAGTCCCACCAAAGGTGTGAAACTTTAAAAGATTTTTAAATTTTTAAATTGAGTAATTTAAATTTCGTCTAAAAATTCTGTTTTGCAGTGACACTTTTTTCCTTTACATCAGATTCATCTTACTTTACAAAAATAAACATCTTTCACAGGAATTCTGAGTGAACTCGAGTTAAATGTAAGTGGTGTACGAATAGACTAGAAGTTCTGAAGAGCTATAATATAGTGAAGTGCTAACTGTAAAGAATTAAGTGCTTTCACAACGAGGCTTTCTTAATTCTCACTGCTTGTCTTCTCATGCTGTAAACAGCTCGTCCAATGTCACGCGGAACTCTTGAGTGTGAAGAAAATAATCACTCTTAGATTTGTACATTGTTTTGTGCAAACACACACGTTGTTTTGTTTCACTTTGGCAGACACCTCTTTGTTTGAATGATTTCTGTCCAAAATAAAGAAAATGAATATTTCTTCTTTCAAGATGAGCTGTATTTATTACTGGAACGGAAGTTGTCATATCCGTGATCGTTAGCTTTGAACTTTAAGCATGACTGCTTTTCCTCCAAGGACTGCTTTTCTTCAAATGACTGGCACCAGCAGCATAAACATGACTACACAAAACAAAGTAACTTCGTTATAAGTTTCCATCAAGTTACGCTATCACAACCCTCCCTGCTCACGAGAATTCTGGATTTCTCTGCATGAACAGCAATTCTTGGGCCACTTTCTTGCCATGTCCTCTTATTTTCCTCTTAAAAATATATAACTACAGAAGTAGTATTTGATGATTTTTTAAACTAGAAGCTACACTGAAGAAACAGGTATATAATTACACTTCTTCATCTTTTAATTAAAATGAAATAGAAAGACACTCAATTCTTGGATACTTACTCTTGATTACTTGAGAAATACTCTTAATAGTTGATAAATATATAAGTCAAACCTTTTTGCCTATGCAAGGGGAAATATTACCATACCCATATATACATAATAATCTGTAACTTTGTGGGCATCAAAATAATTGTAGCTTGTTCCGCCTGTATATTTAAGAACACAATTAGAATTGTCAGCAAAGAGATGCTATAGACCCATGTTGACATCTTCCCTTCTAAGAATATGGTGCCCTAGGACTTCACCCCTAATCCCATAGAAATGGAATGGTGGTTGACAGTGGGGAACTGAAAACAGCTCCTTTGTCCCTTTCTTGTTTGCGTATTTCTGTTTACTTCTAACCTTAAAAGAACCTAATTATAGGCTTCTCTGGTAGCTCAGAGGATAAAGAATCTGACTGCAATGCAGAAGACTGAGGTTCAATCCTTGGTTTGGGAAAATCCCCTGGAGAAGGGAATGGCAATCCACTCTAGTATTCTTGCTTGGAGAATTCCATGGGCAGAGGAGCCTGGTGGGCTACAAACCATGGGGTCACCAAGAGTTGGACATGACTGAGCAACTAACACACCCCTAGGGATTTGATCACTAAACAATTGAAACTAACTCCTGACTTAATGCTCAACTGAGTGCACAAGATGCCTTGTCTAACCTGTTGATGCTTCTCCTAGATAAAAAGAAGCAGGACTAGGTCTGTATCCACAGCAGTCCCCGCAAGGAATCCTGGGAGCAGATCACTTGGCAAGATAACATCTGAAGAGAGAGCCAGACAGTCTGCCTTCCACAGAGAGGCAGAACCCAACCTTCTGCCTGGATGATTCACTGAGATTCTTCTCCCTCCATTTTTCCCTTTAAAAATTGTCATGCCTGAACAGAATCTTTGGAGTCAGTCACTGGACCCGAGTCCACCATCTCCCTAGATTTCTGGCTTTTCTGATGAAAGCATTTTTCTTCTTTATTAACACTTGCCTCTTGGATTATTGGTGTATGAGCAGCAAGCAGCCAACCTGTTTGGTTACACTAGGAACAAGGGTATATAAGGGAATATTATACCCTTATATAGACATAAGGGAATAATATAATGGAATATTTTACTCCTGGGTTTGGTTACACTAGGAACAAGGGGATATAAGGGAATATTATACCCTTATATATATATATATATATATAAAGGAATAATATAATGGAATATTTTACTCCATACTAGGTAACTGAAGGAGTGAATGAATGGGTGGATGTTACACACAAATGGAAATAGCCAAATGAGGAATAATTTCACGTATTCTATATCAAGGAACACTGCTATCGAATGAAGGCAGAAAAGTGAAGGTTGAACTTGAATGAATCTGCTTGTTTGACTTGTAATTCTCACCTGTGTATGAAAAGGAGACTAACTTAGTTATAATCAGCAGTGTGCTACCTAGTCCAAAATCTTCTGAAAAGGGAAATAGTGTATTTAATTCATGTGTAGCTCTTATTTTATCATGTGGTAGCATTCAGATATCAATGCATGTAATTTTTTATTCATTTTCTGAGTAATTCTATGAGTAAAACCAATTGGTTGAGGCAGTAATGAATGGTTGACTGGGATTTGTAGGGAGAAATCAATTATAGTAATTTATAAGAAAAATTTATATTTAAAGAATCATCTATCATGTAATACAAGGGAAAATTATAAAACAAGTGACTAGATCTCTCTGGATAGAAATATTAATAGTTTGTAAGGGTTATATTTAATACCAGATTAAAAGGGTTTTCTACTTTTGAATACTCTCTTACCTTAAAGCAGTTTTTGAATCTTTTGCTCACCAAATACAGAGCTATTGGGTTAATACAGGAATTCAGGGAGGCCATGTTGATGCCAATGTAGTCCAATACCAACAAAAAGCTGCAAAAATAATACAAAAAATTATTTATGTGCTATGAACACAAATCCTTTACAGACTTTTGTGCTTTATAAATTAAAAAATTACCCATTTATAATTATTTTGACTTTATCACTAGTCTTTGCTGATTTTGATCTCTCTCGGTCTCTCTCTCTTTCTCTTTGCTTCTATCTCTCTCTTTCTCTTATTCTCTGTCCCTGTCATATCCTTAACCCTTATTCCCACTCCCATGCTCAATTCTGTGCCTTAAAATGAAATATATTTTGTAAGTGCCCAGACTGTCTAAAAAAGAAAGGATTTACAAAGTGCAATGGAGAACCAGATCTGGTATTTTCAATCATGTCACTCACTCACTTGGACAGCCCTGGCTCTCCATTCTCAGCGTTTTCCAAAGCTCCCTTTACCTCTCTGTTGGAAATAGAAGTAAAAGTAAAAAAAAAAGGGGGGGGGGAAGCATCTTAAATTGCTCCCTTAGGATTAGAAAAATGGTACTCTCTCTTCCTGCCAATGAAAGGAATCAATAGAAAAACTTCTGAATGGCATTTATTTACACAACTATTTCTATTTTACCTTCCTTACCTCAAAAATTCACATCTACGGGGATCATGCTGATCATAAAGAGTGAGCTTCAAAATTCTGCTAAGATGAAGCGGAAGCCAACACAGAGCAAAGACAAGGACCAGGCAAAATACTGTTTTGGCCACTTCCCGTCTCTGAAAGAAAACCACAATCAGACTCTATAATGGGTGGCTCATTATAATCACAGCATTCTCTCCTTCCAAACAAAATGTTTAACACTGTTTACAAAAAGTGGCATTTGTAAAAATTCAGGATACAGAGTTTTAAACTGAATAGTTACTGTGAATTAGAACTTAAATGACTAGAGATTCATCTTTTTCTTTAAACTTTTCATTTTGCATTGGGGTATAGCCAATAAACAATGCTGTGATAGTTTCAGGTGAACAGCAAAGGGACTCAGCCATACATATACATGTATCCCTTTTCCCTCAAACTCCCCTCCCATCCAGGCTGCCACACAACATTTAGGAGAATTCTATGTGCTAACATAGTAGGTCCTTGTTGGTTATTCATTTTAAATATAGCCGTGTGTACATGTCCATTTCAAACCCCCTAACTAGCCGGCCTTTCCTCTCCTCCTAGATTCATCTTTAAAAAGCAATGGCTTTAGAAATGTTTTGCCTTTTCAACCTTGTGCTAAAGGCATTTAATATTGGTGCCTGTATGATTAAGGAGGGAATTATAGTCTCAGCTTAAAAGTTGTCTAATCCATCCCCTCCTCATCCCAGTGCTCCCCTGCCCCAGTCATCTTGTTTTGATTTTTGGGTAAACCTTAAGGTGTGTGTTAGTCTAAGAACTGTGAAGTGATATGTCATAACAGTCCTGACTTGTAAGGACATTAATGGTTTCACTTGAATTTAAACCAGCTCTACGTAGGAAAAAAATCTTGACTCCTCATTTGCTTTTTCAGTGGGGTAGCACATCCCATTTTTTAGAACAAGTAGGGGTGACTTGCTTAAATAAAAATAGCATTTAATGTAAAAAAAAATAAAAAGTAATGGCTTATATGTGGAATCTAGAAAAATGATACAGATGAACCTATTTGCAGGGCAGGAATAGAGACACAGTCGTGGAGAAAGGATGTATGGACGCCAAGCAGGGGAGAGGAGGGCAGGATGAACTGGGAGATGAGATTTGGCATAAATAGACCACCGTGGTGTGTAAATGGGTAGTGGGAACCTGCAGTATAACACGGAGCTCAGCTCAGTGCTCTGTGATGACCTAGCTGAGTGGGATGGGCGGTGGTGAGAGGGAGGTCCAGGAGTGGGGGCACCTGTGTGTACACACAGCTGATTCACTTCACTGCACAGCAGACACTAGCACAGCACTGCAAAGCAATTATACGCCAATTAAAAAGAGTTTCTCTAAAAAAGTGATGGCTCTTCTTACATTCCTTTAGATTATGTAGGATATCTCCAGGTAGGTAGTATAAAACACGTTAAAAATATCAGACTAAGAAAAAATTATGTTCTAGTAAATGACACTTTCAGTTTATGATCACTACAATAATTTTCATATTCATAATTGGAATCGTAATCATGAGTCAGCAAATATTTCTATTTCCTTACCTGTTTTAAGTGATCATTTAAAGCAATTTGCATACCACTCTTCTTTCTCAACATTTCACAAGTCATCAGGGTATAAAACAATGCAGTGATGGCCAAAGGCAGGCAGAAATAGAAACTAAATAGCCACCAGTCTTTAGCTGTCTTGTAAAACTAAGGGGAAGAAAGGATGTTATAGTTAATATTGCTCTGTAAGAAAATCTTACGTATCAAATATTAAAAAATGCTCACCAAGGATTAATCTTCTAAAATAAATACTATGTAGAATCTTTCAGTAGAATCGTTATTCTACTATGTAGAACTTTTTGTCTGCTGAACAAAAAATTAAATTAAGTGAAACTTTTCCTAAAGGTGTTTCAATTCTCTAAGGCAGTGTACTATAATTATATATAAAAATGTAAGCAATTGGGCAAAATTTTAAATACTTGATAACTCAAATATTTTTGTCTTCACATAAGTGAAAGGAATTCCTTACCACATCTGGACATGTAAAGATATTCTAGTGTTTTGGGGAACTTCTCACTTTTTAACAAGTTTGTTTCTGGGGAAAGCAGGTAGGAAGAGGTCTATAGTAATCATTTAGCTCAGGGATGTATACATCTAAACTACCAACTAAAAATCAAAATTGCTTATAAAATGACTCCTCTCTTACTTGTTCTTTTTTCCTTTCCCTTTTAAAGATTGTTGTTCCAGATATGTCTCTATTGGAACAGAAATTATGGAATCTATGCAGTACTTTGGGCTTCCCAGGTAGTGCTTATGGTAAGAAACCTGCCTGCCAGTGCAAGAGACATAAGTGATGTGGGTTTGATCCCTGGGTCGGAACAATCCCCTGGAGGAGAGCACAGCAACCCACTCCAGTGTTCTTGCCTGGATAATCCCACGGACAGAGGTGCCTGGTGGAGTAAGATCCATGGGGCTGCAAAGATGGGGACATGACTGCGACTTAGTGCACACCTGTGCAGTACTTTTTCCATTGTAACTAATAAGAAACAAGGAAACAGCATTTTACTTTTCAGTTTCCCATTAAAGCCCCTCTTTAGTCTTTTGTTTACCATGATCTATACACATATACATAAAGTCTTATATAAACTTATGTGTAAAGTAGAAAATAATTATTTGTGACATTTGGACTCACTCCCTTTGCATTAACCCCTCCTCACCCTTTCTGTTGGGAAGAACCTTTTTTATTTAGGGTCTATTTTCTGATGACCAGCACTGCTATTTTTCCCCATTTCCTAATTAAACACTCTTAAATAAATAGACAAGATGTTCTTTGCAGTGGTAGCTTTCCCTTTAGAGAGAGGACAGGCTTGTCATTCATACCAAGATTCATGGAGTCACGTACATTTTTACCAGTCTACCCATACCAGGGTGACTTCTACTTGATTATCCCTTTAACCACACACTGCCTCCAATGACTGCTGTGTTGCTTAATGCAAAATATGTTGCAGCTGCCAGTTCTTATGTGAATATGAGTAGGAAAGCTATAAATTCCAATCAATTCTCTTATGTCAACTTGGCTTATCTGTATTCCTGAGAACCAGGGGATTCTTGGTGAAGTAATGACCTAGCTTCTTGCAGCATGGGTCATTAGTCCTGCTGTTAACCCTGAGGTCCTGGAACCTACACTTTTAATTTATGCCAAGGACAGTCATAAATCAATAATTTCCCAAGAAGAGGAGATTGGGGGAAAATAGCTAAACATTTATAAGGCAAGAGCAGAAAAGGGAAAGAAAAGTAAAATTTACCTGCATAAATGGTGTTTTCTGAGTGGGATGGAGCAAGCAGATTCTCAGATTATTTCCTATGTGATCACTCGTAATTATATCAAAACCCACGGCTTCAGGGACAGCCAGAACCACGGAGACCACCCAAATTAAAACAATTTCTACGGCTGTCCATTTTGGAACCCCGATTCCTTTAATCCGACTCCAAGAAGCAACAGCTCGATATCTGAAGAACAAAACAGAATCAATTGGCAAGCTGGCAGAGCCTGGTTTTTATTGGATTACAGTTTACTTTCTAAGTAATGTAGCAACCACTAGGACTGTGGTCAGGATATATTTCGCTTAGATACATGCTCTTACCTGTCAATACTTAGAGCACATAGACTCAGCACAGTGATGCCCACGGAGGCCTTCTGAATGAAAGGCACCAGCTTACACATCTCAACCCCAAAGGGCCAGTCCTTGGCGAGCAGCTGCATCGAGGAGACACAAAGCTCTGTTAGGGAGATGTTCACAGGGTGCTCTTGAACTGTATGTATGACTTAGTGGACGTGAATGAGCTTGTGGAGTAAAATAACAAATTCCAGTTCTTATTCTTTTTCTCACGGACTCCTCTGAAAACCACCTGCTTTTGTTAGATATTTGGAATAAGAGAGTGGGTTGGCAATCATGAAAGGACAGCCGATTCAGGAGAATTAGCTATACATGAACAGGAGCTCAGGGGCAAGGTCTCTTCTACTGCAGGGCCAACTGGGGCTGATTGCTTAAGTTCTCCTTACAAAAATGGGAAGCTGCTGTATAGCACCAGGAGCTCAGAAAGTCTTCTGTGATGATCTAGCGGGGTGGCATGGGGGGCAGTGGGAGGGAGGCTCAAGAGAGAGAGGATATATGTATACATATTGCTGATTTATTTCATTGCACAGCAGACACTAACTCAATATTGTAAAACAATTATATTCCAGTTAAAAAAAATTTTTTTAAATTGAGCCTGTAGTGCTGAAAATGCCTCTCATACTCTTATGAAGTCTCCAATGCTCAGTTGATGGCCATATCAAAATAAAGATTAGTCAAAAATAGGTGAAAAGTGTTCCTTAGTTAGACTAGATGACTCCCTGGGCTTCCCTGGTAGCTCAGCTGGTAAAGAATCTGCCTGAAATGCAGGAGACCTGGGTTCTATCCCTGGGTTGGAAAGATCTCCTGGAGAAGAGAGTGGCAACCCACTCCAATATTCTTGCCTGGAGAATCCCCAGGGACAGAGGAGCCTGGTGGGCTATAGTCCATGGGGTCGCAAAGAGTTGGACACGACTAAGCGACTAAGCACAGACGACTCCTCTGGAGAACAGAGTATGTGTTTGTGTACTTACTCTTCACTCTGGTCAATTGCACTGTCAGTCAGCACACAGTCCAGAATGTGTTCAACACAAGGCACGCTTCTTCCTTAAGAGTTCACCTGAGTCCTTCTCCCAGAAGGCTTTCCCCCCACAGATCCACTTGACTAAAACCTTTTCTTCTTTTAGCTCTTACTCAAGTCTCATCTTTTCAATATGACCACACTGCTAAGGATAGGAAATGGTCAGGCCTCCCCTTCTCTGTCTTTCTGCTCCACTTTCCTTTACACCTGACTTCCCTGGTGGCTTAGAGGGTAAAGCATCTGCCTGCAATGCAGGAGACCTGAGTTCAATCCCTGGGTCAGGAAGATCCCCTGGAGAAGGAAATGGCAACCCACTCCAGTATTCTTGCCTGGAAAATCCCATGGACAGAGGAGCCTGGTAGGCTACAGTCCATGGAGCCACAAAGTGTTGAACACGACTGAGTGACTTCACTTCCTTTACACCTACAGCACTTATTAACTCCTATTGTGTATAGCATAGTATACTTGTTTGTTTTGTTGTTTTTGCTGTCTGCAACTCCTAGCCTATCAGACAGAATACAACTTCTGCAATTGCCTAGCACAGTTCCTGACACGCAGTAGATGCTTAAGTATTCAAGTCCCTAAAATACAGAGGCACTGGTTATTCAGTGAGCAAAATGACTTAGTTCTTGCTACCATACATACATTTCTATTTCAAACTAACTATGCAGCCATCTTCTGTTAAACTCATGATTTTCTTTTGTAGGACAACTGGGTATGCCCCCCACACAATGTAAATGAATCACATTAGGTAAACATCTGGATCAAATGTTTATATGGTTTGAAAAGAAACTTTTAAATCTACCTATGTGTATTTTAATGTTTTAAAGAATAACCTTCCAAAGTTGAAAACTAGTTTGAAACATAATTAAGTCTTTCCATTCTTCTACTTGTAACATTTCTCTGTAGAGTTTTTCATGCTGGGTAACTGTTTGGCAACTAGAATGGCACCCAAAGCTGAAACGTGTGTCTCAGTGTGAATATGACTCAGAGCTCCAGCATGAGACCAATTTCATTTCTAAGACAGACATGAAAAATTACACTGACATGTAGACAAATGTTGTTACAGCAAATATGCTTTTTCTAGGATCGGGAAGCCTGCAAAGCCAGGCAGATCACACAAGAGTGAAGGCAGCCTGGTGCAAGAAAGTCACTGGTGTCAGAAAATAATAGAGGGCAGAAGGGTCTGGGGTAAATCCTGTCTAAAAGGAGCCTGTGCTAATAAACATGATGTGATTGTTGATAAGAAATCCTCAATACCAAAATATCTTGATTTTTATCCCCAAATGTTTATATAAATCTCACAATTTATAAAAATTGTCAACTAATTCAAATTTTTGAAAAAATAAAAACACTAACAGATAATAACATCATGTTAACAAAATAATTTTATGTGTCAGACCAGCCTCTAACTTGTGACCTCTGGATTAAAATGGGCTGGCTCATAACTCTGCTTATTCATTTATTCATTCAACAAACGTATTCAATACTCACCATGTGCCAACACCGTCTGGAATATGGGGGCCTATCAGTGAACAAGGCAAACTCCCTGCTCTCATGGAGCTTACAGTCTAGTGAGAGAGGCAGAGAAAGAACACCTAAATACTTAATATGGTGTTCACAGGATTTGTTGCAGCTGATGCGAAGAGCTGACTCGTTGGAAAAGACCCTGAAGCTGGGAAAGATTGAGGGCAGGAAGAGAAGGAGATGACAGAGGATGAGACGGTTGGATGGCATCACTGACTCAATGGACATGAGTTTGGATAGTCTCTGGGAGTTGGTGATGGACAGGGAGGCCTGGCGTGCTGCAGTTCATGGGGTCACAAAGAGTCAGACACGAATGAGCGACTGAATTGAACCGAGATATTATAATGAAATTTGGGGTGCCTTCTTGTTTTAAAGATAGTTTTGATGTGGCCCATTTTTAAAGTTTTTATTGAATTTGTTACAATATTGCTTCTGAGGCATGTGGGATCTTAGCTTCCTAACCAGGGATCCAACCTGCACCCACTGCGTTGGAAGCAAAGTCTTAACCCCTGTATCACCAGTCAGGTCTCTCTCACAAGGTGGAACCTTCAGTAGGGATTTGACTAAAATAAAACAGTAGTTATGCAGACTGTATTTTAGGCAGAGTAAAGAGCAAATACAAAGGTCCTGAGGTCAAAATAAGCCTAGTGAGAGGAAGAGATGAAAAGAAGTTTCGTAAGGCTGACTGGAGTGGTCCAGACCAGTCTAGATGTAGTTAGAGGGAGGAGTGTGATTTTTTTTTTTTAAAGGAAATCCATTGCAATATTAGAGATGGCATCATCTTATTTATGTTAAAAAAAAATCACTCCAGAGACTTTCCTGGTGATCCAGTGGTTAAGCTTTCACCTTTCAGTGCAGGAGTTGCAGGCTTGATTCCTGGTCAGGGAACTAAGATTCCACATGCTTATGGCTAATAAAACCAGAACATAAATAACAGAAGCAATACTGTAACAAATTCAACAAAGTGTTGAAACAAAATGGTTCACATTAAAAAAAAAAAAACCCTCTCATTCTAAAAACATAAAAAGATCACTCTGGATGCTCAAGATAGACTAGAAAGTGGAACGGTAGACTATGAATAGACTAGATAGACAGTGATAGACTAGAATAGTCAAGAAAAGATTTGATGAGAGATCATGGGCTGAAACTTGTGGTGCCTTGCAACGGAANTTGAAACAAAATGGTTCACATTAAAAAAAAAAAAACCCTCTCATTCTAAAAACATAAAAAGATCACTCTGGATGCTCAAGATAGACTAGAAAGTGGAATGGTAGACTATGAATAGACTAGATAGACAGTGATAGACTAGAATAGTCAAGAAAAGATTTGATGAGAGATCATGGGCTGGAACTTGTGGTGCCTTGCAACGGAAAGGAATGGATTATAGACAGGATATATCTTGATAACAGAGCTAGCAGGACTTGTTGATGAGTTGAATATATGATGTGAGGAGCCAGAAAACTCAAAGAAGTTGATCATACGAATGGTGAAGACATTGACAGAAACGTAGGAGACCTAGGATCCGGCAAATCTGAACCAGCGACAAGCTCGACTTAGAAGACTTGCCAATTACCCTTGCAAACATAATAAAAAGATTCCAACCAGTTGAAAGAATCCTTCCAGACACAGTTTGGTATAAACTACTGCATCTAGGTGGTAGTCTTTCTAATCATTCTGTCTTTATATCAGAGGGGGGAGAAAAAAGAAAACTAACATTTATAATGGGTTAGGCACTATTCTAAGCCATTTACCTGTGATACATCATTGAATGCCCAAAGCAATCCTATAAAGTAAATTACTATAATCTGCATTTTAATAAGTTAAAAGACTTAGAGGTACATAGAAGTTTATTAACTTTCTGTGTTGGTTTTTTTACGGCTCCCCTGATGGCTCAGACAGTAAAAGAAGCCACCTGTAATGCAGGAGACTCGGGTTCAATCCCTGGATCGGGAAGATCCCCGGAGAAGGGCATGGAAACCCACTCCAGTATTAAACATGCCCACAAATCCTTTGACAGTCCTCCCTTCAAAAGGTGAAGCTCATTTCCCTCCCTTTGAAGCGGTGGGTAGTGGGGAGAGGGACTTAAGGATTCACGTTTAGTGAATAGAATGTGGTGGGACTGATGATGCCTGACATCTGAGACTAGTTCCTAGATGCCATTACGGCTTCCTCCCTGCTTGCTCTTGGATCATCGCTGTGAGGGAGTTGCCATGTCAAGGAGGAGACTCAAGGGTCCCTGTGAAGAGGCAACATGGCAAGGAACTGAGGCCACCTGAAAACATCTGGCACTGACTTGCCAAGTGTCCAGCTTTGGACAAGCCTTCTTATGACTGCAGCCCCGCCAAAAACTTGACCCTTGTGAGAGACCCTGAGTCAGGAGAACCCAGGTCTCCCACATTGCAGGTGGATTCTTTATCAGCTGAGCCACCAGGGTAGCCCAAGAATACTGCATTGGGTAGCCTATCCCTTCTCCAGTGGATCTTCCTGACCCAGGAGTCAAACCAGGGTCCCCTGCATTTCGGGTGGATTCTTGACCAACTGAGCTACCAGGGAATATATTTGTCCTTGGTCACTCACTTATGTGAGGCCTCTTGCATGGCGTTTGTGATAAAGGACCCACCTGTCATTGTAGGAGACATGATATTGTGGGTTCGATCCTTGGGTCAGGAAGATCCCTTGGAAGAGGGCATGGCAACCCACTCCAGTATTCTTGCCTGGAGAATCCCATGGACAGAGGAGTTTGGAGGGCTATAGTCCATAGGGTCGCAAAGAGTTGGACTTAGCACGCACACTTAGCGTGCTCACTTAGGTAAGTAATAGATAACTCCCTAGCTATTTTATTCATCTAATGTCCAAAAATTCAGATAGTTTCGATTATTTTATTGTCTTGAACAATCTCTAAATATGCAAATGTGAGTATCACAGGGTACAGTCATTAGATGAGTCAAAATGAATGAGTGTCTGGTCACTCAAGGGAGAGACGTCTGGCCAATAGAAATGAGTTCTGCGCTGAATCCAGGCTCTGTTTTGAGGTTATTATTGTTTTTGGCTCAGACTAGACATTGGATGATTGCTCTTCATACCACTGGGAGGCCTGCAGTCCAACCTCTGACCCAAGTTATCACAGGGGACAGGGAAACACAAACTGAAAATTGTAGCAATTCTCTTCAAGTTCAACACAGAGATAGTCAGCAACTTAATCACAACCGACAGATTACAATTTTCTAATCTACCCTTCCAAAGGAAAAGAGGCTGCCAAAAAACCCTTCATGATTTCAGTTCAGACATGAATGCTGCCAGTCCTGAGAGGCCACAGAAGGTGAGGGACTGAGTGCCCATTTCTATTATTTTGTAGTCAGAAGGATGACTTTGGCAGCCTCTGCTTCTCTCATCAGAGGGCTTTGTGGAGACGCTGAGAAGCCTGATCTCCTGTGACATAGACCATGCCCACTGCTGATGCTCATCTCTGCCTATATGGCCTCCATCCAGAATGTCTTGGCAATTTAGGGCTTGGAGCTTATTAAGAATGCAAAGACATTAATCTCTTGCCCTGAGTGGAGGAAAAGCTGTGAACTTAAAAAAAAAAAAAATCAATGTCAACCAAGACGCCACTTTAAAATTTGGTGAAAGAATGTTCTTACAGGTTTTCATAATTCTTGGAAATTATTTCACTATTTCTTGACAAAAATAATGACACTCAGTGCCTATAATCTGAAGTTCAACGATTCAGTTTTCCTTTTGGTAGAGGAAACTGATTCTCTTTTATTGCAAGAGGAAGCAAGTCTAACTTTAAACCTAGCAATAACACATTCATACTTCTTATTTGCAGTTTTCATCATTCACTTAGATAACTTAAGGGCTAAATCTGAGTACTGAAGACAAATCATGCATGTAATCAAATCTCTCTGATTGCAAAAAAAAAAAAAAAATGTCGATACTATTTCTAGGTCCCTACCACACAACTTAAATGTTTGGGTCCTGCTTAAAATTAAGTTTGAATACATATTACTCACCATTTATCAAATGTGAGCCAGTCAGAAAATATTCCCGTTACTGACACTGGTTTGCAATGGTGATGGCTCATTTGAGAAAGAGCTTTTGTTAGTGTTGGTCCTAGGAGCAATCTAGTGTCCATTTGACAAATGATAGCCTGTCCTCAGGCTTGCCTCTTTCCCCGAAAGCTTCCACTGCTTTGCTAGCACATTTCTTTTGTATAAATAAACACAAATAAACAAACAAATAAACACTAGATTGAAAACAGTCATGATCATACTGACTATAAGCTTTCTACTCAAAGATGCCCATGATTTCATAACTTTATGTTGAAACAGCTGTTTGAGAAAGAAAAAAGGCAACAGTATACTACAAAATTTCATATCATATTGTAAAATTATTTTTATAGTACATAGTTTATACTATGTACTATATACTGTTATAATATATACATATTTTTATATTACATAGTTTAAAACATTTCTAAAAGAATAAACAGTGTGAATAGAAAATCAATATCTTTTCTTTAAAGGTATTGCTAAATGAGTCTTACAAAATCTTTCCAACTGGGGAAATTTATATTTTCCAATTCTTTTTTTAATTAAAAATTACATTCTTGACAAATTAAATGGAGAAAATCCTATTAGTAGATACCATTCTTAATACCCAATGGAATCTAGACCCATAGGGTCAGGAAATGCCAAAGTTAACCATCTTGCACTAACAAATGTTCAATTGTCTCATTAACCATAATCACCATTCTCCTTTCTATTTTTCAAAAAAATTAACAGGATACCCTGAGCTTTAATTGGTTCTTAGTTTCAGAATATTCTACATTTTTAGTGGCTAGCAGAGTGACTGGCACACAGTGACTGCTTATTAAATGTTTTGTTGTTGTTCAGTCACTAAGTCGTGTCTGACTCTTTGTGATCCCGTGGACTGAAGCATACCAGGCTTCCCTGTCCTTCACCATCTCCTGGAGTTTGCTCAAACTGACATCCACTGAGTCAGTGATGCCACCGAACCATCTCATCCTCTGTCATCCCCTTCCCCTCCTGCCTTCAATCTTTCCCAGGATCAGGGTCCTTTCCAGCGAGTTGGCTCTTAATGATGAATGAATGAGTTCACGGATGAGTGAATGAATTTGAACATAAGACAGACATCTTGTATTAAGACTTGTCATGAGCTTTTCAGTTCCCATATTTGAAACAATTCTTCTGAGAACTGAGATGACTGGGCTTACTCCTGATTGATTGATTTTGTACTGTCTAGTCCAGGTCCTCCTCCCTACCAGATAGATCAAGTCTTCTTGACACTTAAAGCCTGGGCCTCCGGAAAAGAGGCGTTGGCTCTTCTCTGGGAGTTCCGCTTGCCAAGCAGACAGGAAAACGTGGAAAGAAAAATTCCTCCTCTCCCCTCTCTCTCTCCTCCTCAAACGTGTCAGGGAAATGACTGGTATAACACAGAACCCACTATTTCTCACTATCTGATGGGATTCTATGAGGTGTGTTATTTGTAAACGTGGCGGAGTTGAATGCAGAAAACACAGAGATGCTTTCCGGAAGCTGGGTGAGCAGCGCATTACAAGTGACAACCAGGGTTACTTTGCCAAACTGCTGTCTGTTCCCTCCGGTGATGAACTGTGAACATTTCTTTCAAATGACTGATATTATAGAAATATTTTTACAGTCAGAGTCAAAAGAAGGAAATAATGGAGTGGCTGAGTTTCACAAGTTTGGGGAAGGGTGTATTCTTCGGCTTTTATCTCTGTTTCCTGTGGCAGATAAGAGTTTTTCTGCATTTGAACAGGCGTTTTAATAAGCTAAGACACCCTCATTCATTCAAGGATTTCCCATGTCCGATTCATTTCCCTTTCTTTTTTTTCTTTAATTCAAACTGGAGCTCCGTGACAACCTAGAAGGGTGGGATGGGGAGGGAGGTGGGAGGAAGGTTCAAAAGGGAGGGTACAGAGGTATACCTAAGGCCGATTCATGTTGGTGTTTGGTGGGTACCAACACAATATTGTAAAGCAATTATCCTTCAATTATAAATAAGTAAATTTAATTTTAAAAAGTACAGTGAGAGTTTAAGCTGCTGGTCAAGTGCACAGAAAATATTTTCTTGACTTACATGGTACTTGTGCCCTGGGGACAAATATCAATTACAAGTTCCATCTTACATCCATTAAAATGAACTTAATCACCTAAAGAATAGGCCAGAGGTGCCGTTTAAATAGACTACAGTATGAACAGTACCCCTGGAGTTGTGTGAGACAGAGACCCTGTCCTAGGAATCTGTTGTGTGCACTCCAGCAAAGAAAGGGTTTTCCACTGCTCTGAAGATTCCTAGGACTGGCTGAAATAGATGAATAACTCCATTAAAATGAGTTAAGTTTCTAGAAACAAAAGCTCTGAGAGGAGCAAAGAGACAGAATAAAAAGATAAAAAATAAATATGTCTTAGGAGTAAATTAACTTCACCGTAAATATAAATATGTCTTAGGAATAAATTAACTTCACCTTAAATATATATCCCTTCTTGAATTACAATGAAATTTATTTCCACATCTGTAACAGGCCAATAAATAACTGGATGGCTACTCTTCTATGATCTGAACCTGAAAACTTATCCTCAATTTGTGCTTAAAAGCTTTCATTGACATGTCACACATGTTGAAAAGATTCAACTAAGAGCATTAAGAAATGCTATTCACAAATCTAGCTTTATGGTCAAATTCACTTCTCTGAACTGAATCTTCTAAGATCACTGTGATACCTAAAGAAACTAAAGAATTATAACCTGAGGGTCTCATGGCTCAGAAAGTGACTCTCAAACTTAATAAATCCAACATATCTTATTAAGTCATTTCATGTCTTACTTAAGCCTAATTCTATCCAGAGAATTGTTTATGGAATAATCTGTGCTTAGAAAACATTTGATTACTATGGACATCAAAAGCTCTTTAATATAAATTAAAAACACTGTGTGAGGGGGAAGGAGACATAGAACCTAACACCCACAGCACTGGGTTATCCTTTTCTGGAAACTAAAATGAAGCTAAGGAGGAGAGAAGTAGAAACACAAGGGTGAGAAGGCACGAGTATGTCTGGAAAGGAATCTTGGGGACAAAATGCCTCAGTCAACTTTGCTGATATATTTCTTTCTTTTTTTGATGTGGACCATTTTTAAAGTCTTTATTGAATTTGTTACAACATTGCTTCTGTTTTATGTTTTGTTTTTTTTTGGCTGCGAGGAATGTGAAATCTTAGCTCTCTGACCAGGGATCGAACCCATACCCTCTGCACTAGAAGACAAACTCTTAACCACTGAAGTCCTTGCTAATAATTTCTGACTCAAGAACAATCCTCATTCTCTCTTCCTTCTACCACCACATTTTGGCCATTTTCTTATTTCTTTACCATTTTCACCACAGGATCTTTTAGGAAAGACAAATAATAAATCTCCAAAATAAAAGCATTGGAAAGAAAAAAAAAGGTCTAAAATTAGAGAATTTGCCGGCTAAGGTACATCCATATACCATGCACAGCTATCTCCCAGACATAGCCAACCTCTTCTTAACTTTGCAAAGTCCTCAAAGAAAATGCTTCACATCATAAATTATATCTAGAATTGCATTTCAGCTCAGGCTCTATCTGTCAGCACCCTTGAAAGCACTTAATCACTTATTAGCATTAGGCATGTTTCTCTAAAGATCATCAACCATTGCATATTAGCTACATGGTGAAAACCTTATTTGGTTTTCTTTAGAGAATGAAGACCCTGGCTCCCTGGCTTCGAAACAACATGGTCTTGGCTGTACCATCCTCTTGTACGACTATGGAAATACCTTCAGTCTTGAACTATTCACTTAAAATGAGCAAAGAAAAAAATGTAAAGCCCTTTGATAGAGAAGCCTTACCATGTTGAAAGAGACATTGCCTTGACATTTTAAGAGCCTTAGATTTATGGAGTGACTGAATGACAGACCAAAGGCAAACACAAGAAGAATCATAGAGTTAACCCTGGGAAACCTTCCGTTATCCATGGCTAAGGGTTTGCCAATCATTTTGTCACTGGCATCCATGGGCAAAATGTGAAGCAGTGAATCAGAACTTGGAAGTGTTGAGTTTCTGGGTTATTTGACATCTGCTAGTCACTTTTCACTTTCATGCATCGGAGAAGGAAATGGCAACCTGCTCCAGTGTTCTTGCCTGGAGAATCCCAGGGACGGGAGAGCCTGATGGGTTGCCATCTATGGGGTCGCACAGAGTCGGACACGACTGAAACGACTTAGCAGCAGTAACATTGACCTCTTATTCTGCAATGGCTAGTAGCCTCATATATATAGAAAAAAGAACAAAAATCTCTTCTTTTCCATTTGGACAGTTACAAAAATATGAGTAGAAGGTCTGTCAACAAGCGTTTGTCTGCAGTTGACTATTACAGGGTGTTGGAGTGTTATATTTATTGATTGACTCAAGGTTATTCAAAACGAAGTCTTAGCCTTTATTAATACTTTTAATATGTTACCATTTCAAATATGGTTAATTTGTGATCCTTAAATTTTTTTTTTTTTCTTTAAATAAATGAATCTCAGAAGTATCTAGGTTCTGTTCTAGGTACAAAATGCTTCTTTTACTAACATATCTCCGTGTGTTCAGTTGTGTCTGACTCTTTGTGACCTCATGGACTGTAGCCTGCCAGGTTCTTCTGTACATGGAATTTTCCAGGCAAGAATACTGGCATGGGTTGCCATTTCTACCTCCAGAAGATCTTCCTGATCCAGGGATCAAACTTGTATCTCATGCATTAGCAGGTAGATTCTATACCACTAAGCCGCTGGTGAACCCTAACATATCTCCAGATATTACTAAAATGTCACTAAAATATCACAGTTACTTAACTGGATATATGAACGGTATTGTTATCTTGGGCAAAATTAGACTCACCTACTCAATGTCAGGGGCTTCCTTGATGGATCAGTAATAAAGAATTCACCTGCCAATGCAAGACACACTGGTTCAATCCCTGAGTTGGGAAGATCCCCTGAAGAAGGAAATGGCACCCTTCTCCAGTATTCTTGCCTGGGAAATCTCCTGGAATGAGAAGCCTGGCGGCCTACAGTCCTGGGGGTTGCAAAAGAGTCAGACATGACTCAGCAACTAAACAATGGCAACAACCTCCATGATACCTTTACTTCTTGTGTTGCTCTGTACACATAAACTTCCACTTATTAATCAGAGAAGTGTAACTTCGAAAGTTAAATTTGATGGTGCTCTGTTCCCTTCTACTTCTAACTATGAAACTAGTTAATCATACACAGACTTAAGTGCTAGAAGTAGTCTAAGATTGAAAAGTGAGAAAGGTGCTTTTGATTGAAATATAGCTTTGATTGTGTCCCAAGCAGGAAAGCCTATCTGACAAATTCATTACAAGGTCATTTCACTCAAAACTCATTTGAGGGTTCAGTGAAGCAATTCCCATTTTGACATACCAGCATTTTAATGTTACATGTATTCCACCTGAAGTAGTTAAATGTTAAAGATCAGCAGTTTTTGCCTCTCAGACCTAAGAAGGCAGCTTCTTTGCCTTCAACAGTGGCCTTTAACAGTCTTAACAATAAAACCATCTAGAGGCACTCCAAACAGGTCACCAGCTTAATTTTTAGAAAGCTCTCCACTACCACTAGACATCTGATTATACTTGGATCCTTATCAAAATAATGTCCATGTAGATATCTGTCATCAGTTTATAAAGAGATTTGTTTTCAAACGCAATTTGTGTGTGTGTGTGAACTCTGTTGTGCCTGACTCTTTGCAACCCCATGGACTGTAGCCCACTAGGAAAAAAAAAAAGTCCATGGAATTTTCCAGGTAAGAATACTGGAGCAGTTTGTCATTTTCTTTTCCAGGGATCTTCCCAACCTGGGGATTGAAACTGCGTCTCATACCTTCAGGCTCTTTACCAGTAGGGCCACCTGGGACGATACTAAATGCAATTTGCTTACACATAGAGGAAACTATATTTCTATTATTTNAAAAAAAAGTCCATGGAATTTTCCAGGTAAGAATACTGGAGCAGTTTGTCATTTTCTTTTCCAGGGATCTTCCCAACCTGGGGATTGAAACTGCGTCTCATACCTTCAGGCTCTTTACCAGTAGGGCCACCTGGGACGATACTAAATGCAATTTGCTTACACATAGAGGAAACTATATTTCTATTATTTACTAGATTTATGTTAACTATATATATCAACTCAGTTATCCATGTAAATACAGCACAAAGAAAGTGAATTTGTTACAATTTAAAAGTTCGACATTTGCTCAAGCATTTTTAACTTCTTGAGACGTTAGGAGAAGTTGAAGAAATTTTCAATTCAAGGCTTTTCAAAATATCACTGCTAATCCAAACCAAGCAAAGCAACTAATCAATCAATCACTAGCAACACATAAAACCTCACAGGATCTATGAGTACACTCAGCTCTTCCTATGCAGCTTTGACATTGGTGCTACTCCAGGATTCTATAGGCAACAAGCATCCAGATTATTTCATTCATTTTAGTCTTACAAGAAGAACAAAATAAGTAGTTTGTGAATAAGGAGAGATTCACCTTCCCATCAGATACTTAAACACTAGTTTGTGGGTCAGTACATACATAGCCCATATAAATACTGGCAGAGTTAGTCATGTTATATTTTAGAGATAGACATTGATACATATATATNTGACATTTTGTGGTTTGTCAACTTTATTGAACTCTAGAATTACTGAACTCCAGATTAAAGTTACAGATTCATGTTGAAGTTTCCATACCCTGGGTAAACCAATAGATGAGTTGCAGTATTCTATGAACCCTCAGAAATTGTGAATGTATATTATATTATGTATTAATTATAACGCTCAGATGGTATAGAATCCACCTGCAATGAGAGAGACACAGGTTGGATCCCTGGGTTGGAAAGAGCACCTGGAGAAGGAAAGGGCTACCACTCCAGCATTCTTGTCTGGAGAGTTCCATCCTGGGGGGCATGGGGTCACAAAGAGTTGGACAAGACTGAGTGACTAACACTTTTTCTTTCATATGTAAATTATCTATTTATAGATTAATTTATATAGCAGATAACATACATAATTAAAACGATTTTCAAGAGACTAGTAATAACCCACAAAAACAAAATTAGAAATCACTAAAGTATCCCACTTTAGGCTAAATTTAAATGACATTCATAATTCACTTAAGTTCCTTTGTGTAAAGTATAATACTTGACTACTGTGAAATTCTAAATGCATTTTTTTAAACTTCCTTATGCTGCTAAGTCACTTCAGTTGTGTCTGACTCTGGGCGACCCCATAGAGAGTAGCCCACCAGGCTCCCCCGTCCCTGGGATTCTCCAGGCAAGAACACTGAAGTGGGTTGCCGTTTCCTTCTCCGATGCATGAAAGTGAAAAGTGAAAGTTAAGTCGCCCAGTTATGTCTGACTCTTAGCGACCCCAGGGACTGCGGCCCACCAGGCTCCTCTGTCCATGGGATTTTCCAGGCAAGAGTGCTGGAGTGGGGTGCCATTGCCTTCTCAAAACTTCCTTATATAGTGACACAATTATTTAAAGAAATAAATGGTTTGGATTAGATGTTTTTGTAAATAAAGACTTTAGAATAACAAACAGTGATATTATCCATGTTATAGATTATCTGAGGGGAATTTCAGGAGACAGAAATCTCTAGATGACAAAATTAAAACTGAAAATGCTTCCCAAGTAGCCTACTGTGTGGTAGTCTATCACATAATTGGACTATTATACTCCAATGAGGTCCTAACAATATTCCAGGTTGGAAGAGGTCATGCTGTGAGCAGCTCAATCTGTGCAGAATGGGAGGACCATGGGTTCTAGGGCCAGAAAGCCTGGGTTTGAGCCCTAGTTTCATCACTTTCTAGTGGTGTGCCCCATCAAACAGGGGTGATAACAATACTCCCTCCATAGGCTTTCTTATAGTGATTGAAATAAACAAAACCAAGTACACGGTACATAATAAATGGTAATCATTATTATTATATTATGTCTCAAGTGACACACATTTATGTATATTATAAACATAAACCAAAGGCCACTAAGTAGGATTCAGTGATGGCAAACCTAGCAACAGGACCTAATTCTAGGTGACGGATTTGTTCATAGCTAATAAGGGTGACTACAGGGCCAGATTTGTAATGACTCATTAGTTTGTTTATTTCAGAAACAGAAACACAGGTTGAACAGACTCAGTGGTTTCAGGGAAAAGACTGTAACTTCCAAGGAAAATCATAAAAGAAATTGAAAGGGAAGGAAAACCTGTGTGTCCCTTTGGGAACAGGCTTGTCTCTGGCTTATTGAATGTAATAATTTGGCCAGGCAGAGAAAGTAAGATGGTCCTGAAGAGCTGATTTACATCTGGTGCCCTCAAACCTATCTTCCCTACAGGATTTCACCTGCCTGCTGACTTAGGAGTTCAGAGGATATCTAAGTGGGCTCATCACATGGGGTTTCCTGGCACCTTCCTTAACAGATCTTTCACAAAACTAGCAAAACTAGATGTAATCTCCCTTTTCAGAAGGATCTTATGATGCTAGGAAAGATTGAGGGCAGGAGGAGAAGGGGTGGCAGAGGATGAGATAGTTGGAGAGCATCACTGACTCAATGGACATGAGTTTGAACAAACTCCAGGAGACGGTAAAGGACAGGGGAGCCTGAGTCCATGGGGTCGCAAAGAGTTGGACACAACTTAGCGAGTAAACATCAAGAAATTACTTATTTTAAAGTTTTTCACAACACACTGTACTCTGAAGTTTCTTAAGTCAGGTTTGAGGAATGCCTCTGCCACATTAGAACAGTAAGACTTGGTTTGTAGGACTCCTAAAATGGGTTAGTTAGGTTCTAATGGAGATGGGACTACATGTAAGGGACACTTTTCAGCCCGTGCTTCTCCCAGGAAATCCTCAGAGTTCATCAGAACTGGTAGTCATGCAGGAAGTTAGGGTTTCATCTATTTATCCCTCATTTCTGGGAGTGTTTCTTTGTAGGACCTGGCTCCTAATCTAAATACTATCTCTAAATCTTAAAAATCTCTAGAATTCCTTAATGTATGATTTTTTGGATTAGGATTTCCAGAGATTCATAAAAGGCAACTTAAAAGCATCCTATCTGGTAACTTGTCATAAAGCTCCAAGAATTCCCCACAACCTTTTCCTAACCCTACATGCCTTCCCTCTCCTCCTCCCCTTGTACTGAGCCCAAAGCTAGCTTTAGGCAAATCCCCAAAGTACATTCTGAGTCCCTCACACTTTTGGTTCTGTGTTTATGGGTGACTTTCTATTGGTGATTATGATGGGGATGCAGAGTTTTACAAATTTGCATAGTCCTTTAAAATATTCCATCTCTTTCCCTTAGGCCATTTTCTCAATGCCACAAAATTCCAGTTGGTGGGTTCCCTGGTGGCTCAGACGGTAAAGTGTCTGCCTGCAATGAGGGAGCCTTGGGTTTGATCCCTGGGTCAGGAAGATCCCCTGGAGAAGGAAATGGCAACCCATTCCAGTACTTCTGCCTGGAAAATTCCACGGACAGAGGAGCCTTGTAGGCTACAGTCCATGGGGTCGCAAAGAGTGGACACGACTGAGCGACTTCACTCGCTCAGCAGCTTACTGTAGAGTTGAGGACACTGAGGTCCAGAGATGCTGGGATACGTCAGAGTTTCTAAGCAAGCGAGAGTCAAGTCATTTGGGGGTTTGTATCCTGCCCTAGCTTTTCATGCCCATTTCCTCTGATGCCAGTGGTAAGCACACGATGATGTTAGCTACTGACACTGTGACAGACTGCAGTTGAGTGTTCTTGGTCTTGTCCGCAAAGTAACTGATGAGGTGCAGTTCGCACTTTGGAACCTGACAGATTGGGCCCGATTTTCCTCAGTTCCATCACTTACTCCTTGTGAGACCTTGAGCATCCTATCATTGATAAAATGGAGTCATATCTACTCATAGGTTGTTAGAAGGAGGAAGGAAAAGTAACACATTTATCCTGGTGCTTGGCCCATCATAGGCATTCAGTAAAGAAAAACCAGATAAGATACAGTCATTCATAGCAGGTGAACTGTGTTTTCCCACTCACCTATGTGGGACTTTTTCTCTTAGATCATTTGTTTTCTAAAAACCTATTCGTTTCCCAAGGTTAGTATGCATATGAACCACATAGGTATTATAAGATGCAGGTTCTGATTTAATAAATCTGGGGTGGACATGGAGCTCTAACGAGCTTTCAGGTGATAACAATCTGCCAGTCCATGGTCCATCAATCTCTGAGCAGAGTGAATATATCTTTGTGAGCTGAATTTAGGGACAAGGTCCTTCAAGACCAGTACCTTTCAAACTTTACCTGGGGGGCTTGTTAAAATACGTTTCTAACAAGTTCCCAAGTTATATTTAGGCTGCTGGTCTGGGGACTATGCTTTTTCTAGGCTTAGCAGGGGGCTACTGAAACCAGAAGGGTGTTTGGTTCCAATGATTATTGGAAGAAAGGGGGGAAGCGGGGGTGTGAGGCCGGAAGGTGGAGGTGGGGGAGTCGAGAGGGGGGGATGGCTCTCCTTGAGGAACCTCCCTGCAAAGACTTTCCCATCTTCCCGGTCCTAAAGGTGCGCCCTCCCATCGCGATCCTAGCGGGCATCCCTTACCTTGTAGGTATTGATGGGGATATCAATGATAATGTGCAGCAGGTCTCCGAGAGCCAGGCTGGCTATCAGGATATTTGGACCGTTTCGCATGCACTTGTTCTTGTAAATGATTCTCAGCAGCGTGGAGTTTCCGATAATGCCCAGCACGAACACTAGGCAGGACACCACCGTGTTGATGTACTTGAAAGTCTCCTTGATCTCTATGGGTCCATCGCACGGGGGTGGGGTGCGCGGTGGGATTCCCGCCATCCTTCCCCCTCTAGGAATCTGCGGTGTTGCGGACGATCGCGGCTCACTGGCATTGGACCTCCCGGGCCAGGAGGTCTCAGTCGGGGTCTCCATCATCTCTCCGGTCCCCAGAGGTGGCTGAGTGGCCCCGGCTGGCGGGAATTCCCTCTCTTCTGCTTGGATCCCTGCCACGCCGCAGGCAAGGATCAGCGCCACCAGGGCGCGTCCGCACAAGCTGGGCAGCGGCTGCATGCTGCTGCCTGCTCCAGAGGGAGTCGGGTGGCCGCTCCTCAGCTTTCCGAGTCTAGAGACCAGCAGGGGAAGGAAGACAGGACACCCGGGTCAGCGTCCCTAGCCACGCCCCTGCAAGCCGCTATCCCGTAGCGCAGCAGCGCTTGCACTCTNTGTCTTGATTATGCAGGGTTGTACCCCTACCAGTGCAGGAGACATGGGTTCCATCCCTGGGTTGGGACGATCCCCTACAGAAGGAAATGGCTACGCATTTTAGTATTCTTGCCTGGGAAATCCCATGGACAGAGGAGCCAGGTGGGCTATAGTCCATGGGGTTGCAAAGAACTGGACATGACTTAGCATCTGAGCATACATGCACCACTAACAGACCATGTTTGTATCATATGACAGCCTAGCTAGCCATAGCTGATCGGAGGGAGAGGTACTAGAGCCCAGCTCTCCACATGGTAGATTTTCAGTGAATATTGATAAGTGAATAAATTAACAAACTTAAAAGATGGTAGCCATCAGCATATCTCTTTTCTGGAGGTGGGGAGGAGGTGCTTATCTCTGTCAATGGGACTGAAGAATGAATTTGTGTGTACAAATTAATAAGTAGGAGGACTGGAAACAGATATTAGTTTTTCAAGTAATGATAGCTGACTCAGATGGCCTGGCTAACCTACATCCTTCCTGTCTTTGCTAATAAGAAATATTTTATAAGAAAGATTTCCTAAAGCTGCAGTAGATTAGTTCTTCTAAGGGCTTTCTTATCACAGCACTTATTACACTGTACTGAGTTTTATTGTTTGCTTATCTGCCTCAGTGCATCCAACAAGTCTCTACTTCTAATACTGCTGCTGCCATAATGACCATCACCACCACTTCATCATACCACCGTCACTAACACCACCAAGTCATCACCACCACCATCATGACTACCACCATCACCAGCACCACCAGGTGTTAACCACCACTATCACCGTCATCACCAAGTCATCATCACCACCATCACCACCACCACCGAAGAGCGTAGGTCCCCTGAAATCAGGGGTCATGTTCATGCATACAAACAGGGTAGGTTTTGAACAAGTATGCTTAGGTGTATATCACAGGTTGGAACAGAAATATATAGCTAATGTCTCTAAAACTTAACTAAAAAATGCCTTCATGGAATGCTAGACTTTTTTTCTTTTGAAAAAAATATTACTTGAATTTTCTGATTTTCCTTTTCAAATGTATGTAAATTCTATTGTGATTAATGTGACACAAATTTTTTGCAGCAAACCACAGTAGAGAAAACTTAAGAAGCGATCAACATATAACCATTAAAAAATTGGCTACAACATAATTTTATTACATCCATAATAGGAAATACTATTTAGTCATTGATGATTGAATAAAGTAGACCTATGTGGAACTGAAAGTCACTCAGTGGTGTCTGACCCTTTGTGACCTCATGGACTGTACAGTCCATGGAATTCTCCAGGCCAGAATACTGGAGTGGGTAGCCTTTCCCTTCTCCTGGGGAATCTTCCCAACCCAGGGATTGAACCCAGGTCNTAGACCTATGTGGAACTGAAAGTCACTCAGTGGTGTCTGACCCTTTGTGACCTCATGGACTGTACAGTCCATGGAATTCTCCAGGCCAGAATACTGGAGTGGGTAGCCTTTCCCTTCTCCTGGGGAATCTTCCCAACCCAGGGATTGAACCCAGGTCGCCTGCATTGCAAGTGGATTGTTTACCAACTGAGCTACAAGGAATTTAGTCATTGATGACCGAATAGAGCAGACCTATGTGGAAAGATGTTCACAATAGATTACCGTATGGAAGAGTCTGCTTCAGTACAGAATGTATAGTTCCAGAATATTTTATGAATTATAGACACACGTGTGCAAGCATGCATGCACATACATCCATATATGTAAAAAAAGAAAAAAATTAAAACTGTAGATAACAAATTATTTATAATAGTTATGTTGGGGTTGTAATGAGTATAGAAAACTTATGAAGGACTCTCATTTTGGGGTTTTAGATGTGTGTGTTTTTTAGAATCTATTTTACTTAGCCCACAGTTAGTTACTGTGACAGCTAGTCACCAAAATGGTCCACCGTGAACTCTTCCTCATGGTATTAGATCTGTGTGCAGTCCTTTTTGACACTGTGCCAAGGTTGATGTGTTGATCTGTGTTAATAGAATGTGACAGAAGTCATAGCATGTGACTTCCAAGCTTAGGTTGTAAAAGACCCTACATTTTCTCTGCTCTTTCTCTTCTCTGTTTCTGATTCTCTATGCATTACACACACACACACACACACACACACACACACATTCTTACCTGTCTTCTTACTTGATCTGAGGAAAGCCAGTTGTCATGTTACAAGCATTCATGTAGAGATGCTCTTCCTATGAAGACTGAGGTCTCTGGCCAGTAACTAATGAAGAGATGAGGTCTATGAGCAGCCACGAACCGGAACTAGGGAGTGGATCTCAGAGACTGAGTTGAGCTTCAGATGACTAAGTTCCCAAGCAATAGCTTGACTACCTGCTGATAAGATCCTTGGGCCAGAACAGTCCAAGGGTACCACTCCTGGATTCTTGGTCTCTGGGACTACCTGCTATAAGAAATGTCTGATATTTTAAGCTCTAGACTTTAATGTAATTTGTTACCTAGAAATAGTTAAGAAATACAATTTGCTGTTGCTGTTGTTTTAGTTACTAGGTCATGTCCAACTCTTTGCAACCCCCTGGTCTATAGCCCACCAGCTTCCTCTGTATGTGGAATTTCCCAGGCAAGAATACTGGAGTGGGTTGCCATTCCCTTCTCCAGGGGATCTTCCTAATCCAGGGATCGAACTCACATCTGCCTTGGGAGGCAGATTCTTTACCCCTGAGCCAAGTGATACAGTTAGTAAATACTTATTGAATGAATATTCACATTAACTTTGATTTCAAAAAATATATAATTGTATGCAAAGATTGAGAAAGCACTTTAAAAAAACCATTGAATTCATGGCAGCTCATTTCATTATGTGTGGTCTCAATCCATAGATATGAGAAGCAAAACAGCTGTCACATGGAGGGAATGTTTAAGAAATGTACTAACATTGCAGAAACACTGTCATAGACAATTGTTTATAAAATAGAAGTGATTCTGATTTAGATTCAAAGAAAAGCAATTCCTCTTTATAAAGTGGGTTTCTTGTACATAGCCATATATAAATATTTATAACATGTATACTCATATGCATATCTATATGGGTAACAGACATTCATAATTGACATGCTCATAGAAAATAGATTGCTTAAAATCAAATGTAAGCTGAAGTTCAAATTATAGTAATCAATGAAAATACATTATATATTAATGTTTGTTTTCTCATTAAGAAGGTATGTAGTTACATTCAGAAAAATCTTCCTATTTACAGCTAAGTACTTATTGGATTCATAGAAGACCAAGGTACTTTGAGCACACTTCAACTGGCTTACCATGTTAACTGACCAGTGATCTTGATGAGGGTAAAGGGAAGAGACGTTTGGTAAATCAGAGCAACATATCTATTACCAGAAAAGGATTTGCTTTACAAGGATTTCAGGACACTTCTATCGTGAGACACTGATTTGCTCTTTAGAAATGAATGTTCAAGTTACTTTGGTATTTGGGAGAGGATTTTCTTAAGATAGTTTTATTTTTGCTTTGACACTGAGCTGCCCTGACTGGGGGCTGGGGGCAGCAGGCAGTGCAGAATACCGTCTTATAAAGCAAATATTTAAAAAGTAAGTATGTATGCAGTGTTTACAACCTGATCACTAAATCCTAGCTTAGTAATAAGAATTAACCATGATCATAGCTTTTACTGTCCATCAGCATGTTTGTTTATTAACTCACCCTGAAACATGTCTGAGGCAATTCTTTGTCACGATTAGGATTTAGCTGCCAAGTCTTAGAGCACGTTAGTGTCAAACTCCTTTCAGATTATTCCTCTTAGCTGCTATGAGCTGCTTACTTTCCTTCTTGGACTGTCTGGGTTATTTAAATGGATGATATTTGTTTGCACTTCCAGGTTTTTGATCTTTAGGAATCTGTAGTCCTTTCTCAGGATCTTCTCTGTCCTCTCCCCTCCTAAGAATGAAGGAAAAAATGACAGGAAGGGACCACATGGGGCTTCTCTTTTCGGAAAGTATAAGATGATTAGTTTTGTCTACTTAAAGTGAAGTTGTTTCCATGTTATTATTACATAGATGTTAAATATTCTTTAATCTAATAATAATTATCTCTAGCTAAATACATTGGCTGCTGCTGCTGCTGCTAAGTCACTTCAGTCGTGTCCAACTCTGTGTGACCCCACAGACGGCAGCCCACCAGGCTCCCCCGTCCCTAGGATTCTCCAGGCAAGAACACCGGAGAGGGTTGCCATTTCCTTCTCCAATGCATGAAAGTGAAAAGTGAAAGTGAAGTCGTTCAGTCGTGTCCGACTCTTAGCGACACCATGGACTGCAGCCCACCAGGCTCCTCCATCCATGGGATTTTCCAGGCAAGAGTACTGGAGTAGGGTGCCATTGCCTTCTCTGCATACATTGGCTAGGGTAGCTCAAATCATACAATGCAAGTTCTATTTAATAAGTGTTAGCTCACAGATGAATTTTTATAAAACTGTTTTCTGAAAGACTCAATTCTGTTTCTTAAATACAAAAATAAGACAAAATAATATCAGAATCCAGTTTTATAACACAGACATAATTATCTCGACAATTAGATTATTGGAAAAATGTGAGGAGAAACTCAGTTCAGAACCAGGAAGAAATAGACCCAAGGGTGGAGACAGAAGTCCTGAAATTTTGACACTGTCTCAGAAAGGAAGGCTAAAGACAGTACAGACATAAACAGATGAACCTAGAATTCTGAGGGTTGAAGATACTTGAAATCTATAAGTAAAGTGGACATCATAGACAGTTTCATCTATTTCCCAATCTTTCAGTGTCTCTCCTTGGATCTAATTTATCAGAACATACCTGCATAGTGACATGTGAAAAAGATATGAGAAACATTAGTCTCTATTGCTTATTTAACAAGTTTTAGTATTTAAAACAATACTAGTAATAATAGTTTTCACTTACTGAGTGACAGCTCAATGACATATCAGTTGCATAATTTTTCTATGTGTCTGATTTTGGTAAAACCTTATTTTAAAAAACTCTATGGAGTAAATATTTCTTGACATTCAAGATGAGTTATTCAAGATGCCTATGGACATAGAGCAAGTAAACAATGGATGGAGAATCTGAGACTAAGGCCCTCTGACTCCAGTCCCACACTGTCCAAATGTTTTGATCATGCTCATATTGACAGTGTATGTCAAAGTCCGTTCATAGCTTCAACTGACATACTTATTGAAAAAGATAATAAATACAATCAAAACCAAAAATGCTAAGTGAATTGTTCCAATATTTGGTCTTAGCCAAAGCAGTTTTTCTTTCAATTCCTTTTAAGGTGGAACTCAATGTTAATGTTTTAGTAACACAGATTTAGAGTTCAATTCAAATCTCTCCAAGATTAAAATAAGTGAATAAATCAAGAGGCACAATGACTTCTGGAAAACACACAGTTNTGAATTGTTCCAATATTTGGTGTTAGCCAAAGCAGTTTTTCTTTCAATTCCTTTTAAGGTGGAACTCAATGTTAATGTTTTAGTAACACAGATTTAGAGTTCAATTCAAATCTCTCCAAGATTAAAATAAGTGAATAAATCAAGAGGCACAATGACTTCTGGAAAACACACAGTTGTAATAAATCTGTCATGACCAACTAAAGGATACATCACATTAAAGAAGCAAACTTTGATGTTTTGCCAAGTATTAAAGCATGCAAATGTCCCTTTTGTGGTATTATATATATTTAAGAAGTGTTGATGACAGGGCTGTTTTAAATTTTCTGCAAATGTCCTTTTATGGGAATATTTGTTTCTGTGGTGATCTTAAGATGCTAGAAACTCCTGTGTCCATTTCAAAACACCTGTGAATATTGTGGCAAAAACTTCAAAATTGAATTTTGTAGGACATTTTTTCTCGTAGGCAGAAAAGTAGGTTGGAATACTGAATTTTGGATTTTAACTTCTATGGTCTTTAGCAAATTTTCTAATCTCTCTCGGCTTTAATATTATCATTTGTATGTTTGTAAAAATAATACCTTTTCCACAACTTTGTTGGGAGGATTAAGTGGGGTCATGAATGAAAAGAAATGCCTTTTACATTGTAGGTGATCCATAAACATTTATCTTAAAGAATTTCTGTGCAAATTAAATGAGATGATGATGATAAAGGATTTGTACAATGTGAGTTAAGCAAACATATGTGATTCCCTTCATTAGGGATTCTTTTCATTAGGTAGCAGGTTGGACTTAAAATTATGTGCAGACTTGTGTTCTTATGGGATGCATATCATGTTGATATTCACCATGACTACAGCTATCTGATCATTAACTTACTTCTGCAGTAAATAAGCAAATACTTACTGATTTAACCCCTAGGTTCTAACATATAGCATGGAGTCAGATGTTATCGTCACCATAAAAGAGATTAATTATAGGTGTGAGAAGGGCTCATTCTAACAGAAAAGAGTTTGAGAATTATTTAATAAGGATGATCATAAGGAAGCTGAGCTGTGAAAGATGAGCAGATGTCCTCTAGGCAGAAAAGAAAGAGGAAATTTCAGAAAAATGGAAAAGCTTGATAAAATTCTTGATATAAAATTTCCCAAGGTACCCGAGGAGTTTCAACGTCAGTATGACTGGAATAGAGAACAGAGGAGGGCATTCAGTGCAATAAGAGTGAGAAGGCAGCTTTAGAGGATGAGGGAGGCTCCCTTTGTTGTTGTTCAGTCGCTCAGTTGTGTCCGACTTTTTGCGACCTCATGGACAGCAGTAGGCCAGGCTTCCCTGTCCTTCCCCATCTCCTGGAGCGTCCTCAAACTCATGTCAGTGATGCCGTCCAACCATCTCATCCTTTGTTGTCCCCTTTGCCTCCTGCCTTCAATCTTTCCCAGCATCAGGATCTTTCCTAATGAGTCAGCTCTTCCCATCAGGTGGCCAAAGTGCTGGAGCTTCAGCTTTAGCATCAGTCCTTCCAATGAATATTCAGGACTGAATTCCTTAAGGATTGACTGGTTTGATCTCCTTGCAGTCCAAGGGACTCTCAAGAGTCTTCTCCAATACTACAGTTCAAAAGCATCAGTTTTTCAGCACTCAGCCTTCTTTATGATTCAACTCTCACATCCATACATGACTACTGGAAAAACCATAGCTTTGATTATATGGACCCTTGTTGGCAAAGTAATGTCTCTGCTTTTTCATATGCTGTTCTAGGTTTGTCATAGCTTTTCTTCCTATACACTAACCTAACAAGGCTTCTATACACTGACTTAAGAAGACTGTGGTTTACCTTTTAGACCTGGGGAGCAGGTGAACCCTACAACTGGGATCATGGACAGATCAGTTTACTAGAGAATCTCATTCCAAGTCAAATAGAGGATGGATTGCTTGTGTGTGAGGGGGGAGGGGGTAAGTAAAAATGCACAGGAAGTATGTGTACTAAAATTGTCATAGCCCATGAGCAAGATGAAGACACTTTAGCTGCAAATGTTTGGAGAGGGGATGGACGGAATTTGAGAAAGTTGTTGTATGACTCTGAACATACAAGGTGTGGTCTCTGCATGTGAGTTGAAGGAAATGAGGAGTCTGGAAACCTCACTCTGGATGGGTGCATTTTGATATTATTCATTAACAGGGGAAGCCTAGGAATTTTGGGGGAAAGATGATGAGTTCAGTTTAGGACTAGTTTAAGTTGAGATGCCTGGGAGATAGTTAGGTGTGACATCTGGTTGAAAATTGGAGGTGTGAGTCTGGAGCTCACATCTTAAATGCAGTTATATGTTTGGTACTTGTCATTTGGTTTGGATGCTCTCATCCAGGATGGGTATGGGAGTGAGTGTAGAAGCCATTCCACAAAAAGATTGCAAAAGAATGGTCAAAAACAAAGAAGAGGAGTTAGAGAAGACAAAGGAGAGAAGACATTTAAGAGGCTCAGGATGATGGTAACAGAGAACTCTATTTTGTTTGTTTTTAAGCCCCTATAGAGGCTTCCCTGATGGCTCAGAGGTAAAGAATCCACCTGTAATACAGGAGATGCAGCTTCCATCTCTGGGTTGGGAAGATCCCCTAGAGAAAGAAATGGCAACCCACTCCAGTATTCTTGCCTGAGAAATCCAAAGGACAGAGGAGCCTGACAGGCTACAATCCATGGGGTTGCAAAAGAGTTGGACATGATTTAGCAACTAGACCACCACAACAAGAAATCCCTATAGACATTCATAATTATTTCTGGAAGAAATATTTCTTAGGAGAGAGGAGGTGGTATGGTAGGTTTATCTATTTTCTATGAGGAAAATAAATATCTCGAAATGACCTGTATTCACAAAGAGCATTACACTCCATTACTTTGATTGGTTGCTGCTTAATTTAAAAATAGGGACTTCCCTGCTGGTTCAGACAGTAAAGCGTCTGCCTACAGTGTGGAAGACCTGGGTTCAATCCCTATGTCGGGAAGATCCTCTGGAGAAGGAAATGGCAACCCATTCCAGCTCACTTGCCTGGAAAATCCTATGGACAGAGGAGCCTGGTAGGCTACAGTACATGGAGTTGCAAAGACTCAGACATGACTGAGCAACTAAACTTAATTTTTAAAAATGTCAAAATTCTTTTAATGTTACACCAAACAACTAACAGTTGCATGCTGTTCCCAAGATTCTTTCACTTGTACTAGTCCATTTTCCTCACAGCAACCTCATTTCTGTTTTATAGGTTAGGATGTTCCTCTTAAGCAGGTTAGATGAGGGTGCACAGATCACCAGAACTGGAGTAGGAAAGCTGGAAGAGAAGTGTCTTCTTAGTCAGCTCAGGCTGCTATAACAAAATATCACAGGCCAGGTGACTCCAACACAGACATTTATTTCTTGGAGCGCTGGAGGCTGGAAGGATGCCAGCATGGTTGAGTCCAGGTTTTTTGGCTTGCAGGTGGATTTTTTTTTTTTTTTTACTAAATCCTCATGTGGTGGAGAGAGAGAGAGAGAGAAAGTTAGTTCTGGTGTATCTTCCTCTTCTTTGTTTTTAAAAAAAGCATTTTATTTATTTATTTATTTTGGCTATGCTGGGTCTTCACTGGTCCACATAGGCCTTCTCTAGTTGTGGTACACAAGCTTCTCATTGTGGTGACTTCTCTTGCTGCAGAGCACAGGTTCTAGATCATGTGGGTTTCAGTAGCTGGGACTCCCAGGATCTGGAGCACAGACTCAGTGGTTCTGATGCATGGGCTTAGTTGTTCTGTGGCATATGGGATCTTCTCAGACCAGGGATGGCACATGTCTTCTACACTGGCAGGTGGATTCTTTCACCACTGAGTTACCAGGGAAGCCCTCTTCCTTTTCTTATAAGGGCACTAATACCATCTTGGGGGCTCCACCTTCATGACCTTTTCTGCACCCAATTACCTATCAAAGGCTCCATTCGAATATAAAATCTCATTGAGGATTAGGACTTCAACATGAGTTTTAGGGATGAAGGGACACATTCAGTGTATCACAAGAACCATGGTGTAAATTTTTCCAAAAAGAATGAGAGTTATCGGAAGGCTTCTAAGTTTGTGCATTTGGGACAGTTATTGTTGTACACCCTGGGATCCATTAGGCACATGGTAAATGCTCAATCAACGTTTGGTGAACTAACGCTCATATAAAGCAAAAAACCTTGCTGGGAATACCAACATAATTATATGCAATATTGTCTTGAGTATAAAGTTATAATGTCAGTTCAGTATTAAGTTGTGGTTTCAAGAAAATCCATGAAGAGAGATAAAAGAATAAAAGTCTATGCCAATCTTGTGATGCACTTTGACACAATTTGAAGATTATTGTATAAAGGGCTTCATTACTGTGTGAAAATATTGACAGAAAAAAACCTGTGATGATACCATACATTTATGAAGTGTTTGTAGTAAACCAAGCCCTATTTCTGTTGCTCTGTATTTGTTCATTTAATCCTCACAACATCTCTGAGAGATGGCTAATTCCAGATGAGGAATTTCAGGGAAAAGGAAGTTAAATAACTTGCCCAAGGCTGGACAGAGATAAAGCTGATTTCAAAAACCCAAGAAATCTGAGTCCAGTGCCTACTTGGTAGCCCCTAGGTTATCCATGTCTCAGATAGGTCAAACAGGCTTTTCCTAGTATTTCTCCTTTTCTTTGCTTAGATCATGTTGCACCAATTAATAAGGGTGAAATGTGAATTGTCTTCAGTAATGTTTACAGCAAATGAAGCTCAATTGACATTGTAATATGAGGAATTAATAATGTATCCAATCTTAGTAATGACCATGTTCATCCAGAAGCTAACATGCAGGTAAAAAGAAAACCATCAGTGTTTCTTTTCTATTAACTGGATGTCAGTGAGAAAAGGAAATGGAGAATTAGTTTAGGGAGTATTGCTGTTTTCTGGAAAGATTTACTTTAAGTTAAAAAAATTCATTAACAAAAGAAACCACTCATTATAAACATAAAAACAATTTCATTTTTAATAGATCATTTGATTTAATTATAATATACAGTTATTAAAAGAAAAGAAATAGAAACAATAGAGGGAAGTAACAGTATATACATCACCAAGTTGGTCTGACCTACATCCAAACTTGGACAGCACCGGGAAGTCCCTTGTTAATAGCAAGCCAGAGTCCTAATTGGGAAAGTGTCCTGGGCAGTGGGTCCACCTCACACGCAGTATCCAGGCAGGTCAGAAGCAGGTCGGAGATCTGCTCTCCTGCTTTTGAAGCCTGAAAAAGACTTCCTCCACTTTAATTTCCCTAACAATTACACTTCTGCAAAAATCTACCTAATATATTATAACTTGTTATTGCTAGTATAAATGCTCTTTTTTTGCTGGAAATTGTTAGCCTACCATTTAAGGCAAACTTAGTCTAAAATAGAAATCAATTTCTGACTTTTCCGACTGCTGCATATTGTGGCTGTTACACTGTAGCTAAACATTCCCCTTTCTTTTGTAAAAGCCATTCTTTGATTTAACTGCTTGAAAATGTGAAACACCCTATCCTGTAAAGCAATATTTTGCTGTGTGGATATAATTGAGAGTGATTTACCTAAATTGCCTTTAATATATAGACAAACTTTAATCAGATTATACATATCTCATCATATTAAATATTTATGTAGAGCCTTGACTGTTAAAACTTGTGGCATTAAAGAAGTCTTACTGTTCAGAGTAATTTCCATAGCAACAGAGATTTCTTACATACTCAAGGATTTCATTTTTCTCTATAATCCTCGAAACATCTATTCATTTACTGAAACTTTTCTTTAGCTTATTTAATTTTTCATGAAGGTGTGCTGATTTAACTTTACCAGTTTATTTCAAAAATAGTACCACTTTTGATTTTAATTAAACTTTACAGACTATTCCCTAGCTTTATTCTTCTAAACTTTAATCACTCAGTCATATTTTTATTTTTATTTTTTGCCTTATTCGATATCTTAATGGTTGTATAGATTTTAATCTCATCCTTCTCTCTCTATCATTCCTGATTTATAAGCTCTAATTATTTTTGGCCTTTTCCCTTCATAATCTTAATATCTTTTCCATGGATTTTTAAGTTTCATTATTTATTACTTGATTTCAGTGATCAAAAATTACATCTATCACCCTGAATTAAGATATCAGAATTTTGAATAAGTAGATAGATTTTTCTCAAAGCTCTCTAGAAAATTTTAAGAAAATTTTTCTAANAATTATTTTTGGCCTTTTCCCTTCATAATCTTAATATCTTTTCCATGGATTTTTAAGTTTCATTATTTATTACTTGATTTCAGTGATCAAAAATTACATCTATCACCCTGAATTAAGATATCAGAATTTTGAATAAGTAGATAGATTTTTCTCAAAGCTCTCTAGAAAATTTTAAGAAAATTTTTCTAAAAAGATATCCACCAACACATCTTTAGATTTATATAATAAAGTTCTCTTGTCTTATATAAAAACAAATTTTGGAGAGACAGAAAATTTCTGCAAACTCAAGAAAGTGAAGCCCTAACATTGGAGATGGTCAAACTCCAGCTAAAAAAANTTCAAATACTAGTGGTTTTTAAGGAGCTTAATCAACCAAGTGACAGATGATGAGTTCATCTGATGCAGTTCACACCTGGCTTCTATTTTCTCTTTAATATGGGAGCTTATCAAGACTATCTAATGGATTATGGATTGAAATGAAAGTTTAGAAGAGTTGTGCCCCTGTGTACATGTACTAGATATCTTTGTTGGAAGTATATTGACACTGTGGTTTTTTTTGTTGTTGTTGTTCAAACTCAGGACTTGTAGTAGTCACACCTTTACATTTTACTACTAAGAAAACCACAGTTAAATGGGTGGTGAGATGAAATTAATGCAAGTGGAAATATTTTCTTAGCCACACTGAGAAGTTAGGACCCACTTCAGTATGAAATGGATACCTTTTTGAGAAGACTTGGTTCTTGACTCTTCTTGGGCATTGGTTGTTTCCAATTTTTCACCATTTTTAATACTGCTGTTAGAACAATTTTATGCATAGTTTACATTTTTGTCAGTAACATATAATTTAATTATTGGAAAATATGTAAGAAAACAATAAAATAAGAACTAAAAAAATCACCTNCTTCTTGGGCATTGGTTGTTTCCAATTTTTCACCATTTTTAATACTGCTGTTAGAACAATTTTATGCATAGTTTACATTTTTGTCAGTAACATATAATTTAATTATTGGAAAATATGTAAGAAAACAATAAAATAAGAACTAAAAAAATCACCTCGTCTTAACCACTTAGTAATAACTGCTCTTAAATTTTGGTCTATTTATTTTCATTTTCAAATTAAAAAAATCTATGCTTTTTTATGTCTTTTGAATTTTTCCCCCTAGGTCATTGTGTTTTAATTTTCAAAAGCTACTTATATATTGTGAATAATAAGAGAAGATCTGTTTTATGTATTTCTCTAATTTGTCATTTGCCTTTTAAATAGTTTTTTGTTTGAACTGACCAAAACTCTATTAATTGATTGGATATTTACATATTGTCTTTTTAAGTTTTAGAAATTAGTTTTGTACTTAATCTGTTTAGGAATGTAATTCTTCACTGACAAACTCTCAATTTTCTCATTTTCCTTTGTTTTCAAATTTTTACAAATCTTTCTAGGTTCATCTGGGATTGACCACAGTAACTGTTGAAAGCTAAGGTTGTAAATTAATTTTCAACCCCAAGTAATAGTCTTTCCTGCTGCCCCTGAAAACTATGTGTTGAATGATCCATTCCTGTTGAATTAAATTTTGAAGGAAAGTTGGGAGTTAGAATAAAATCTGTAAAAAAATATAAATAAAAGAAGTAGAAGCAGTGAAGTTTGGTTCCTAGAGAAGACAAAGGTGTAAAAGGTGTGGCCTGTGACAAGAGAAAGGGCAGGAATCAAAGAGGGAAAGAGTGAGTGGGGTCCAGACCATAATGTGCACTGAGCTCAGAAATTTCAGTATTATGTTAAAAACTATAGGGAACTACTCTCTGAGTACACAGATTTGGACCCAATTTCTATAACTGTCACCCTACTAGGGAAATAAGTACCTACCCAGAGCAAATCATGTGAAGGTATTACAATAAGCCAGATAGCTTGTATATCCCAAGGATTACTGGGGAAAGAAGAGAGGAAAGGAAGTCTGTAACATACTGAGTGGGGGAATTGCCAAAGATGAGGTTCCTGGGAACAGATTGCCTCACACAAACCACGGAGGAGTGGCTTTCAGCAGAGGGAAAGAGCTGTCAATAGTGATAAATGGTAAATAATAGTTGTTATATGCTAAGGGAAGAAAAGCTTTCCATTGTGACTAGTATATAGAGGTAATAAAGATATATAAGTAATACATAGGTATAAATTAGCATATGTGTACGTGCTCAGTTACTTAGTCATGTCCAGCTCTTTGTGACCCCATGGACAGTAGCCCACCAGGGTCCTCTGTTCATGGGATTCTGCAGGCAAGAATCTTGGAATGGGTGGCTGTTTCCTTCTCCAGGGGATCTTCCAGACTCAGGCAGCATTTCCTGCACTGGTAGGTGGATTCTTTACCACTGCACTACCTGGGAAGCTTGCAGTTAGATATGTAGTATATAGGTATGCTTCCCATACATATAGATATGGGCTTATATATAAATATATTAAAAGATATCTTAATGGATGCAGATATAGATATATAGTTGTATATGGGCCTTTCCTGATGAGTCAGTGATTAAAGAATCTGCCTGCAATGCAGGAGATATAGGAGACGTAGGTTTGAGCCCTGTGTTGGGAAGATCCCCTGGAAAAGGAAATGGCACCCCACTCCAGTATTCTTGTCTGGAGAATTCCATGGACAGAGGAATCTGGCAGGCTACAGTCCAAAGGGTAGCAAAAAGTCAGACATGACTGAGCAATTAAGCACACAATGATATATATATGTCAGGCACGACAGTGACTAACACTTAACACTTTATATACATACATATATATATATATACACACACACTCACACACACATATAGATATAGGCTTCCCATATATATAGATCGGAGAAGACGATGGCACCCCACTCCAGTACTTTTGCCTGGAAAATCCCATGGACGGAGGAGCCTGGTAGGCTGCAGTCCATGCGGTCGCAAAGAGTCGGACACAACTGAGTGACTTCACTTTCACTTTCACTCACTATATATAAATAATATATACGTATGGGCTTCCCCAGGTGGCTCAATAGTAAAGAATCCACCTGCCAATGCAGGAGATCCAAGAGATGTGGGTTTGATCCCTGGGTCAGAAAGATCCCCTGGGGAAGGAAATGGCAACCCACTCTCGTATTCTTGCCTGGGAAATCCCATCAACAGAGGGGCCTGGCGGGTTATAGTCAATGGAGTGGCAAAAGAGTCCAACATGACTGATTGATTAAACAATAAGAGTACGTAGATATAATGTTTCATCAGAAGAATTTCAGTTGAGTAGGAAGGAAGATCATATCTCAGGGCAAGTTCTTCTGGTGGATTTCTGTGATTCTCTCTGCTGGCATTTCTCTCATCCTTTTTGGAATTGCCACCCTAAGTGTGGCTACAATAGGACTGCCACAATAGCATATGACCTCTTCCATGGCCTCAGGGGATTGACCTAGAGGCAGGGTCTTGAGTGCTGGACATTACCTTTGCCATGGTGATTTGTCCGTGTTGAGTCCTGATACCCAACTAAGTCAACTGGTGCCTTTTCTTGGGATTTTAATGTGAGATTCAGACGACAGAGGTTACACCCTCCCTGATGATAGAAGCTGTATTTGATAAAATTCAGAGACCTGACGCCCTAACAGGTGAAGAAAGTAAAACTGTATTAAGAGGAAATGAAGCCAAATGCAGAAAGATATAGAGCCAAGATAGAGAATCCAGATGACAACTGAGTCTCTGATTCTGCCTGCGTCATAGCTGAATCTCTCCCCTTCTCATTCATTGGTGGGTCACCACTTCTTTGTGTTGTGGGAGTAAGTAAACCCCAGTTTTTGTCTAAGCCAGTTCTATTTGAGGTTTTTTTTTTTTTTTTTCCACTTACATTTTGAATATCCTGACCACTACAACCAAGTGATGTTTATAGCTTGTCAATCAATGGAAGAGTGATAGAGGTCAAGGAGAGATTCTTCTAAGATGGGAAAACAGTTAAGCATATTTATGCCAAGAGGGGAACTAGTTGAGAGAAGAAGAGACTAAGGACATACTAGAAGAAGAAGTCTCCAGTACTCTTGCCTGGAAAATCCCACAGACGGAGGAGCCTGGTAGGCTGCAGTCCATGAGGTTGCGAAGGGTAGGACACGACTGAGTGACTTCACTCTCACTTTTCACTTTCCTGCATTGGAGAAGGAAATGGCACCCCACCCCAGTGTTCTTGCCTGGAGAATTCCATGTCCAGAGAAGCCTGATGGGCTATAGTCCATGGGGTCGCAAACAGTTGAACAGGACTGAGTGACTAGCACTTTCACTATAGAAGGTAAGTTTGACAATATTTGATCTACTGATTTTCATGCCAAACTGTCTTAGAAGAGGCTATACCATTCTGTGTTTTCACCAGCAGTGAACAAGGAGAATTTTTGAAGCTGCACATCCTTATCAGAAAGAGATGTGTTTTTTATGTTTTTTTTGTCTTGTTTTGTTTTTTTGTTTTTTTGAGAAAGGAGTTGAGGCTGAGAGTATCTCAGAGGTTACTAGACAGAACACTGCAGGGAATGAAACTAGGAAAAAGCTGTTGTTTGGGTGAAAATGAGGTGTTGGTGGCTGAAAGTACAGAAAAGTAATTTTAAGTGAACAGAGGGAGAGTTTGTTGTACATGTGTCAAGACTAATGTATGTATGTGGAATCTAGAAAAATGGTACAGATGAACCTGTTTGCAGGGCAGGGATAGAGACACAGACATAGAAGAAAGGACATGTGGACACAGGGTGGGGAAGGTGGGGGTGGGATGAATTGGGAGACTAGGTTTGACATAAATACACGAGCATGTGTAAACTAGATACCTAAAGGGAAGCTGTTGTATAGTACAGGGATCTCGGCTTGGTGCTCTGTGATGATCTAGAAGGGTGGGATGGGGTGAGTGGGTGGGAGAGAGGTCCAAGAGAGAGGGGGTATGCGTATACATATAGCTGATTTGCTTTGTTATACCACAGAAACTAACATAACATTGTAAATCAATTACGTTCCATTAAAAAAAAAGACTATAGATTTTAAGTCAACATGAATAGGTGGACTGAAAAAGGATTCTGAAGTTGAAGAGGTAGGAGAACAAGGAGGTTAGTGTCAAGGATGCTAAAGGAAGAGTTTACAAGCAGAAAGGGGGCTAAGAAGGGAGAGGTCGTTAAATTGCATGTTGAAGTCACCCCAGGACTACACAGAGGCTTTCAGAGTGGACAATTCACACATCATTGCCAAGGCTGTCCACACATTTGGCTAGATTTTAGTCTATTTGAGTAGCTAAGACCTCAAGAAAAGCAAAAAAAGTGGTAAGGTCCATCTGTAAAAAGCTAATGTAATCTGATAGAAATTGAGGTACTATAATATTTAGTGTTCTTTGAGTAGAAATATTCTGGGCAAAGCAAAAAAAATTTTTTAATTGAGAACAGAGACCCCATATTAGATAATGTGCTTGCATTTTAAAGTTAAAATCCATTTTTATCCCTAATCTCATGATGCCTTGGACTTAAGATGTTTTTTAACCTATCAAGGGGCCCTTGTATGGCTCTGTAGATTGATAATATACCCTGCTACGCTGCTGACTCTCATGGATGTGCTGTAGAAGTCTTGGCCTCAGGCAAACAGCATTCCTTTGAGGTTAACCCAAGCAGGGCTTTATGGAGATCATTGTACAGGGGACAATGGCCCCAGAGGAAATGCTTAGGGAGCCTGCCTGCTCACCACTCTCTAGGCAGCCTTAGTCCACAGCAGGAAAAAGAATCTCAGAAAGGTGCTGGATTCCAAACTGTAAGAAAAACAAAGAAGGTCATCCATCTTATATTTTTCCTTGTCGTTCTCATTTGGTTGTTTACCTTTGAACCTGGCAAAAGGTGAAATGTTACCTCTAATAATACCTAAAAATGATAGAATAGCAAGTTTCGTTTAGATTTAATGATCTAATGCTAAAACCTAGATGAGAGGAAGCAAAAATTCTATTAGGTACTTTCATTTTGAATATTCAAATGACCAGGGCCTCTGTAATTGACACTAACAAGTTGATACAATTAAGTAAACACCATGAATTTATTAAGGGGAAAAATATGTATAATTATAAGTGTATTTTTAAGATCAAATATATTTTAAATGACCTTTTATGTATTTTTAAAGTTATGAAAGGTTTACATGTGTCTTTTATAATCCATTTGTTTGAGCATCCAAAAACAAAACAGTTATTTAGGGAAATGAATCAATCTTAAAAGATTGGCAGAACTGGACCACAGGAAGAAGACTGTTTATGTATGACAAGAAGCAACATGGCATCTTCAGAAAAATTGAAAGACTAGACTTTCTAGAATCTAGTGGATTAGAGAGAAATGAAAAAGGAAGTTTGAGCCAAAGGATAAGAAACTCTTTTAAAAAAATGACAGAGGAATTTACATTCACAATGACCTTGACTAGTTTATGGATGTTAGAATAGCATAAAGAATATCACGACAATGGTAAAAGGGATGGATCTGGGGAGATGTCCAAGTATGAGGAGTTAGGTAGGAGTTGATTTCAAGAAACCAGAGACCACATGAAGATTGTCTGAACTAGGATGTCTGAAATAGAGAAAATGAAAAGAAGAGGATGACATTAAGAATCAACCCTTTATAAAAAGAAAGTAGTTTCTAACTTTCCTTTGACTTGGCATTAAGTAAAAAAATATGGCCACCCTTCTTAACGTGCACGTGTGTGCGTGCTCAGTCATGTCCAACTCTTTGCGACTCCATGGACTGTAGCCCACCAGTCTCCTCTGTCCGTGAGATTTTCCAGGCAAGATTACTGGAGTGTGCTTCCATTTCCTCCTCCAGAGGATCTTCTTGACCAGGGATTGAACCCATGTCTCCTCCACTGGCAGGCAAGCCCTTTACCACTGAGTCATCTGGAAGCCTTTTCTAATGTGCACTATTTTTTAAATTTTATATTGTAAGGAATTTCACATTGATACATAATCAGATAAAATATTATAATAAGCTCCAATACACCCATCATCCAACAATCAACATGAAACCAACCCTGTCCCTATCTATGGCCTCATGTACTTACCCTTATTTTAATATATCATTTGTTCCCAGGTGGCGCCAGTGGTAAAGGACCCACCTGCCAAAGCAGGAGATGTAAGAGGCATGGGTTTGATCTTCCTCCAGGAAGATCTTCTGGAGGAGGAAATGGCAACCCTCTCCAGTATTCTTGCCTGGAGAATCCCATGAACAGAGGAGCCTGGCTGGCTACAGTCCATTGGGTCACACAGAATCAGACATGGCTGAAGCAACTTAGCACAAACATCATACCAATATTCAATAGTGGTCATGATAAATTTTATTAAGCTTACTTCAAAATCCTGTTGCATGTTTATTATTTTTTGGAACTTATCAGTGTTATAAAATAAGTTAATATTATTCATAGTGCATATGTACATTTTAAATAAAGATTTGAGATGAACCAATAAACATGCAAAAGACCTCAACACGTCTAGTCAAGTCAGCAAAACTTTGAAAAATTCAAGAAAATGGCTTAAGTTTCACCTATTTGGGATCCAAAAAACTATTTTAAAAAATCCTGAAGTACAGGTAAACTTTCATCTATAACTAATGAAAATGTCTTGCAAGGGCAGACCCTCAGTAAATATTTATTCAACTGCCTGTTGGAATGACGAAAAAAAAAAGCCAAGTAGTGGAATTCAAGTAGTGGCTGAGTTTAAACAAAAGACAGTATAACTACTGACATTACCATTAATGGCAGTTTTAAATATAAAAACTAGCAAGTAATTAATAAAAATCATCAGAACTAACAAAGGGATATATTTATTCCTTTGGAATAAATATGGATATATGTTATCTCCACAATATGGATATATGTTATCTCCACTTAGAGTTGAAGGCATTGTGCATAAAGAGTTCCTCAACTACTATAGGTGACATAATGGCAGATCTAGGACTGTCTCTCACTTTCTATTTCTGCCATAACAAACTGCTACAAATTCAGTGGTTTAAAACAGCACAAATTTGAGAGTTGCTTNAACATCATGTAGCCAGGTTTTCCCTGGTACACTGAGAGCTTTGTGCCATGCTGTGTCCACAGCAATGCTTAAATTAACATGCAATACGGGCTTAATCATGCTTCCCAGGTGGCTCAGTGGTAAAGAACCAGCCTGAAATGAAGGAGATGGAGGTTTAATCCCTGGATCAGGAAGATCTTCTGGACAAGGAAATGGAAACCCATTCTAATATTCTTGCCTGGGAAATCTCATGGACAGAGGAGCCTGGTGGGTTACAGTCCATGGGGGTCACGAAAGAGTTGGGCATGGCTCAGTAACTCAACAACAACACAAAGTACTTAATCAATGTGTCTGTTGAATGAATGGAATTAATCTAAACTTGATTTTAATGACAAAATATGACTAAGCTTATTATGCATTTCTCAAAATATTATTTAGAAAGCACAAAATGGCTAAATTCTGAAGCAATGAAATGCCAATTTTAAATAAAAACATGGGAGAAATGTCCCATCAATGTCTTTTTGGATGCTTTTCTCATAGTCTCCTAAAAATATAAACTGGAACTTCTTCTACGGAACTGGTCTTTCAACATAGATAAGCAGGGATCTGGCTGGGGCTTTTTACAGCAATAAAATTATTTTTCTATCTCTGATATTTATGCTTGTTTCTGAGAATGTCTANCAATGTCTTTTTGGATGCTTTTCTCATAGTCTCCTAAAAATATAAACTGGAACTTCTTCTACGGAACTGGTCTTTCAACATAGATAAGCAGGGATCTGGCTGGGGCTTTTTACAGCAATAAAATTATTTTTCTATCTCTGATATTTATGCTTGTTTCTGAGAATGTCTAGTTGAAATGATGACATTTGTGCAGTTGACTAGCAGTAAGCTACATATGCATTGGAGTAATATTATGTAACCCTAAATAGTTGGAATTCCCAAAGGGACAGCAAAGATTTTTTTTGGATGACATGCCTTATTCAAGACTCTTAGGAAATTCTCTAAATAGTCCCTCCACTAGCAACTGTGGCTTAAAAATCCTGGTTTATATTTTTATGTCTTTCCTTTCTAAAGAGATTCTGAATTAAAGTTTAGCATCTTACTCCCAACAACAATGGAGTTCAAATGTATTTTCTTATAAATGTGAGGCAAAAACATAGTGTACCATGAGCAGTTTAAGTTCATCCCCTCAGGTAATGAAGAATTGTATTTGAACTCAGATGAAAGATTGTCTTCTAAATGGTATTATTGTTGCTGTTGTTTAGTCACTAAGTTGTGGATGACTCTTTGGGACCCCATGGACTGTGGCCTGCCAGGCTTCTCTGTCCGTGGTGTTTCCCAGGCAAGAGTACTCTTCTCTCTGGAACTAAAAGGCTTTAGGTGGAGTAAACAGTAACAACAGCTCATTTTAATTATGCATTTACTCATAAAAAGCTTTAATGTGTAATCTTATTTGATATTAAAAGGGTCTTAGGAAGGTGATAGTATTCCTCCCAGTTCACAGTTGAGAAAAATTAATTCAAAGGCTGATTTCTTCAACACTTATTAAATGTTTATTTTCAGGGGCAAATCCCGGAAGGTAGAAAGTAGAATGTGACAGACTTGTTTTCTACCCTTACGTAATTTGCGTAATTGTGGTAGAGTCAGTAAATAAATAAGAACATAAAAATAGGTGGCTTAGTGGTAAAGAATCTGCCTGCCAGTGCAGGAGACATGGGTTCGATCCCTGAACTGGGAAGATCCCACATTCTGAGGAGCAACTAAGCCTGTGCACCACAACTGTTGAGCCTGTGCCCCAGAGCCTAGGATTCCCAATTACTGAAGCCCTGTGTGCCCTGGAGCCTGTGCTCCACAAGAGAAGCCACCACAATGAGAAGCCTGTGCACCGCAACTAGACAGTAGCTCCTGCTCGCCTCAACTAGAGAAAAGCCTGCAAAGCAATGAAGATTCAGCACAGCCAAAAATAAAAGTTAAAAAGAAAAATAATGAAAAGTTTATTAAGTGTTATGAGGGATATAAAAAGAGCTCTTGCTAAGGGATGGGGGTGGCCAGGAGAAAGACCTTAAATAAGGCAATTAGCTGAGGCCTTTGCTCACATACTTAGCTAGTCATTGGGAAGTCAGGGCCATACTCATGTCTTCTGCCTCCGGGGCTTGTGCTGTGTCAACCGACCTAATAGGAACAAAATCGTGAACCGATCCTGAAAAAAGTTAGGCACTTTGGGAAATGACAGTATTTTTTTTTTTTCCCAGCCCCTGATTGCCCTTGTAGTTGAGCAGGTGTAACAGGAAACAGTCTGGACTCACCCTTCCACCATTTGGGACATCCTTAGAGTTACTTCAGCCTTCAGTATTGTGAAGCACACCTCACTGGTCCCTAAAGTTGTAGAGTTTGACACCTGTCTCATAAGAACCAGAGCTCCATTTCCACCCTCCTCGTACCAGGGTCCTGCTAGTTCTATAACTGTAACATAATTGGACCTTCAGTGACGTTACTTCTCTTTTGTAAATATTGCATTTCATGAAGCATTTTTCTTATGACTGGAATACACATGTTCAGGTAAATGAGAAAAAAAGAGTATTATTTTCAAAGTTAATTCTGCAGCCAGTTCTGTGGTTGAACTGTAGAATGAGGAGCTAAATTGGCCTGCTCAGGATCACTGTTTGCACAGACCATTTATTTTTTTCCAACAGAGGAAGGCAGCTGTGCAAAATGGAATTCCCGTTTTTCCAGAGGGTTGTTATAACGACAGGAGTTCTGTACAATCGTGTCTATTTACTCATCCCAGCACTTGGTTACCTCCCTCGTGACCCTGTGGAGCCTGGGGGGAATGCATTCTGCATGCTGGCTTGGGTCTGAGAAGGTTCTAAGAACTTACTGACAATTATGCATTGTGTTTCATTATTTATCCCACTGGGCCAACGTGAATCTCTCTCATGTCCATTACAGGCTGATCTAAGGCCTCTGTTCACAAGGAAAGTCATGAGGAACCTTATCCTGATTTCAAAGCTTCCCCCTCCTCCACCCCGTATCCAGTAGGGATAATGGGTGTAGTTTTTAGGACTGAACACTGCCACCTTGTTTCCAGGAGCTTGACTCAGTTTTAAGCTAGTGCGTTTGCTGTACATAATGTATCTCGTGTTATCAGAAATTTGGGATATTTACTCTGGAAAATTTTAACAACTTCAAAGTGTAACTGAACAGCCAGAAATGTTTCCAGGTCGGCTGCATTCCACCAGCACCAGAAGCCTGCTCATATCTGCATTGTAAATAAATAAGGGACATGATGTTGGAACATGTTTGCAGAAACATGATTTTCTTTGACCCATGCAAAATCGATTGGAATGTTTCTATCATTTCAAGCTATGGATAAGGCACCATTCCAAGACTTTTCAGGAACTGATGGCTCCATTTTCTATGGGGCTTGTGCAACTATTGAGGTTGTTTGATGTAGAAGTTTAGGACCGAGCATTTGCTTTATTTAAACTTTTCTCTAAAAGTGATACTAGAACAAAATTGTTTTTATATGCATGCTCACTGAGCTTGGGTGGTTTAAACTTTGGCCAGCTTTAAATTCTCAGCTCACTGAAAAACAAGGACTGTCAAATGTAAGAAATAAGCAAAAGTTTTAGTATATTCCAGTGCCTGGGTGGTATTTTTGGGGGTAAAAGGGGCAGCTCTAGACTGTATTCCTGAAAGTATAAATTGGCTCTGAATTGCCCCCCAATAGCAGGGACTGGCTGAGGAGTGTCCCGATGAAGCAGAGGAAGCTGGCAGTCTTGGGCTGTGTCAGGCAGGAGAGGTGACCCAGGAGGCTGTGATTTCCGGTGGCCAGAGAGTGAGTGTTGGAGCCACATCTGGGAAACATCCGTGGCTGTGTGACCAGGAGAGACAGGGCTGATCTGCAGAGTCTTCCTGTTCTCTCTCTGCCCCTGCAGTCAATTTCCCACACCCAGCCAGGGAGACCAAAATATAGACCCAAGTCAGTTCAAATTGTTGTTCCCCTCCTGAAGACTTTCCAGTGTCTTCCAGTAACTAAATGAAGTCCAAATATATTTCCAAATATAATTTGGAAGATAAAGCCAAATAAATTCCTAAATCCTTGCTACTGCTTAAAGGGACCTAAATGATCTGTGCTGGTAAGCCTCCAACCCTCTTTTTCAGCCTCCTGCCCAGCTGCACTGACCACACTGACCTCCTTGCGATTCTTGAACAAGCCGAACTTAATCATTCTTTTGGGCCTTACTCTTTTTTTTTTTTAATTAAAAAATTTTTTTATTGTAATAAAAATCACAAAATAGAAAACATCCAATTTAACCCTATTTAACTGTACAGTTCAGTGGCACTAACTACATTCATATTGTTCAACTCTCACCATCATCCATCTCCTGAATTTTTCACTTTCCTAAACTGAAACTCTGTCTCCATTAAACAGTAAGTCCCCATTCCCCCCTCACCCCGACCTTGTTCCCTGGGATCTACAGATGTACTTTCTGACTATGAGTTTCACTGTTCTAGATACCCTATGTAAGTTGAATCAAACAGTATTTGTCTGTACTTACTGTATATTGGACTGCACTTTTAAAGTTAATTTATGTCCTATAAATAGTTTGTACCTTCTTTTTCTTCCCCTGTATTGTATTGTAATTTCTCATTAGTTATCTATTTTATAAGTTATCTTTTGGGGCCTTCCTCTTGCTAACCACCCTCTAATCCTTCATACTGAAATTTGTTACCCCAAGATTTTTGATTCTCTCAATCCCCAGCATCACTAACGTCTCCCTTCCCATGTCTTTTCCTTTGACAGCACTTCCCTACAACATTTTTTAAGAGAGTTTCTCTATCCCTTAACTTGCATTCCCTTATGCCAAGTATTTGTTTTCAGCTTTATCACTTTCTGATATTATGCTATATATTTATTAGTATGACTCTTTCTTAACTGTTTTGTCCAAATCTGTAGCTCTAAACCTAGAACGGTTCCTGGTACATGGTAGATTTTTGATAAATATTTGATGATTCACTGAGGGAATTGGTATGAGCTGATATAAATGCTGAGAGGAAACAAAATAGTAATTTGGGCCGTAACATTTATAGCAAAAAGAGTCCTGATAAATGGGATAAAGAGTGAGGTGCAGAACAAAAAGAGTGGTTTAGAAGCTAAATTTTGGAACAGTGAGTTAGAATGTCTTATAGAAGAAATTAGACATATAAAAGACCCACAGATGACCAACAGTAAGCCATTCTATTTAAGACTTGTGCAATGCCTGGTGCAGGTACATTTTACTTTTCTCTTCTGAAAATATTGCAATGAATTTACTTTTTCTGCACAAAAATCCCTTTCTTCTATGCATCTGAAGTCAAAAATAAAAAGATGTTTCTATAATAATTTTGCTTAAATTCAGAAAACATCTTATGTTAGGCTCTTTCTAAATTCTTATGCAATTGATTTTATACACTTCCTAACACCACCCACAAAAATAAACTCAAAATGGATTAAAGATCTAAATGTAAGACCAGAAACTATAAACTATTAGAAGAAATCACAGGCAGTACACTTGATGACATAAATCAAAGCAAGATCCTCTATGACCCACCTCCTAAAGTGGTGGAAATAAAAGCAAAAGTAGACAAGTGGGACCTGATTAAACTTAAAAGCTTTTGCACAGCAAAGAAATCTATAAGTGAGGTGAAAAGACAACCCTCAGAATGGGATAAAATAATAGCAAATGAAACAANTAAATGTAAGACCAGAAACTATAAACTATTAGAAGAAATCACAGGCAGTACACTTGATGACATAAATCAAAGCAAGATCCTCTATGACCCACCTCCTAAAGTGGTGGAAATAAAAGCAAAAGTAGACAAGTGGGACCTGATTAAACTTAAAAGCTTTTGCACAGCAAAGAAATCTATAAGTGAGGTGAAAAGACAACCCTCAGAATGGGATAGAATAATAGCAAATGAAACAACTGACCAAGGGTTAATTTCCAAAATATGCAAGCAGCTCATACAACTCAATACCAGAAAAACAAACAAACGATCCAATCAAAAAGTGGGAAAAAGATCTAAACAGACATTTCTGCAGAGAAGACATACAGATGGCTAACAAACACCTGAAAAGGTGCTCAATATTGCTCATTATTAGAGAAATGCAAATCAAAACCACAATGAGAGATCAGTTCACACCAGTCAGAATGGCCATTACCCAAAAGTCTATAAACAATAAGTGCTGGAGAGGGTGTGGAGAAAAGGGAACATTCTTGCACTGTTGGTGGGAATGTAAATTGATACAGAGACGGTATGGAGATTCCTTAAAAACCTAGGAATAAAACCACCATATGACCCAGCAATCCCACTCCTAGGCATATACCCTGAGGAAACCAAAACTAAAAGAAACACATGTATCCCATTGTTCATTGCAGCACTATTTACAATAGCTATAACAAGGAAGCAGCCTAGATGTCCATCAACAGATGAATGGATAAGGAAATTGTGGTACATATACACAGTGGAATATTACTCAGCCATAAAAAAGAACACATTTGAGTCAGTTCTAATGAGGTGGATAAACCTAGCACCTATTATACAGAGTGAAGTAAGTCAGAAAGAGAAAAATAAATATCGCATTCAAATGCATGTATACAGAATATAGAAAAGTGGTCCTGAAGAGTTTATTTACAGGGCAGCACTGGAGAAACAGACATAGAGAATAGACTTATGCATGTGGGGAAAGGGAGGAGAGGGTGAGATGCAAGGAGAGAGTAACATGGAAGCTTACATTGCCATATGTGAAAGAGATACCAACGGGAATTTGCTGTATGGCTCAGGAAACTCAAACAGGGGCTCTGTATCAACCTAGAGGGGTGGGATGGGGAGGGAGATGGGAAGGACGTTCAAAAGGGAGGGGATATATGTGTACCTATGGCTGATTCATGTTGAGGTTTGACTGAAAACAACAAAATTCTATAAAGCAATTATCCTTCAAGTAATAAATAAATTATATATATATATGTATAAAGATATGTAAATGGGAAGGGAGGGTTAGAGAGAAAGAGAGAGAGAGGGAGGTTTCACTTTCCCAGATCAGGGGCCAGTGAACTTCGGCAGCAGTATGTAGAGAGAGGAGCAGGATATTGGATGGGCAGAAATTGAGAAAGGAGGTGGGAAAATGAATGTTTTTTCTGAGAATGTAGCAGAAGGGTAAGTGTAACTATTGGCAATAAAGCAGTAGGAGGGTGGCAAAGGGGCAGAAAAACTGCCTCAGCAGATTCTGAGGTTTGAAAATTTTCTTTTAAACAGACAACTGGTAAAGTGGGATAACAATAGGAGATAAAGGGGAAAAAGATACAAATATGTGATTTTCCTTACCAAGAATTTTTGTTATATTTCTTCCTTGATTATATTTCCCCCAAGACAAAATAAAATTATTTTTAATTATCAGATAATGTACATTTAGAAAGTGGAACAGTTTATAATCAATGAAAATACACTACAGATGTGGAATTGAGCATTTGGTTTAATTGACTTTAAGTTCATAAATAGGAAATCTGTGGATAGGGGACTTTCCTGTAGTTGGTGCCACATTTGAGAAACTTGTCTTGGATGGCTTCATCATGGGAAAAAAATCAGATCAAAAGGAAAATTGTTAAGTGAAAGGATAAATACTTGGGGGATTTAGATGGAAAGTTATGAGCTAAAAGGAATAGGGGGAAATCTATTCAGGACCTCTTGCCGTACATTAGATTCTGAGCACGTATGATGAACTGATGGTTAAAGAGTTTCTGAGAACTTTTGAGGCATGTGCTTTGTGTCATTCCCAGGATGACCCAGCATGGGAAACTTCAAGGCAGTGTAAGCACGCAGAGCATTTCATGAGGGACAAAACTCTTTCTGCTTCTGAGCTTCATGGGAAAAAACAATGAAATGGAATCTACTTGCTCTCTGAATTACTGAGAACAAAAATGTTCTGAAAGAAAAACATAAAGATGGGCTTCATGGAAGAGATCCTTATTACAGGGAGCTATTTAGTCAGAGGAAGAATTCTAGATCTTCAGTGATATAAGTTGTCAGTATGCATGCATGCTAAGTCGCTTCAGTCCTGTCCGACTCTTTGCGAGTCTACGGACTATAGCCCGCCAGGCTTCTCTGTCCGTGGGGATTCTCCAGGCAAGAATACTGGAGTGGACTGCCATGCCCTTCTCCAGGGAATCTTCTCGACCCAATGATTTTAACCGAGTCTCCTGCGGCTCCTGCATTGCAGGTAGATTCTTTACCACTGAGCCACTGGGGAAGTCATAGATTATGGGGACATGTATTCAGATATCTAAGACCACTTGACATGATCAGAATAAAAACTGAACAATGTAATGGAATATTAAGAGATTTGGAGTCAGGCAGCCAGAGTTAGAATCCCAGACCTACCACTTTCTAGTTGTTACTGAAGCATGCTACTGCTGCTGCTGCTGCTAAGTCGCTTCAGTCATGTCCGACTCTGTGTGACCCCATAGACAGCAGCTCACCAGGCTCTGCCGTCCCTGGGATTCTCCAGGCAAGAACATTGGAGTGGGTTGCCATTTCCTTCTCCAATGCAGGAAAGTGAAAAGTGAAAGTGAAGTCACTGAGTCGTGTCCAACTCTCAGCGATCACATGGACTGCAGCCCACCAGGCTCCTCCATCCATTGCAATTTCTAGGCAACAGTACTGGAGTGGGGTGCCATTGCCTTCTCCGTACTGAAGCATAACATACATTTAAAAAACTGAATAAATAATGGCACAGTTCAGTGACTTTTCATAAAGAGATATATCCATATAGGTAGCATTCTTAGAGATCGAGAATCAGAATAATAAGAGCATCTCAGAAAGCCCCTTGGCACTCACTTCCTGTTACTGTCTCCACGATTAACCACTCTCCTGATTTTTAACCTCACAGATTTGTTTTGACCGATTTGTCATAACTTTTATGAATAGAATCATTCAATATGTATTCTTTTCCATTTATTGTCTTTTAGTCAACTTTATGTGATTCACATATGTTGCTGTCTAGCTGGATCTATTGGTTTTCAGTGACTAATTATATATACTGCCATATGCCGCTGCTGCTAAGTCACTTCAGTCGTGTCCGACTCTGTGCGACCCCAGAGACGGCAGCCCACCAGGCTCCTCCGTCCCTGGGATTCTCTAGGCAAGAACACTGGAGTGGGTTGCCATTTCCTTCTTCAATGCATGAAAGTGAAAAGTGAAAGTGAAGTCACTCAGTCGTGTCTGACTCTTAGCAACCCCATGGACTGCAGCCCACCAGGCTCCTCCGTCCATGGGATTTTCCAGGCAAGAGTGCTGGAGTGGGGTGCCATTGCCTTCTCTATACTGCCATATACATAACCACAATTTAAAAAATCTACACTTGATGGACATCTGGGCTGTTTCTAGGTTTTGATTATTCTTCACAGTATTTCTGGGAATATTTTTGTACATGTTTTTCTTTTTTGTGAACATCTGAATGTATTTGTATTAGTCTGCTAGAGCTCCTGTAACGAAATAGCATAGGAAGGGTGGCTTAAACAACAGAATTTTATTTTATCACAGTTCTGGAGATTGGAAGTCTGAGATCAAGGTGTCAATAGGTTTGGTTTCTCCAAAGGCCTCTCTCCTTGACTTGTGGACAACTGCTTCCTTGTTATGTCCTCACATGGCCTCTTCATATAAGGGTACCAGTCCTATTGGATCACGGTCTCACTCTTATGACAGCATTTAACATTAACTGCTTACTTAAAGCCCTATCTCTAATAACATTGGTGATTGGAACTTCAGTCTATGATATGGGAGGACATAATTCAGCCTATAACAGCATTTCTCTGGGTTGTATTCTTAGGAGTAAATGATTGATCTTTGGACATGAGTGTGTTCAGATTTAATAGATCCTGACGGTTTTCCAAATTGGTTGAAATAATTTGCATCCCCAGCAGCAGCTTACCAAGGTTCCAGCCACTTCATGATCTCAGTAATTATAGTACTGTCTTTCATGTTAGCCATTCTGGTGGGTATGTAAATGATATATCACTATAGTGAACTCTGGGAGTTGATGATGGACAAGGAAGCCTGGCGTGCTGTGATCCATGGGGTTGCAGAGTCTGACACAACTGAGCGACTGAAGTGAACTGATAGTTTAATTAACATTTCCTGAATGGTTACTGAAGCTGCAAGTCTCTTATATGTTTATTAGCCAATTGGATATTCTCATTGGTAAAATGTCTAAGACTTTTGACTATTTTAGTTTTCAGTTCGGTTCAGTTCAGTCACTCAGTCGTCTCCGACTCTTTGCAACCCCATGAATTGTAGCACGCCAGGCCTCCCTGTCCATCACCATCTCCCGGAGTTCACTCAGACTCATGTCCATCGAGTCTGTGATGCCATCCAGCCATCTTATCCTCTGTCGTCCCCTTCTCCTCCTGCCCCCAATCCCTCCCAGCATCAGAGTCTTTTCCAATGAGTCAACTCTTTGCATAAGGTGGCCAAAGTACTGGAGCTTCATCTTTAGCATCATTCCTTCCAAAGAAATCCCAGGGCTGATCTTCAGAATGGACTGGTTGGATCTCCTTGCAGTCCAAGGGATTCTCAAGAGTCTTCTCCAATACCACAGTTCAAAAGCATCAATTCTCAGCCTTCTTCACAGTCCAACTCTCACATCCATACATGACCACAGGAAAAATCATAGCCTTAACTAGACCTTAGTTGGCAAAGTAATGTCTCTACTTTTGAATATACTATCTAGGTTGGTCATAACTTTTCTTCCAAGGAGTAAGCGTCTTTTAATTTCATGGCTGCAGTCACCATCTGCAGTGATTTTGTAGCCCCCCCAAATAAAGTCTGACACTGTTTCCACTGTTACCCCGTCTATTTCCCATGAAGTGATGGGACTGGATGCCATGATCTTCATTTTCTGANGTCTTTTAATTTCATGGCTGCAGTCACCATCTGCAGTGATTTTGAAGCCCAGAAAAATAAAGTCTGCCACTGTTTCCACTGTTTCCCCGTCTATTTCCCATGAAGTGATGGGACTGGATGCCATGATCTTCATTTTCTGAATGTTGAGCTTTAAGCCAACTTTTTCACTCTCCTCTTTCACTTTCATCAAGAGGCTTTTTAGTTCCTCTTCACTTTCTGCCATAAGGGTGGTGTCATCTGCATATGTGAGGTGATTGATATTTTTCCCGGCAATCTTGATTACAGCTTGTGCTTCTTCCAGCCCAGCATTTCTCATGATGTACTCTGCATATAAGTTAAATAGGCCAATTAAATTAGAACTCATTTATAACTTCAACAATATTATCAGAAAAAAGACATATACTGAGACATACATAAATCCAGACAGACAGACTGACAGAGATCTTATAGTTTTCTGTTTGAGGTTTAAAATATCTCTTTGTTTCCCCCCCTGTTTTCCTTCACTTGAAGTTCTAATTTGCCCAAGGCTGAGGCCTCAGGCCAAACTGGCTGTGTATTTCAAGGACATGGAAAGGGTTAACTTCAAGCTTTTCCCTGGGCAGGCCTTTTTAACAAGCTTGTTGTTTTTGATTGCATATGCAAAAAGATCTTGTTTTGTAGTTTCCAAAAAGAAAAATTTCTCTCACTCTGTTCTATCAGCAATCATGCACTCGCAATCATTCAGAGGCTATCACAATGCCTCCCTTCTCCTGAGTCCCCAGGTTTCCTTAACTATTGCTCCCTTCCTGGGAGCCCCAAGGAAGCTATAGTCACGATGCCTTCCTTCTCCTGAATCCCTAGGTTTCCTTAACTGTTGCTCCTTTCCTGGGAGCACCAAGGAGGTTATCATTCACGATGCCTCCCTTCCTCCCAAGTTCCCAGGTTTCCTTAACTGTTGCTCCCATCCTGGGAGCTCCAGGTGATCAGTCTCCTCTTCGACCGGTTGGAGTAGGTTCCTCCTGTGGTAAGAAGGAAGGTATACCTTCCTCCTGGGGTAAGGAGGAAGGTATAGCTTCCTCCTGGGGTAAGGAGGAAGGTATAGCTTCCTCCTGGGGTAAGGAGGAAGGTATAGCTTCCTCCTGGGGTAAGGAGGAAGGTATAGCTTCCTCCTGGGGTAAGGAGGAAGGTATAGCTTCCTCCTGGGGTAAGGAGGAAGGTATAGCTTCCTCCTGGGGTAAGGAGGAAGGTATAGCTTCCTCCTGGGGTAAGGAGGAAGGTATAGCTTCCTCCTGGGGTAAGGAGGAAGGTATAGCTTCCTCCTGGGGTAAGGAGGAAGGTATAGCTTCCTCCTGGGGTAAGGAGGAAGGTATAGCTTCCTCCTGGGGTAAGGAGGAAGGTATAGCTTCCTCCTGGGGTAAGGAGGAAGGTATAGCTTCCTCCTGGGGTAAGGCCTCCCCCAGGGCCTTACCTTATCCTGTGGCCATTCCTGGTGAGTTGGCCCATCCCTCCAATGAGTCCAGTTAGGGCTTGGTCGTCTGGAGAGTCAGAACACCAGTTCAAAAGAGAACCCGAATACCGTCAGGTGGTGCAATTCCTTGTTTGTCTTCCTTCACTTCAGCCCGGCCAAGCCACCAGTCTGGTGGCTCAAGGGGCCGGTGTGGTTTGAATCTTGCTTGGACCTCCAGAAATGTTGCATAAACCAGTACTTGAGAAACCAAGCACCACACTCAGAGAGTTGGAGAACTCAGGTTTATTATGTCGGCAAGCCCAGAGGAGTTAACACTCCAAGTTGTGAGCCCTGAACGAAAGGATTAAAAGAGTTTTTCGATAGACTAATAGTGGGCAATACTAGCTGTTAATAGGCTGGTTTAAACTAAGGGGTTTTGTGTGCTTGGGAACAGCAGTCAAGATGGGGAGAGGGATGCCTGTCCTGATCAGGCATGATTAAGCAGGTTTGCAGGGGCTGGGCAATTGCAAAGAGCAGGACAAGGGTTAGTGAGATGAATTCCAGTTCCTAGTATTGCAAGTCCCCACTTTCTGAGACTATGTGACCTACATGATCTAGACTTTTCAAACGGCAAGCTGAGTTACAGAGGCAGAAGGAGAAGGAGGTAATGTAAAATTTTAACTTTTCCTCTTCAGAAGGACTGATGCTGAAGCTGAAACTCCAATACTTTGGCCACCTGATGTGAAGAACTGACTCATCTGTAAAGACCCTGATGCTGGGAAAGATTGAAGGTGGGAGGAGAAGGGAGTGACAGAGGATTAGATGGTTGGATGACATCACCGACTCAATGGACATGAGTTTGAGTAAACTCCGAGAGTTGGCAATGGACAGGGAGGCCTGGCATGTGGCAGTACAAGGGGTCACAAAGAGCTGGACACGACTGAGAGACTAAACTGAACTGTTCCTTGGAAGAAAAGCTATGACCAACCTAGATAGCATATTAAAAAACAGAGACGTTACTTTGCCAACGAAGATCTGTCTAGTCAAAGCTATGGTTTGTACAGTAGTCACGTGTGGATGTGAGAGCTGGATCATAAAAAAAGCTGAGCACTGAAGAATTGATGCTTTTGAACTGTGGTGTTGGAGAAGACTCTTGAGAGTTCCTTGGACTGCAAGGAGACCCAACCAGTCCATCCTAAAGGAAATCAGTCCTGAATATTCACTGGAAGGACTGATGCTGACGGTGAAGCTCCAATACTTTGGCCACCTGATGCAAATAACTGACTCACTGGAAAAGACCCTGATGCTGGGAAAGATGGAAGGCAGGAGAAGGAGATGACAGAGAATGAGATGGTTGGATGGCATCACCGACTTGATGGACATGAATTTGACCAAGCTCAGAGTTGGTGATAGACAGGGAAGCCTGGCATGCTGCAGTCCACGGGTTGCAGAGTCGAAAAAGACAGCAACTGAAGTAAACCGAATTAGCATTGCATTTCCTGGGGCTAAACAACTGGATGTGCAGCTTTCCACCAATAGAATGGTGTCAATTGTGCTATTTGATGGCATTGTTATGAGGTCAGGAATTTGCAAGAATGGCTTCTTTAAGGTACTGACACAGAATCGGTACTTAGTGACTTCCTCCAATAACCAGGAGGAAGTCTGTGGGATGGACTCCTTATCGGAGAGAGGCTCACCAGGTTGGAGGGCCCTCTGCAACACTCGTGCACAATTCAATTTAGAATCACATTCGGGATCCATTGTCCAGAGCACTCGTGGGTCTGTAACTGTTCTCTGTACTTGCTCGCGACCTGAATTCCCAAGCCGCCTGACTGTTTTCCTAGCTACCTGCCAACATCCGCTTTTTCAATACCACTCAGCCATTACCTTGGTGATGCTAATTTTGGTGAATAAAACACAGATGGATTCTTTCTAAAATTTCCCTGAATGCAAATGGGTTTCTGGACTTGAATATCATGACCTTGTTTTGGTCACTGATTCATGGTGGGTGTCGTGAGATGTCATTTCAATAGAGGGTTTGTTTTTGCTAGAGCCTTGACCTCCAAATGAAGTTTCTGCTCCTCCTTTCAGGGAGGCAGACAATAGCAGTGATGCCCTGTACTGTAGCTTGCTGGCTTTTACGTGCTCATCTGGACACATGGCAAGCCAAGTGGAGAGCAGCACTTTCTTATACTTCTCAAAGGTGCAGGGAGGATCAAGATCACCGGAACCATCAAGTCAGTCCTCACAATAGAGGAAGGGACTTTGTGAGCGGTGCAGAGGAAAAATGGGGCGAACAGACAAAAGCAGGTCCGTGCTGGGGCTGAGCCACGGCCCCGCCCTTCAGGTCTTTACTGAATTAGCATTGCATTTACTGAATTAGCATCCTTGTGTGAGACACACAAGGATGAGGATCGCAGCACTGGAGGGAAGGGTGGTCTTCACCCCAGACACAGGAGGACAGACAGCGCTGGAGGGAAGGGCCTCAGGCTCTGGCTCGAGAGTCTCTGATGTTGCCCAGAGAACTGTTTTCCCACTCTCCTCCTCAGGAGCTCTGTGACCTTGAGCAAGTGACAACCTCTCTGTGTCACTCCTTCTGTAAAATGGTGATAGGAAGGGTACTCGACTCATAGGACTATGATTAGCAACACATGTGATAACATTCATGTGACCTTAGGTAGCGCTTGTGTTAAATAAATCCCATCCATTAGTGCCTGATGACCCTGCCAGTTTTCAGATGAGTTGTATGTAAAGAAGGCTGAGTGCCGAAGAACTGATGCTTTTGAACTGTGGTGTTGGATGTCATGGTCTGGGCGTGGGCTGGAAAAGAATTTCCAGACAGGAGACAGAATGAAAGGGAAATAAAGTTCATTAGAATGGGACACACTGTTAGAACAGTGGGCCAGCTCAGGGGAGAACTGACGTTGAACGGGGTCCTTAGTCCCCTTTTATAGCCAGGGTACAAGGAGTGGGATAGGGGTCTTGCAGGTCATTTACTATTTGGATGAGGCATGTATTCTGGGTGGGGGGAAGAGTAAGGCAAATACCTTCTCCCTGTGGGGTAGGAGGAGAGACAGGTTATACTGGTCAGGAGGACCTGAAATTCATTAAGAGTTGGGGATGAGAGGGAAGGTCGATAAAGGACTGGTTTTTCCGTTCTTGTATTCCAAGACCCTCCTTGGCTTCATCTTCTCTTTCATCTTCCTTGGGTCACCACATGGAGAAGATTCTTGAGAGTCCCTTGGACTGCAAGGAGATCAAACCAGTCAATCCTAAAGGAAATCAACCCTGAATATACATTGGAAGGACCAATACTGAAGGTGAAACTCCAATTCTTTGGCCACTTGATGCGAAGAACTGACTTCACTGGAAAAGATCCTGATGCTGGGAAAGATTGAAGGCGGGAGGAGAAGGGAACAACAGGGGATGAGATGGTTGGATGGCATGACCGACTCAATGGACATGAGCTTGAGCAAGCTCCTGGAGATACCGAAGGACAAGGAAGCCTGGTGTGCTGTAATCCATGGGGTCACAAATAGTCCAACACAACTTAGCGATTGAACAACAACAACAAACATACAATATCCTTGATAATCTGACACTTGCTGCTCGAATTACCTGTGAGCAGCCCTGGCTGAAAATCTGAAGACTTGAACCAGTAGATAAGAAAGACTTTGTTCTTTTTTCACTCAGTGCAAGAATGCAGGGCTGAATTCCCATCGCCAAGTATGCGGTCCATTGCTTTTTTGTTTTGTAAAGTAAGAAAACAGTATTTATTTATTTATTCACTCCCAAATATATGTTAAGTGCCTGTCATCTGAGGGATGGTAGGATCTGGATTCTAAAATTAAATAACCTTGTCTGTGCCCCCAAGAGGTTTGAAGATGGTTGATCTTGCCTGGTGGTCCACCTTGCAATACTAGGTTTGGACTCCACCTTAAATACTAAGGACATTGGTTCCATCCCTGATCAGGGAACTATGATCCCACATGCTGTGGAGCAACTAAGCCCATACACTGCAACTAGAGACCCGGGGTGCTGAAGCTAAGTCCTGACGCAGTCAAATAAGTAGATGCATATCTTTTAGAACAGAGTTTTAAAGATAATCAACAAATAAGTGACTAAAACGCACTGTGGACAAGGTTAGTCCAAGGCACTGCAATCCCGGCAGGAGAGTGTAGGCCAGGAGTCAGGAAACACCAGGATCTTGAATTCTGTGTTCAGCGTCCCCTGCTTTCCTTCATAGTTTACTGCAGGTAAGTCCTTAATCAGTACACTCAGTTTTGCGTGCTTTTTATATTGTTATAGGAACACGCTCACATGGTAAGAATTCTGCAACATAGTTTTCAAATATCAGTATTTCCCAAAGATTCATCCTCATTGATGAATATAACTGCCGCGTTCCTTATTTTTTAGCCTCTACCATATAAGGATGCCCTGTTTGGAGAACCATAGTTTACTGGCCTTTTCTCATTGGCCATTGGGTTTGGCTACATTTTCTGGCTCCTGCAGCCAGCATGGCCACGGCTTGCTTCCAGAACTCTGGTGCTCTGGCCAGTATTTTCTCCAAGGTGGAAGTTCTCAAACTTTTTGTTCTAGAATCCTTTACATTCTTAAAAGCTATTGATAAAAGGGCCTTTGTTTGAATGGATTATGCTTATTAATGTTTACCACATCGAAAACTAACAGTGAATGGTTTAAAATGTTAATTCATTTAAAAATAGCTCTAGTCCACCTGTTAACATGGGTACATAGATATCATGGTAACATGGATAGCATTTTAATGAAAATGATTATATTTTCCAAAGGAAAAAAGAAGTCTCTATAAAAATCCCCAAAGTACAGTGTTGGAGAGCATCTGGCTGGTGAAGACACTTACATGCCAGAGGGTGGCCCACCCCAATTCCATGGGGACAGGAATCCTGTGTCCAGAACCTTCTGATCTATGTGTACCATAGGTGGGTCATCCTTCATCATACAAAAGTGAAGTGAAGTGTTAGTCATTCAGTCATGTCCAACTCTTTATGACCCTATGGACTGTAGCCTACCAGGTTCCACTGTCCGCGGAATTCTCCAGGCAAGAATACTGGAGTGGGTAGCCATTCCTTCTCCAGGGGATCTTCTCAACCCCGGGTCTCCTGCACTGCAGGCAGATTCTTTACTGTCTGAGCCACCAGGAATCACTTTCAGTTTATTATATAATGTACTGGTAAATATAAGCAAGCTTTCTCTGAATTTTATGAGCTGCTCTAACAAATGATTGAACCTGAAAGAGAGAGTAATGGGAACCCTGGGTTACAGGTGAGTTGGACAGAAGTGTGGGTGACCTGGGCACCCCGCTACTTGATACTGGCATTGAATTGGGTGAGCACTCGGGGCACTGAGCCCTCAGCCCGTGGGTTCTGACACTGGCTCCAGGCAGGCCGTGGGGAAGAACCCCACCCATTTAATGTCAAAAGTGTTGAGTCAGCACAAAAGCTGTGTTTCTCTTCACAGAGCCTGCTGGGAAAGTGAGCCAATACTGGGTACCAGCCGGTGTGCTCAGCCCCTGCGCCATGTGCTATCTGCTCCGTAGGGGCTGGCTTAGGAAGAAGAGACAAGAAGAGGACAAGAGACTGCGAAGTTTGTTTTTATATAAAAGGCTGTCACCAGTTCTTCTTTTTTTTTTTTCCATGGTTCAATGTCTCTTTCTTAGAATAATATTACTTAGCTTTTTATTTTATATTGGAGTACAGGGTAAAGAATCTNGAGTGCAATTGTGTGGTAGTTTAAGCATCCTTTGGCATTGCCTTTCTTGGGATTGGAATGAAAGCTGACCTTTTCCAGTCCTGTGGCCACTGCTGAGTTTTCCAAATTTGCTGGCATATTGAGTGCAGCACTTTCACAGCATCATCTTCCAGGATTTGAAATAGCTCTATGATGAAAGGAAAGTGGTTAAAAAAGAATTTTAAAAGTTCTTTGTAATTTTTTGGAAATAATTTAACCTTGCAGTCTCCCTGAAAGTGTAGCAAGGGACCTCAGTATTCTGCTAACCAGAATCATGTTACAAAGGAGTCTGTGCATTGTTTTTAGTCCTCAGTAGCCTGGTGNTTAAAAAAGAATTTTAAAAGTTCTTTGTAATTTTTTGGAAATAATTTAACCTTGCAGTCTCCCTGAAAGTGTAGCAAGGGACCTCAGTATTCTGCTAACCAGAATCATGTTACAAAGGAGTCTGTGCATTGTTTTTAGTCCTCAGTAGCCTGGTGGGCTGCAGTCCATGCGGTCGCTAAGAGTCGGACATGACTGAGCGACTTCACTTTCACTTTTCACTTTCATGCATTGGAGAAGGAAATGGCAACCCACTCCAGTTCTTGCCTGGAGAATCCCAGGGACGGGGGAGCCTGATGGGCTGCCGTCTCTGGGGTTGCACAGAGTCAGACACTGCTGAAGCGACTTAGCAGCAGCAGGAGCAGTAGCAGGAAAGAATGTTATCCTCCTTGTCTGTCTCCATTGGGTGTGGAAGGTCGATAAGCAAGAGTTCATAGTCAGGTCTCAAACATTTTCAGTCACATCTGTCCTTGTTCCTTTCCTGGATCCTCAATTCGAAAGACTAGGGCTATCACTCCCTGTTCTTATTCTTTTGTAGTACATTTCTCACTGTGTTGTATTGTCCATTATTTGTCTGATTCTCTCACTAGATCAAAGTACTTTATAAGTACTTGTTGTTTATCTAGCTCATCCACATTCATTGTATATCAATTGTCTAGCTCAGAGTAGATCCTTAATAAATATTTATAAAGTAAAATTTCCATGATCTATGGGCTTTCCAGGTGGCACTAGTTGTAAAGAACTTGCCTGCCAACACAGGAGACACAAGAGACATGGGTTTGATCCCTGGATTGAGAAGATCCCCTGGAGGAGGACATGGCAACCCACTCCAGTTTTCTTGCCTGGAGAATCCCATGGACAGAGGAGCCTGGTGGGCTATGGTCCATAGGGTCGCAGAGTTGGACACATACTGAAGCAGCTTTCAGCACACAGTGGCAATATTACACTATAGAATTTAAATAAAATGCCATAGAAGCTGAAATGACAAAGAGTTTAATTGTGAGGGAGTGGAGGAAAAGGGTGTCTAGGGACATTTCAGAGAGGTGCATTTTTGTACTTTGTCAGAGCAAAAAGATGTTGTATTTTCCTGTGGGATTTTGGGAAGAGCCAGATTATAACCTTCTTGCTGACGCGGCTATGATACATGCCCTAGAGACAGTGATGAGGGCTATGACGTGGAAAGTGGGACTTTTGGGAAAAGGTCTTTTTGGGGTGTTACACAACAGGACATGACGTATCTTGCCCAGTAAATAAAGTTCTACTGAAAAGTTTTAAGGAGGCTACACCTGCTTAGACAGTTCAAGAGACACTTTCCAGTGTTGGCATGTACATTCAAAGAATGCTGATCTCCAAATACAACACTGTGAAAACAAAGTTTTCTCATTCATTTTGTTCACCCAGGTATGCAAGATTCTGAGTTGCTAAATGGGGGGAAGTATGGAGAGGCAGCGGAAACGCTCAGGACCAAGAACAAACAGGAAAAATCTTTGCTTCTGAGTTTATTTTATTCCTAGTTTAGTGACGGAGTGGTAAAAAGTCTTCAGGATTAATAAGAAAGCTGCTTTTCTCCAGGAAGCTGCTCTATGAGGGAAATTTACATATAAAAAGATAATACTGATTATAAAGTATTCATTCTGTTTTCATAAGGAAGTACATTTCTTACCTGTTCAAACAGTTATCTTTTTTCTTCATCTTTATCCCTTAGGATAAAAATTTATCTAAGCTATTTTAATCAAATCCCTGTCTTCTACCTTCTAGATGATATCATTAAAACAAGTTTGTTTTTTTTCTTTCACTTCCTTCTTTGCTTTGTTTTTAATTGAAGTATAGTCCATTCTAAAGGAGATCAGTCCTGGGTGTTCTTTGGCAGGAATGGTGCTAAAGCTGAAACTCCAGTACTTTGGCCACCTCATGCGAAAAGTTGACTCATTGGAAAAGACTCTGATGCTGGGAGGGATTGGGGGCAAGAGGAGAAGGGGACAACAGAGGATGAGATGGCTGGATGGCATCACTGTCTCGATGGGCATGAGTCTGAGTGAACTCCGGGAGTTGGTGATGGACAGGGTGGTCTGGCCTGCTGCGATTCATGGGGTCGCAAAGAGTTGGACACGACTGAGCGACTGAACTGAACTGAACTGACTTATAATGTAGTGTTAGTTTCAGATGTACAGCAAAGTGATCCAATTATACATACATAAAAATCTATTTTTTTCAGATTCTTTTCTCTTCTGTTGCTATTGTTCAGTCACTAAGTCATGTCTGACTCTTTGTGACCCCACAGACTGCAGCATGCCAGGATTCCCTGTCTTTCACTATTTCCTGGAATTAGCTCAAACTCATGTTCATCGAGTCATGATGCCATCCAACCATCTCATCTTTTCTCTTATAGGTTATTACAAAATTTCAAGTACAGTTCCCTATGGTATATAGTAGGTCCTTGTGTATATAGTAGTATGTATATGTTAATTCCAAATGCCTAATTTATCCCCCTCCATTTGCCCATTGGTAATAATAAATTTGCTTTCTGTGTCTGTGGGTCTGTTTTATATATAAGTTCATTTGTATTATCTTTTTTTTAAGATTATGCATATAAGCAACATCCAATGATATTTATCTTTCTCTGACAGGCTGACTTCACTTAGTATAAAACAAACTTACCTTGCAAATATGGCGTCATTTTAGAAAACAAGCATGTATACGGTACTGTGTGGTGATATCAAAGTGAGTCAAAGTGAAGTCGCTCAGTCGTGTCCGACTCTTTGTGACCCCATGGACTGTAGCCTACAAGGCTTCTCCATCCATGGGATTTTCCAGGCAAGAGTACTGGAGTGGGTTGCCATTTCCTTCTCCAGGGCATCTTCCTAACCCAGGGATCGAACCCAGGTCTCCCGTAATGCAAGCAGACGCTTTACCCTCTGAGCCACCAGGGAAGCCCAGTGTGGTGATATAGTTCTGGCTTTTCTTTTTTCTGCCTCTTTCGTTTCAGTATGACTTCTCCGTCTTGTCTCTGAAAACCTACCTCCATCTGTCTCCCAACACTATTGTCCTAGCTCCTCAGCTAACCTGCATTGAGAAAATAAAGCAGATAAGCAAATACATCAAGAATTATAATATAAATAAGAATCAGAAAATCGTATGGTTCAGAGAACCTATCCTGGCACAACATTTACCATGTATGGCCAAATTAGCCTCTCAAAGTCTCAGTTTTCTTATCTGTAGAATGAATAAATGAGAAACCATATCTTATTATGTTTCTGTGAGGATTAAATGAGAACTCTTAGAAAGGGCCAGGCACGTAAAAAACACTAGATAAGTGTTTACTATTATTAGTAAACACTATTATATTTTATTACTATTATAATATTAATAATATAATATAATCATTACTATTATTATTAGTTGCTGTTCTTAATTAGCACTAAGATAAAGGCTAATCAAACGAGAGATGTTATTGTAGTGGATCTGTAGAAGTAATTTGCGTTCTCAGAGGCCTTTCAATTTCATTTGGGGCCACATAAAAGAGTCCTAGGATTGAGATCTTGCAGCGTAGCCTCAGGAGACTGGCTGACTGCTTTCTCCTTCAGCTCATAGTATGATATCTGAATCTTCCTGTTGATCAAGGATCCTTTTTTATAAATTTAATTTTTATTGAAGTATAGTTGACTTACAACCTTATATTAATTTCAAGTGTACAGCATAGTGTTTCAATATTTTTTAAAATTACAGTCCATTAAAAGTTAGTACAAAGTAATGTCTATAATTCCCTGTATTGTACAACATAACCTTGTTGCTCATCTATTTTGTACATAGTAGTTTGCATCTTTTAATTCCATACTCCTAGGCTGCCCCTCCTCACTTCCCTCTCCTGACTGGTAATCACTAGTTTGTTTCCCATACCTATCAGTCTGTTTCTGTTTTGCTATATATTCATTTTGTTGTATATTTTTAGATTCTACCTACAAGTGATGTCATACAATGTTGGTTTTTCTTTGTCCGACCCTCAAAGTCTATCCATGTTGTTGCAAAAGGCAGAATTTCGTTCTTCTCTGTGGCTGAGGAGTATTCCATCGTATACGTACACCACATCTTCCTTATCCGTTCATCTGTTAATGAACACTTGGCTTGCTTCCATATCTTGGCTATTGTAAATAATGCTTCTGTGAACACTGGGGTGCATGTATCTTTTCAAATTAGTGTTTTTATTTTTTGGCTATATACCCAAAAGTGGAATTGCTGGGTCATATGGTACTTCTATTTTTAGCTTTTTGAAAAAACTCTACACTATTTTTTTTTTTCTTTTCACAATGGCTATACCAATTTAGATTCCTAAGAGTGTACAGGTTTCTTTTTTCTCCACAACCTCACTAACATTTGTGATTTGTAGTCTTAAAAAAAATTTTTTTTTAATTGATTTATTCTGGCTATGCTGAGTCTTTGTTGCTGCGCGGGCTATTTTTCTAGGTGTGGTGAGCAGGGGCTACTCTCTAGTTGCAGGGCGGGCTTTTCTTGTTGCAGATGATGGGCTCTAGGGCTTGTGGGGGCTTCAGTAGTTGTGGCTCTTGGATTCTAGAACACAGGCTCAATAGTTGTGGCATACTGGCTCAACTGCTCCACGGCATGTGGGGTCTTCCCAGATCAGGGGCTGAACCCGTGTCTACTGCACTGTCAGGGGGATTCTCTACCACTGAGCCACCAGGGAAGCCTCTATTTGTGGTCTTTTTGATGGCAGCCATTACGAGAGGTGTGAGATGACATCTCATTGTGGTTTTGATTTCTCTGATGATTAACAATGTTGGGGATCTTTTCACATGCCTTTTAGCCTGCTGAATGTCTTCTTTGAAAAAATGTCTATTCAGGCCTTCTGCTTATTTTAAAATCAGATTATTTATGTTTTGCTGTTGAGTTGTATGAACTGTTTACACATACATTGGATAGAACCCCTTATCAGTTATATCATTTTGAAATTTTTTTTCTGTTCAGTAGTCCTTTATATGGGGCTGAGCAATTTTAATGTAAAATACTAAGTGTGGGACAAACGTTACCAAATCAGGTGTCAATGGAAACTGTGGTTTGAGAAGAGGGACTGATGTCTCTTATCCAGGTGAACGTTAACTTGAGGGATGTATGCAGAGATCTTACCATGGGCAGCCCGTGCTCTGGTCCTGCCTTGTGACGCTAAGCTGTTTCTAGCCCCCAAATCTTCAGTCTCCATGTGCTGTGTGCAAACCAGACCACAAGCCACTTGGAGGCCACATGGTGAGAGCTGGCACACCAACATGCATTGGGGGTCATTTCCAGGGGACTTCTACATGCTGCACGGCACAACCGACCCTTGGATGCGGATGCTCATGGGAAGTTTCAATATGATCTACATAAATCTCAATCAGGTGTACTACCAACCTTCTGACAGCTGTTGCTTGGCAGACACCGGCTCAACCCACTTCTAGAAGTGCTTTAACAGCACTTTACTGGCACTTCCTATTCAGGTGGGGAGGCAGGGCAGCAATGATAGAGGCAGCAGGCTGCCTGGACTGGAGTGCTGCCACACTGCATCTGAGCGTCCCAAATAGGTCTCTTGTGGCTGCGCCCAGAAATGAGTGTGCGTGACCTGGACTTTGGGTAGCCTCGCTCTCCTCTCCACACACCTCGTGCTCACCCGCAGGCAGTGTGACAGTGAGGAGACTTCTTCCCAAACACTGACTCACTTCAGAAATCAGGCTTGTGGTACTTCATAAATGTGTGGAATTTCAACCTTGTGTAGATAAGCCTGTCTTGTTGTAAAACATGGTTACTTTTTAAAGTAATTTTAAACTGAACATCAGAAACTATGTATTCATAAATAATACTTTTTACAATAAAAGATAGTATTGCCATGAGNGGAGTGTTTTTCTATCTTCCTTACTCCAATGCCTATCACACAGAAGAGCTTAATACACATTTCCCGAAGAAACATCCCCAATTCCTGCTTCTCAGTGTTAGTTTTGAGCTTGGGAATGATGATAATCTTGGAAAAGTAAACTTAAAGTCAGAACCCTTAAAATCTATGTGAAATATCCCAAAGTAAGTTTCCCAGGTACTTCCCCCACAGGGCTTATCTTTTCTCATTTTTATGGTTTGCCTCTGGATGCCCCAAAGAAGCTGCCGTAACTGTACATGCCTATTTTCACCCTTTCATCAAACTTTTGCTAAGTTGATGAAGAGTCCTCTCCCCCTTTAGTAGCAACTGTGGTACATTTTGGAATTTCCAAAAGCCATTAAACTCCCATGGTATGCCCGAGACACGCATCCACGTGAATGAAATTAGCAGCCCTCGGCTGCAACCACTAGTGTCCTGCAAACTCTGACAAGGCGGGACAGGAAGAGATGCATGTCGACTGGATGCCAGTCCATCCCTTCGGGCGTGAGTGAGAATGCTCTAATAACAGTGTATGCTCAGTCGTGTTCGACTCTGCAGCCCCAGGGACTTTGGCCTGTCAGGTTCCTCTGCCCATGGAATTTTCCAGGCAAGAATTCTGGAGTAGGTTGCTATTTCCTCCTTAGGGAATCTTCCCGAGCCAGGGATCAAACTCACATCTTTTGGCAGGTGGATTCCTTACCACTATTGCAATGAAGCCTAGAGAATACTCGACTACAAGGAATAGAATGGGTCTGTTCAAGGCCATAGTGGACAGTGCGGAGAAGACAGTAAAACGATGTACTAGGTTTGAAGGTGAGTCTGCGTTTATACGTCTTGGAGGGTCATTACCCACGTGTCGACTCTGACAAAACAGGTACATTTAAAGATCTTGTTAGGCTGATTTATGTCAATGTATGGCAAAATGAGTACAGTATTGTAAAGCAAAACAAACTAAAAAAATAAAAATTAATAAAAATTAAAAAAAAAAATAAATAAAGATCTTGTTATTTGTTCTCCCTAAAAGGTTGTTTCACGTGACATGGTAATAAAATTGATATCAACAATTTGGGACAGCCATGGGTGAATACGGGAATGGGATATTTAAAATTTATCCAATGGATTGCATGCATGAAAATTTGTTTTTTGCAGTTGTTGAAGATTAGCTTCAGAGAGAAAGATCCTCCACTGAGCACATACATTATTCTCTAAGGGACATTGTCTATTCATACACTTACTAAAGCTCTTGTCTGCTGAGTTTAAATAACAAACAGCAAAAAATAATAGGGAGCTTTTCAACAGGTAAACTATTTTAACTATTTTATCTGTTTGCAGCACTTTTACATTCATAATGTAACACAAATGTATTCCTCTCTCTTTTCTCCTCTCTCTACACAAATATGAAGCAGAAAAAGCAACAATAAAATGTATAATTTTTACTGGATTATTCTCTAATTTAGATGACTGAATTGTACACAATTTAATGATTACAAAGTACCCAAAATACTGCTAAAGTCAAATCTTTAAGATTTTCCCCCACATCTGTCTTCCATGGTGGTCTAACTAGATATTTGCCCACTGTGATTGTTGACAGAAGATTCTTACATTTTTGGAAAAACCACAGTTACTAGTTTTAGTAAGAACTCTCTCTCCTCATCAACAAGTTTAGGCAAGTTTCCACAGACTGTATTTTTTCCTGTTTGTCCCCACCAAGAAATCCTTTAAGGGAATTGGAAAAATTCAGGAGTCCCCTTTGCAAATTGTAAGTAATTAATCAAAACTCCTTTAAAAATTCTGATTAGCACAGGTGTAAGTAGTATAAAAAGTAGATTTGTAGAAACTGAAAATGGAACGGAACTGAGTTTTCTTCTCATTCTTTAGCACAAAATTCTGGGTTTACAACTTTAAAAATTCTGTTATGAAAGTAAGATAACCATGTTACAAAAAATCAAAAATAATGCAAATATTAATTTGTGATCCCAATGGTTCATTCCATAAACTTCTTTTCTTTGGATTAAAAAATACAAGTTTTTAGGGAAGTTTTTGGCAATCCAGCGCTCTGTGCCAGTGCCCCAGGTTTGATCCTGGGTCAGGGATCTAAGATCCCTCAAGCCAGGAGGTATGGCTGAAAAAAAAAAAGAAAATACAATTAAAAAAAATCACATCCGAAACACAAATAGTCATAAGATAAAAGAATAGGAACACAGGATATGCACTCAGCTGAAATATATTGAAAAAGATAGTTGACAGCTGATGAAAGTGAAAGTCGCTCAGTCCTGTCCGACTCTGCGACCCATGGACGATATAGTCCGTGGAATTCTCCAGGCCAGAATACTAGAGTGGCTAGCCGTTCCCTTCTCCAGGGGATTTTTCCAACCCAGGGATTGAACCCAGGTCTCCCAACGTGCAGACAGATTCTTTATGAGCTGAGCTACCAGGGAAGCCCTATTGACAACGACTGCATTACAGCAAATAAAAGATCTCATCAGCAAGCTCAAAAAATGAGGAGTTCATTATCTTTTTAAAAGTCATAGTCAAACCAGCACAATTATCAGGCACATGGATGCTAGAGCCAAAGTTTCTGGTTCCAAAGCTTAACTTTGTTACAGAACCCTTCTCATAATCTTGGACAGGTCGCCATAGTTCCTTTATCTGTCAAATGACAATACCCACTGTACCTAGTTTGCCATGATTTGCTGAGTTAATAATAGGAAATACTGAGGAAAAATCCTAGAATATAATATGTAATATTATAGGAAATCCTAGAGAAAATCTAATAGGAAAAGTGCCAGAATTCTAGGAAAAATCCAGAATATAATACATAATAAAGAGTAGTATATGATAAGCTTACATGACATTGTTACTATTCTTCAGTTTCTAGTATTTTTAAAATGAATATTGACCCACAATGAAGAATAATTGTATTACTAGTTTCTGAAAGTTTCATTAAATAATAATGAATGATAAATTTCTTTTTCAATTTGGAAGCCAAATTTAGTAAATCTCTTAAGACTATTATTATAAGCTATATTTCAGGATTAAAACCCTTTCCCATAAGGGAGCATACAAGTTTCTGTGTTTTGTACTATCATTTGAAAAGTGGATGCTATCACACTAGGAGGTGGAAATGTTGCCCTCAGAATGGCCATTCTCAATGACTGCAAATGTTACCAATGGGAAGAAATTCTAGTGTATCTAATTTCATCACTGATAAATCTATGAGTCACAACAGGCCCGCATTGTGACTAATTCTAGGAAATCTTACATGCAAAATATTTTTGCTTACTTTTATGGTCTACAAGTTGAGAACCATTATTTTATCATTTAGGATTGATAAGGCAGCCAGTTTCCTGCCCTAGACATTTTGTCAGATAAAATCGGGTTTTATCAGATTTCATCTTAATTTATCACAAAAAACTCCTGGTTTTCTTTTAACTTACGTCATGACTGTAATCTTCTCTGTGCATGAAACAGCAAAGATTCTCAGTAGATCACCTGTGATAAGATGTGTGACTAGTTTCTCACGCTAAATATTTAAGTTTTGAAATTATTTCCTCTTTCCTCCAGGAGAGTATAAACAAACTTTTCCTGTGTGACTGTTTGGTTTTCTTCAAAGTATGTTAGATCATAATTATCACAGCCATATTCTCTATTTCAAGTAGAGAAGAGGCTGCCTATCACTTAACTTAGCAGGACTTTTTGTTCAGATTTCCAGATAAGGCACAATATTGGCTTTAAAAATAAAAAAGGACAGGCTGTTTCCCACAGAGTCCACCGGTGTTCATAGGATGAGAAACTGGCCCCCGTGTTGTCTGATAAAAAAGGAATTCCCAGCATGGAGCTATTTTTAGTGCTTCTGATGGAACATCAGTGCCCATCCACATTTCCTTAACATGTTGTGCTATATTCTCCCCCCTAGCATTCCAGGGTTCATTTATTACCCAAAGTAACAGGGAGAAGTCACTTAAGAGTCTTCTCTCACAAGGAGAAATGAAAAGCTGTTATGATTTTACTAACACATGTTTCTCTTTCTGAAGCCAACACAGAACAGTATTTGTAGCTCTACTAAAAATGATCACACACACTGAGAGATCGACAATCCCTTCCAGAATATTTAATTTGTTTTGTGACTGTAACATCAGTATGTTTAAATTACGTGTTTATTTCTGTCTACATTTTGGATGAGCTCTTAGTGACTAAAAATAGAAGTTTGTGTTTACTTTGCTGCCTTGATTTCTTGACTAAAAGTTAGTTGTTGACTTTTTTATACAGTGAGATCTTGGATAAAAATAATATGCTCTCTCTTTCTTAAATAGAACACAAAAACAAGTAAAGAAAGAAATATTTTATCAAATCTATTAAACAAAACTTTGGCCAAAATATAATCTGATTTCCCATATATTAGAAAGATTGTAATACTAATCATTGTTCTTGAATATTATTTTTAATATCTCTCCCCCTTCCCAAATACACAATTTTGACTTAATAATAATCATTTGACCAAAACTAGATTTCTTGGTCATGTACAGACATACAGTAAATTTACAGGTTAATAATATAGATGGAAAGAAACAATTCTGGTTAATCTCCCTTTGACTAAAACAACTTTTATCAGGGCTCAATATCCCTCTTATTTTATATAGTTTCTAAGATTTTATTAAAGTTATTTGTCAGAAAGAAAATCTAGATTATAGGTAAGAGTAGTTGAACATATATATATAGAATAGAATTGAATTGAATAGAATAGAATAAATGTTGGAGAGGTGCATGCTTGTGTATGCTTGTGTGTGNAGGTCCAGTCCTACCAACATTCCTGTTTTTCCCCCTAGTTCCTTCATCCTACTGAGTTTTGTGTGGGTCCATATATTCTTTTTTGCTGGTCAGGTACTCCTGTCCACTCTCAGCTGGTGTTCTGCATGTACTTCTGTGTCTGAAGGTGCATTCCTGATGTATTCATGGAGAGAGATGTACTCCACGTCCACCTACTCTTCTGCCAACTTGTTCAACACCACACATACTTTGGTATTTTAGGGAAGTGCAGTTAGCATGATGCTAGATAAAAATGTTTTGAAAGCTTTACCTTGTTCAATAAATTCAAAGTCATGAGCTCTCTAACTATGGCTTTGAATGTCTCGATGCATAATGTCACAGTATTTAAAGTATGTCACTTTATTTTACCCATCTCTTGTTAAGAGGGAAAGTTGACTGCCTCAAGAATTTGTAAGAATAAAGTATCTAATGTTCAGTTCAGTCAGTTTAGTTGCTCAGTTGTGTCCAGCTCTTTGCAACCCCATGGATTGCAGCACACCGGGCTTCCCTGTCCATCACCAATTCCCAAAGCTTGCTCAAACTCATGTCCATTGAGTCGGTGATGCCATCCAACCATCTCATCCTCTGTCATCCCCTTATCTTCCTAATCTAATGTTCAGTGACTTTGAAATAAGTTTGTTTTCCCTAAAACATTCTTAGCCATAGACACACTGTCAGCTTTATATATATATATATATATATATANTGGATTGCAGCACACCGGGCTTCCCTGTCCATCACCAATTCCCAAAGCTTGCTCAAACTCATGTCCATTGAGTCGGTGATGCCATCCAACCATCTCATCCTCTGTCATCCCCTTATCTTCCTAATCTAATGTTCAGTGACTTTGAAATAAGTTTGTTTTCCCTAAAACATTCTTAGCCATAGACACACTGTCAGCTTTATATATATATATATATATATATATACACTTAAAAATCTATATTTTAATGTATATTAAAGTTTTAAAAATACATTAAGGTTTGTATTCTTCCTTGAGTAGAATCCTTGAAAGGGCACTTGATGGGTTATAGTTGTTTTGAAAAATCTGGCCATGTTAGAATAGAAGAACAAATCAAAAATGAAAATTTAAGGTAAAAATTATGTGATTATTATCTACCTATGACAACTGGAAAGAGAGAAAATACATGCATTTCTCTTTCATTTTTTAATGTAGTACAGGCAAAGTTCATCACAATAAAATGAACCTAAAATCATGCTAGATGGTAATCAACTTCCCCTCCCCACCCTGGCTCATCCCTAGTCATGTCATGGATGAAGCACATCCTCTTCTCTTCTCAAACCTCCCATTAGAGGAGAGAGAAACATTTTATGTGTAGTAAGCAAAAAGTAAACTTCTCTTCCTCTCTTATTTTCTTTTCTCTCCTATTGTCTCATTGTCTTAGGACCCAGGTGCTGTAACCAGCCCGGTGCTGGGTTCACCAGAACACAACGATTTGTCATCACAATGATCTGAGGAGTGTCCCTTCCCTAAAACAGCTTTCCCAGTGCCTGCCACGCACAACAGTCCTACCACTGGAGATTAATTGAGAGGGGCATATGTACAACTCTCTAGTTCCAAGAATAAGCTAAAATAATTGTATTAAATTTTTTTTTAATCTCTAGTACCTTGAGGTCCTAAAATGTAAGACAGAGGGACTTTAAGTTGGCTAAGCAATAGAGCTGAAACACAAAGGACAAGAAGACCCAGATAATACAAATGAACCTATGTACAAAACAGAAACAGACATACAGACATAGAAAAAAAAATTCATGGTTACCAAAGGGGAAAGCAGGGAGAGGGATAAAGGTAGAGTTTGGGATTAGCAGATACAGACTACTATATATTGAAAACCACAACAACATTGTCCTGCTGTATAGCACAGGAAACTATATTCAATATCTTGTAATAGAATATAACAGAAAAAAACCTGAAAAGTGATTCAGATACACACACACACACATATATCATTCTGCTGTACATCAGAAAATAATACAACATTGAAAATCAACTATATTTCAATTAAAAACCAAAGGCCTAGATACTGTTCCATTGAGAAGGGCTTCAGAGAGAACATGCAGACAGCAAGGTCTCGGACAAAAGCACCTCTTTCCTTCTTTCTTTCCTTTTTTGCTCCTTTCAGCCTGATCTGAATAGTGATCCTTTGTGCTTAGTTGCTCAGCTATGTCTGACTCTTTGCAACTGCATGAACTGTAGCCCGACAGGCTCCTCTGTTCATGGAATTTTCCAGGTAAGAATATTGAAGTGGGTAGCCATTCCCTTCTCCAGGGGATCTTCCCAACCAAGGTCAAACTTGGGTCTCCTACATTGCAGGGAGTTTCTTTACCCACTGTGCAATCACCAAATCACTCCAGCACATTCAGGCTTTTCTCAGTCAGTGATTTTCTATCTTTGTAATTCTTTTGTCTTATTCTCCATCTTTAATGAAAAAGTTCAGTGCACACAAAGAAACGCAATCCTATTATTTTTGTTTTATAGCTTGATATTTTAAATTATACTAATAGAAAAGAAGTCGGAGTCCATAATTACTTGGAAAAAAGCATGGGAGGGGAGAGGAAGCTTTACCAAGCTTGTGTCAAAATACAATGTGCTTTGAAATTTCTAAAGATGGAAAATTACAGTGCACCTCACATAGCTTTATATCATTATAATAGCTGATTCTTTTCAAAATATGCTTTCTAAAGACGTCTTTTTAAGCACTTTTTCTTTAATGTCCTTTCGGAGCTCATACTGAGCATTATTATAATATTTTACAGAACCTAGTATACTTCTCTGTCTCAGAGAAACAGAATTGAATATAATGGAAATTGAACACTAAGTGAAAATTGTGGGAAAGTCTCATTTTTGTCCTGAAATGTGGAAGCTGTATGGTATATTTGATGGGTGAGATGCATTNATGTCCTTTCGGAGCTCATACTGAGCATTATTATAATATTTTACAGAACCTAGTACACTTCTCTGTCTCAGAGAAACAGAATTGAATATAATGGAAATTGAACACTAAGTGAAAATTGTGGGAAAGTCTCATTTTTGTCCTGAAATGTGGAAGCTGTATGGTATATTTGATGGGTGAGATGCATTTATTGGCATAGTTAGTGCCCTACGTTTCTGATTCTGAGTGTTTTACATTTATAATCATCACAGTGACCAGTAAGGCAGGCACTGTTACAGTCCCACTTTGCACAAAAGGAGACAGAAGGGTTGAACTGTTTCAGAACCACAGAGCTAGGGTTTGAACTTTCAAGCAGTACAGAATCGTGGTCAGGAGCAGTATTTTATGTCACGTATTTGGGACAACCTTGTGACTATGGAGAAAGGGCTATTTGAGGATGAGTCTTATTTCATAAAGAGCTTCCTATGAAGTAAACAGAAATGTGTTTTTCTATTTAACTCTATAGGGAAAGGCAAAAAACAAGTAATGGGCTGGAGTCTATCATTATAGTCTCCGATATACATGCCGATTTGTCACACTTCCCTGATGTTTCCTTAGTTCTTACATAAATATATATTAAAAAAAAAAAAAAATATATATATATATATATATATATATAGTGGGATCCAAGCTTGGCTCTTTCTGCCCAGCCCTGTGCTGTGTTTTGTGTCTGAACTTGGTGGAGGGGCTGGAGAACTTCCTGAGAAAGGACTCCCCACAGGTGGACAAGATATTTAGTTAAAAAAAAAAAAAAAAAGCTTTGGCTTTCAGCTGCTGCTGCTGCTAAGTCGCTTCAGTCGTGTCTGACTCTGTGCGATCCCATAGACGGCAGCCCACCAGGCTCCCCTGTCCCTGGGATTCTCCAGCAGAGAGGGACAATTCCAAATCCAGCAGGGTGTCTGGCTTCGTCCATTTATCTCCTGACTCAGTGTGCTCAAGCGGCCAGGTCCACATTCAACAAGGGAGGTGGGGCTGTTTCGGTAGGAAATTTGTGAGACCAGTGCATGAGGAACGCTTCTTTGTTTCTTCTTGATTTCTGGGAATGAGGTTCTCTCCCCGCTGGGTGCGGAAACCCATGTGACAGGATGATGAGCCTGGCACGTGCTGCTGTGGGCACCTGCAGACGATCACATTGGTGGTGCTGCCCTGGGATGACGGCGGCCTGCCCAATGAGAGCTTCAGCAAGGACGACCTCTCGCTTCAAATTATGTTTCACTTTACTAAAATAGACAGGCTCTTGGCTCCGAGACATTGGATTACTATGGTGGTTAGAAGTGGCGGCTTTGGAATGAAAAAATGTACATTGGAATCCTGGATTTGCCACTTTCCATATATGTGACCTCTGATAAGTCACTTAACCTCCACTTAATAAATCACCCCGAGCCTTAGTATTCTTATCCACAAAATGGGAATAGTGAGTTTCTACTTCACACAATGGTTGACTTTCATCAGGTACCGGCCAAGAGGCAGAATTGAGGATGGTATGTGGATAATGGCATAACTATTTACATAAAAATATTTATTTAACTATTTAAAATGAAAATATTTAAACATTTAAAATTTATTCTTATATATATGGCTTGTGGGCCATACATGCAATGGACCAGATTTGGCTGCTGGACTATACTTTGTTGACTTCTTTATTAAATGAATGAATTACCTTAATGCCTGACACATCTGAGGACTAGTTCATATGACTACCATTATTACTTAAGGCTCTTTTACCCAAGTAGAGGGAATCTTAAAGGCTAATTCAAAGGCTGGTTAAATTATGGATGTTTTAATGCCAGAGAATTTTTATTTTCTTAGCAATAGAACCCTATTCTCTCAAATCTAGGCTGTTTTTTTTTGTTTGTTTTTTTTTTTGAATGATAGTTTTGATACAAGTTCCGAAATAGAAACTCCCAAGACGCAGTCTTAAGAAACAATAGATAACACAACTTTTAAGGCGGAAAAGAACAGCTAGCTTCTGAGCTTCTGATTTCCTTTCCTTTCCTTTTCCTTTTTTTTTTTTTTGTAACTTGTTGGGGTTCCCAAACCAAGAGTGAAAGCTGAGTTGTTTAGTACAACAAGAAATGATAATGTGTGTATGTGTCTTGGCAGATGGATGTAGAATTGAGGAGATGGAGAAAAACTTGGATTGGAAAGGGGCCTTGAGGAAAGAATACATGTAGATTAAATAAAATTTAAAATTTTTTACACTGAAAAAATTTCCTTGTTTTCCCCAAAAGTTACACTATTTGCTCATGTTTTGTTAAGCTGGATCTCTTTTAAGGTGAGAAAAACAGAGAATGTGAGAAGGGTCTCATTATGGACACAGGGCAAAGCCACACTCAAGGGTGGAGGTTGGTCACCTGTCTGATTTTCATGCAGTTTAGTTCATTTATGAGAACACAGTTTAGAAGTCAGATAGAACTGGTTCTAACTAAAATTCCAGATTTTTTTTTCAGTTGGCAATACAAGTTGGGAAAGTTTCTTGACTTTTCTCACTGTTAATAGCTTTATTTGAAAACTTATTGGTTTGCTTTTGGAATAAATGAAAAAATGTCTATAAAGTATTTAGAACAGAATCTTCTAAGGATATCCTTGAAGGGCTAATTATTATTGTACATCTTGGTGTACACTGGGAGACACTGCTGGTGGGGGTTGCAGGTACTCAGGCCAAGCACCTCCACTGTGGCAAAGGCTATGGACTCTGTTGGAGGAAGTCAGGGCAAGAAGAGTACAATGGCATAAAAGTCTCACTGATGAAAGCTTCTGCAACTGTTCTGTTAAAGTAATCCCCAAAGCACATGAGGACCTGTAGTCCTGGGCACTTGTGGAGCAGTTCCAAAAACTCTTACAGGTGGGGTATTAGATAAAAAGAGGCTCCATGTCTAGACTTGGCTGATCATCCAGAAATACTAGTGATGACCAATAGCACTTGTCTATTGAATCTTTAGGNAGTCTCACTGATGAAAGCTTCTGCAACTGTTCTGTTAAAGTAATCCCCAAAGCACATGAGGACCTGTAGTCCTGGGCACTTGTGGAGCAGTTCCAAAAACTCTTACAGGTGGGGTATTAGATAAAAAGAGGCTCCATGTCTAGACTTGGCTGATCATCCAGAAATACTAGTGATGACCAATAGCACTTGTCTATTGAATCTTTAGGATAAGGCAGTTCTCTGGGATTCAGTTCAGTTCAAACGCTCAGTCACGTCCAACTGTGTGACCCCATGAATTGCAGCATGCCAGACCTCCTTGTCCATCACCAACTCTCGGAGTTCATTCAGACTCCCATCCATCCAGTCAGTGACGCCANTGAAGTCAGGACATAAAATACTTTATGTAAGATCCTTAAAGTTAGTTCTTTTTTTTTTTTTTAAGAATAGCTAGAAAAAGCAGATTGAAAAAAATTAGCTATAATTATCAAGACCTAGTAAGACTAACCTGGAAAAGGGAATGGCAACCCACTCCAGTATGCTTGCTTGGAGAATTTCAAGGACAGAGGAACCTGGTGAGCTATAGTCCATGGGGTCACAAAGAGTTGGACACAACTGAATGAATAACACACATACACAGTAAGACTAAAGTATACATTTTCAGCCATGTTTCTTGTATTATTTCCATATTTTCATAATGGAGCCAAATATTGGAAACAAAACTCTACTGATTTTAATTTAATATCTTTTATTTAAAAGGCACTTTGGGGTTTTCTATGCCCTTTGAATAATTGTTGTCATTATACAGTGATTTGCTGACAGAAGAGAGAAGAAATACAGAGCACGACACTACTTCCCTAACNATTTTCATAATGGAGCCAAATATTGGAAACAAAACTCTACTGATTTTAATTTAATATCTTTTATTTAAAAGGCACTTTGGGGTTTTCTATGCCCTTTGAATAATTGTTGTCATTATACAGTGATTTGCTGACAGAAGAGAGAAGAAATACAGAGCACGACACTACTTCCCTAACGTGCTCTTTTCTTAACATGATCCTGATGTCAGCTTAATTTAATTTGTGTTCTTCTTGTAAAAGAATGGAACAAAATAAAATTCCATTCTAGTTATTTATATTCTTTGCTCCCCCCCAATTCTACATAATTAAATTGTAAATAGTATTTAAAACACAAAATTTATCTTTCATTATTTTGACAAGTCACTCAATGTCCAACTCTTTGTGACCCTATTGACTGTAGCCTACCAGGCTCCTCTGTCCGTGGGATTTTTCAGGCAAGAGTACCGGAGTGGGTTGCCATTTCCTTCTCCAGTGGATCTTCCTGACCCAGGGATCGAACCTGGGTCTCCCACTTTGTAGGCGAGATGCTTTACCGTCTGAGCCATGAGGAAATCCCCTTTCACTATACAAAAAAAATTAAAATATTCAGTGATTAACTTGATATTCTTCTTTCTATTTTCCATTTCCAGTTTTTAAATNTATAATTATCAAGACCTAGTAAGACTAACCTGGAAAAGGGAATGGCAACCCACTCCAGTATGCTTGCTTGCAGAATTTCAAGGACAGAGGAACCTGGTGAGCTACAGTCCATGGGGTCACAAAGAGTTGAACACAACTGAATGAATAACACACATACACAGTAAGACTAAAGTATACATTTTCAGCCGTGTTTCTTGTATTATTTCCATATTTTCATAATGGAGCCAAATATTGGAAGCAAAACTCTACTGATTTTAATTTAATATCCTTTATTTAAAAGGCACTTTGGGGTTTTCTATGCCCTTTGAATAATAGTTGTCATTATACAGTGCTTTGCTGACAGAAGAGAGAAGAAATACAGAGCACGACACTACTTCCCTAATGTGCTCTTTTCTTAACATGATCCTGATGTCAGCTTAATTTAATTTGTGTTCTTCTTGTAAAAGAATGGAACAAAATAAAATTCCATTCTAGTTATTTATATTCTTTGCTCCCCCCCAATTCTACATAATTAAATTGTAAATAGTATTTAAAACACAAAATTTATCTTTCATTATTTTGACAAGTCACTCAATGTCCAACTCTTTGCGACCCTATTGACTGTAGCCTACCAGGCTCCTCTGTCCGTGGGATTTTCCAGGCAAGAGTACCGGAGTGGGTTGCTATTTCCTTCTCCAGGGGATCTTCCTGACCCAGGGATCGAACCTGGGTCTCCCACTTTGTAGGCGAGATGCTTTACTGTCTGAGCCATGAGGAAATCCCCTTTCACTATACAAAAAAATTAAAATATTCAGTGATTAACTTGATATTCTTCTTTCTATTTTCCATTTCCAGTTTTTAAATTTAGAACAGATTAGTTCAAAAAAGAAAACTGCCTGTCTCCTTAGAGAAGAAAGTAGGAACTAGCCTCTTATTCAATAACTGGTGGGTTATTAATTTACAACTGAGTCTTTCATTCAGATATCTATGCAACAAACCTATTTCTCAAATGATTTATTTTTATTGCTAAGATTTTATATTTAATATGATATGCACGTGTGCATATGAATTTGCTTCAGTCATGTCCTACTCTTGCTGATCCTATGGACTGTAGCCCACCTGGCTCCTCTGTCCATAGGATTCTCCAGGCAAGAATACTGGAGTGGGTTGCCACACCTCCTCCAGGGGATCTTCCCAACTCAGGGATGGAACACGCATCTTCTTCATCCCAGGTGGATTCATTACCCACTGAGTTTCCTGGGAAGCCCTGGTATGATATATCGAGGAGTAAAATATCAAAAGTAAAACTATTTTTATTTGTTAGCAATAATTTTAACTTGAAATCTGATTAAAACTTAAAAATCTAATTTTGATGTTTTCAATAAACTTTCAAATATAGTCTCCATTCCCCATTTTTTTTTGTTGTTGTTCTTGCCCATACTTTCAACTTGTTCAGTGCCTGGCTGTAACCCAGAACAGGTTTAAGTACAGTTCAAATATCTGAAAAGGCTGATTATTTGAATCATAAATCAGTAAAACAGGGAAGAAATACCTCTAAGGCAGGAAGGACATGGCTGGGCCCAAGGATAGCCTCCTGCTGCATAGGCAGTAGGCAGAGGGCAAAGCCACCTCCTTGTTTTGCACCTAATGAGGCCATGTGCAGGGAGGATTGGCATCTAAGACAGAGACTTTGTAGCACCTGAGCAGGAAACTCTGACCATGGAAACCAAAGAACATGTATTTTGAAGTAGGAGATAGATATGTGCTGTGCTCTGCTCAGTAGTGTCTGATTCTTTGCAACCCCATGGACTGTAGCCCACCAGGCTTCTCTGTCCATGGGATTTTACCAGCAAGAATACTGGAGTAGGTTGCCATTTCCTCCTCCAGGGGATCTTCCTGACCCAGGGATCAAACCCACGTCTCCTGCAAATCCTGCATTGCAGGTGAATTCTTTACCACTGAGCCATCAGGGAAGCCCAGGAGATTGATATGCATTGGGTTGACCAGCTGCAACCAGTTTCATGCTGACCATTTGAGATAAACTACCTTTGGGAGGATGGGCTCTGACTGGGTGAAAGACAAAGCAACCCACCGCAACGCCCTCGTTTTTGTGGTCAAGGAGATTTCCCAGCCCAGCACATGTGTAGCACAAGTTGTCCACTAGTAACCTTGTCCACACTGTAATATAATTATCTCAGTAGCATTGAAGTTTTGAACCCCCACCCAAGTGGGTTTCCCTTAGGTATTCGATAGGTCAATACAGGCATACAAAGTATGCCAGCATATGTCATTAAGGTGTTCAAGAATAGAAAAAAAAATTCTCTTTATCACAGAACCTATGAACAGAGTTTGAAACATGCATAAACACTTTAATCTTCTTCATTAGTTGTTAATCTTATTCCTAAATCTAATCTAATGTTTCAAGATAAGTCTGTTTCCATTAGTAATTCATAACATACATGACTTCAAGCTTGGGGAGCAGCCTGGAAAGTATGTGCTGAGGAAATAAAATACAATTTGTTTCAAATTATTTATACCTTCTATTTATTCTTTGTAGCCTACCTTGAGTTGCATATAAGAAGATACCTGCTAGAAGTTGTAGATTGGACATGATATTCAGACAATTTCTGGTGCCTGTCCAGTTCTTATTTCTTGCAGGAAAACTGTTATGCACAGGGGTGCATCTCTAAAGCTGCATTTAAAAACCGTGTGACTTGATCGCTCACTATGGATGACTGGATCATAGGGAAACAAGTGCTCAGCTGGGCCAATCATATTCTTTCCTCCTGATTTTGGCCAACTGTGCATGCTAGATATTGAAGGACATGCAAATTCAGTGTTCTGGGGCTGAGGCAACCTTTGGGCAATGACTTTGGGACAACACGCTCTGAAGAAGCACAGAGACCTGGTCTTCGGCACCAAGCAGGATAACTAGAGACAACAGGAGAAAGATAGCTGTATTTTCAATTCTAGAGAACAGCCTTAGTTCCTAAAAGCTTCCCAGTTCAAACTTTAGTTCTTGGGCTGCCCTGGCTGTGTTCCTGCTTCTGGTCTGTTGTGTGAATTTCTGTTTCATGTCACCAAAAAAGCTTTGCCTAAGTCATAGACTTTCTAATTTGTAGTAATGCGTAAACGCCAATTTTGCAAGTGGTATTCCGTAGGAGACACTAAGCGCTTTGACTGTGTGCTTTTAAGGACAGGACCCTTATCTTTCAATTATTCACAGATGATAGCACAGTATGTAATATAGAGGAAGCAATCCCCTCAGTTCAGTTCAGTTCAGTCGCTCAGTCGTGTCCGACTCTTTGCGACCCCATGAATCACAGCACACCAGGCCTCCCTGTCCATCACCAGCTCCCAGAGTTCACTCAGACTCACGTCCATCGAGTCCGTGATGCCATCCAGCCATCTCATCCTCTGTCGTCCCCTTCTCCTCCTGCCCCCAATCCCTCCCAACATCAGAGTCTTTTCCAGTGAGTCAACTCTTCGCATGAGGTGGCCAAAGGACTGGAGTTTCAGCTTTAGCATCATTCCTTCCAAAGAAATCCCAGGGCTGATCTCCTTCAGAATGGATCACTCCCCCTAGTTGAGCTTAATTAAGAGCACAGAGGGAATGACATGAAAATTTGGCATAGCTGCACCACCCATTTTGTGCTGTGCCCAGGTATTTTTGATATCAATGGATTATTTTCATATTTTTGTACTTGTTCCTTTACATCTGTAGTCTGTACAGCTGACTTGTGCCAGCCTAGCTTTAAAGTGTTGATGTCATTAAATCACATATAAGGGGAAACTTGTGTTCTCATTTATCTTTCAGTCCAGACGTGTATAAACGGCCTGAAAAACAAAGAACACTCTGGGTTACTGTAATGTTCATGGCTTTTTGCTACCTTGCAAGTTTTCATAGATACCTCAGGTGGAGTTTGTTGTAGATCAGATGAATGGATGATATTTTCTCTAGAATGAGGGGTCATTATCTTCCTTAGAGAGTTTGATCAGTAATAACCAAAATTAAAGATTCTGCAACGAGACACCCCCTCCTTCCCTTTTCTTTTGGTTGAATAAATCATAGTCGCGATTATCCATCCTTTTTCACTTTGATCCTGATCTGCATTGAATCATACTGTGCTACTTTCCACAAATACTGATTTTTCTGCACCTGGTGGAGGAAATAGTGGCTGTAGGGAATGGGAGGGAAGTCGGACAAGGTTGAAGAGAAGGGGACAGTACTGAATTCTACTTCTTGAAATATAAAGAATCATTAGAGAAAAGCAATGGAGATTAACGAAAGGACATTTTGCAATTAAGAAATCAATTTTTTTTTCACTTTTCCTCTGCTCTCCAACAGTTACTGCAATCATCTATCTTTATACATTGATATGTTTGTCAAGTGGTAAGGGAGAGTTATGTTAACACTGATACATCTGTGTTAGACAAGATGAACATTGTCTGCTAACTTGTGTTTAATGAATTCTGAGTCATTTTGTTCATGAAAACCACAAAATCAAAGACAAAATTCTACAACTTGAAGAGCTTTAGTAATTACATAATAATTATTAATTTTGCCATGAATATTAATACTTGTTTTAATTCCATCTTATACAAACATTTCATTTTATATAAAAGAAATACAAAGCTTCATGATGAAATAACATTAAAGTTAATTGAAAGTTAGTGACTAAAGTCAGATCTTCTGACTCAAAGCCTTCCCCTGTACATGAAAATAACATTTGCTCAGACTTTTGGATGATTATTGGTGATGACTAGTAGGAATATTTCTATGTTTATCTGAGTGTATAACATTAAATATCCTTTAGTCTTGGAATTTGTTCTCTAGGGATGAATTCATTGCTCTGAAAACAATCCATAAATTAATTCTGCTAGTTGGAATATTCATATATGTTGGGCACTTATTCTGTTTTCTAGAAGGAGAAATCTGGTTGAAAAAAGATTTTGTGAAAATTGAATAATGTATGATTAGGCTCTGTGTTACCCTGTGGACTGTAGCCCACCAAGCTCCTCTGTCCATGGGATTCTCCAGGCAAGAATACCAGAGCGGGATCTTCCTGACACAGGGATCAAACTTGCATCTCTTACTGTCTCCTGGATTAGCAGGCAGGTTTTTACCACTAGCGCCAACTGGGAAGCTCAGAGAATTTTTGCATGTAATCTTCCTCTCCCGGGGGCCTCCCTGGTGGCTCAGAGGTTAAAGTGTCTGCCTGCAATGCGGGAAACACCGGTTTGATCCCTGGGTTGGGAAGATCCCCTGCAGAAGGAAATAGCAACCCACTCCAGTATTCTTGCCTGGAGAATCCCATGGAGAGAGGAGCCTGGTAGGCCACAGTCCATGGGCCCCAAAGAGCTGGACACGACTGAGCAACTTCACTTTCATTTTCCTTTCCTGCCTTCTGTAATTGTGAATAAGGTTATTTTTGGTTAAACAAATATTTGTGAAAATAAATATTCAGAAAAAAATTGACCTAATTTAAACTTCTTGTAAGGATATTTATTTCAAAAATATGAATTTGACATTCATTCCAGGCAAAATATTGAATGGATATTTAAAAGACTATGAATATTTATGAAATAACTACTAGGATATCCCATGAATTCCTTAAGATATTTGGAAGAAGTTATATTCAGCTAAACTCATGTCCCTCTTTCATGTGCTTACCTTATTGAATAGTCAAGGATATGTAACCAATAGATGATAAATGTTTAGAAGCATTGGCAAAGCATTTGATAAGTTTGGTTATGCGATTTTAGTGGAAGAGATTGGAAAGTATAGACTGGATTTAAAACAGTTAAAGAGATTTGAAAAGAGTTGAACAAAATTACTCAAAATTGTACAACTAGTAAAAATCTTATAGCTATCATTTATCGAGCACTGAGTATGTGCCAGGCATTGTACTAAATATATGTGTTATCTCCTTTAATATTTTATGTAATCTATGAGAGATATATGGGCTTTCCTGGTGGCTCAAATGGTAAAGAATTCATCAATCCCTGGGTTGGGAAGATACCCTGGAGAAGAGAATGGCTACCCAGTCCATGGAGAATTCCCGGAGAATTCCATGGACAGAGTAGTCTGGTGGGCTACAGTGCATGGGATCTCAGAGTCAGACATGACTGTGCAGCCAAAACTTTCACTTTTTCACTTGTCAGGAGAGCTATATTCTGATTTTACAGGCAAGGAAACTGCAGGTTAGAGAGTAAGTAAACTTTTCCAAAGCTACTCAACAAGCAAAAGGAGATGCCAGTATATGAATATCAGCTGTTTGTGTCCAAGACCTCACTCCCTACTACTGCTGCTGCTAAGTCACTTCAGTTGTGTCCGACTCTGTGCGACCCCATAGATGGCAGCCCATCAGGCTCCCCTGTACCTGGGAATCTCCAGGCAAGAACATTGGAGTGGGTTGCCATTTCCTTCTCCAATGCATGAAAGTGAAAAGTGAAAGGGAAGTCGCTCAGTCATGTCTGACTCTTCGTGACCCCATGGACTGCAGCCCACCAAGCTCCTTCGTTCATGGGATTTGCCAGTCACGAGTACTGGAGTGGGGTGCCATTGCCTTCTCTGACTCCCTACTACTAGATTAACATAATATTAGTGGAAGAGCCTAGTTCAGCTCAGTTAAATAATCCTCCTTGAATGAACTATGGAGGGCATACCCCAAATGACGTAATTATAATGTCATATCATTTTTAGTGTGTTGATATAAAACTATAAATCATATATTTATATTTTTGGTATCTTTGCTTAATTTATTCCACTAATAACATCTGATTGTGCACTTATGTTTTAAATAATAGTCTCTAGAATGATACTGAAAATTGGTACTATGAGGTTGAAATGGAAAAGATACAATTTAACAAACATATATGTAAGAACTGGCTCTTGGGTTCAAGAAAGCAAAGTAAGAATACCCTAGAGAAACAATGTATGTGGCTTGTTGCTGCCGCGCTGCCGCTGCTGCTGCTAAATCGCTTCAGTCCTGTCCAACTATGTGCGACCCCATAGACGGCAGCCCACCAGGCTTCCCCGTCCCTGGGATTCTCCAGGCTTAGCATATCTGAAATCGTGGTTTATAATAAAAATATATATTTGGCTTTCGTCCCTGGCACATTGCTCCTAAAACCCTTGGAACTTCTGAAGCAGTGAAAGTAATCAACATGTCTTTTGTTATGTTAACAAGGTAACTTTTGGTGAGTTTCTAGGTAACCTACAACTAAGGAGATGGTTGCCAAGGGAATTAAGGAAGTGATTAGAAGGTTGAAACTTTCAGTTCTATTCCCTTGAATTCCAGGGAGGGGAGAGAGGTTGGAGATTGTATCAGTTGCCAGGGATCAGAGATTTAATCAATCATGGCTGTGTAATTGGGCTTCCCTGGTGGTTCAGAAAGTAAAGAATCTGCCTGCAATGCCTGAGGGCAAAAGATCCTCTGGAGAAGGGAATGGCTACCCACTCCTCTGTAATAATACCCTTATAAAACTGCAAAAGGACAAGTCCATAAAGCTTCCAGTGGGTGAATATGAAGAGATTCTGGGAGAGTGTCCTGCTGGGAGAGGGCATGGAAACACATATGTCGCTCTCTCTGCATCTTTTCCATCTGGCTGTTCTCCTCTGATATCCTTTTGTAATAAGCTGTTTATCTAGCAGTTTTTCTGAGTTCTGTGAATCACTTTAGCAATTATTCAACCTGAAGAGGGAGGTTATGGGAACCTCTGATTTACAGCCAATCAGAAGCACAGGTGACAAACTGGCCTTCTTTTGGTGCCTGAAGTGGGGACAGTCTTGTGGGACTGAATCTGTACTTTGTGTGATCCAAGGCTATTTCCAGGTAGATAGTGTCAGAATTAATTACTTGATCAGAGCTAAGGGCTTAATGGTATGGGGGAAAACACACACACACACGCACACACACACACACACACACTCACACACACTGGAGCATGTGTGAAAATACTTTGGGAATTTGGTTTATAGTCAGCTGCAAGAGAGGCAACCCTTTGATGTGGGAGCTCAGAGAACTTCTGTGATCATAAGAGTATTATTAGAACAATGAAGGGGATTAGTGACAGGCTGTTTCCCACTGACTGCATTGAACGCCTTTGAAATTTTAAATTCTAGGTGCTATGGAGCATATGGATATGTAAGTCTGTGTGTGTGTGTGTGAGTGTGTGCTAAGTCACTCAGTCGTGTCTAACTCTTTATGACCTATGGACTGTGGCCTGCCTGGCCCCTCTGTCCATAGGATT